>JAZGTH010000001.1:6895000-7440000 GCA_036877525.1 Chromobotia macracanthus | reverse complement strand
TTGGATCTGTGGGAAGCACTACAACACCGACAAGCAGCACCATAACAGAAGATTAATGCGCTGCAAAAGAACAGGCTCAGCATGCACTGCAATGCATCATGTTAAAACAAACAGCAGTAGTCAAGCACAACCAATGAGCAAGATGCAAATTAATACATGCAAAGAAAGCTGAAAAACTAAGAAGGCATAAACTATTTTTCTGGCATTTTCGCTGTTTTGTAGACCATTGGCTGGTCCAAGTGCTGATTTTAAAATAATTAAGTACATTTTTAAACGTATGTGTAAACTTACCCTGCCTGATGTATGAGTGTTCCTTTGCTGGTGGGGCTGGCAGGAGCTGACTGGGTGAGAGATCCAGAGTCTAGAATTCTTTGCGTGCGAGCGTTCATAGTGGCCTGATGAAACAGTGACAGAAAAATGACAGTGACAATGTGAGAACGAAACAGGATAGTCTCCTCCTTTTAATATTTCTGCCAATAAATTTCACTATAAGTCACAGCCATATTCATAAAGAAATTCATGAGATAAATGAGTGTCTGCTAGAATATCTGCTAGTACATACAATAATAGACTTAATTTTCCACAAAACGTAAATTTTACTTTCATGAATCAAAACATACCAAGTCACCCTAAAACCAGAATGCATGTCTGTTTGAGTTCTGTCATATTCTCAGTTTTGTCAGCAACAGCAAAACTCTTCCTACATACTAAAAACCTTTATGCTTACATGAATCTAGTTAACAATCCCATCCCCTTATCACTATCTAGAGAAACATCTAATCTGATTTTTATGATGATATCTGTTGAGGATAAAACTGTCATAATAACTACACTGGTGCACTGAATGGAAAGTACATCCCAGCAAGTTGGCGTCCTCAGCTGAAAGGAAGATTTTGTTGTTGGAGGCCAAAGGAGCTGATGACAAAAGGAAAGCATTTGTTGTTTGGACATCAGTTTGAGGTAGTTTTGTATGAGGGCATGTGGATATGCTGTAAAGGCTGCACTCACCAGTTACAATGCTACATGTCAAACCATCAGCTGTAAAACTAAAAGCTTTTGTGAAGAGCAATGTAAACCAACAAAAGTAGCATTAACTAGGAGTTGTCTTATTGAATTTAAATGTATCACACCCAAATCCTAATGGAGAATATAGAGATTTCAAGTTGAAGTAGACATATTAAATGGTTGATCAATAACCACACCCTGTGCGCAGCAAAAATTGTCTCAAAAACCCATTCCACCAAGATGGAATAGCCCACTAAGAAGAAATGTAAACCCCAACTGCCCCTGTGATGCTCTACACATACAAGTGTTAATAGGTAGGGACTGCCCCATTTTTCAAAGACTTTGGCAAGAGTGAGGTGGAAAAGAGACCCTCAGCTGACCAAAGGTGAAGATGAAAAGGAAGAAACAAACACTGAGTAAAACTTCAGTTAAGGTTAACCTATCCTTGTCTAGTGTTTGGCATGGCCAAATTGTTTGATTATTTATGGTTCGTAAAAAAACCCATTCACTTAAGAATCCCAAACCCAGCATGGGGATGAAAGACCCCTGGCTCCAGAGAGTCTGAAAGCAAACTTTCCCTCCAGGGCAGTTTATGAGACCTGTCCGATCTTCAACTAAATTCCATGGAAAGGAGCAACACCATGGCATAAGAACTAAGCAGTATTGTCAAAAAACCCAGTACGTAGGGTACCAAGTCGGTACTAAAAAAAAATAAATCATAATGGTACCAGGTTTTCTTAAGTACTGGTGGTACAGACTACCGGGTCAACCCAGTTCTTGATGCGCTATTTAAAAAGGTGTGCAGTTGCATTCTCTTCAAAGAAGCACTGAAACATGGAGACCAGTGGTGCTGCTGAAGTGGTGGCTCTAAATCCAGTTGTTGACAAGAAAGGAGGAAAAAGCCATGTATGGCAATATTTTGGATTTGCAGTCGATGACAAGGGGAACATCATAGATCTTTAAAAAACAATGTCATCAAAGTTTTCTCTCAAAAGGTGTTTCCTACACATCAAATTTAATAAAACACCTTAAAGACCAACACCAGGCTCTAATGAAAGAGTTCAAGCAGGTCAGTTTCAATTTCATTTACTATTCAGAACTTCTGTTATGAATATTATACCATATTTTAATTTGAATGTCTGACTGAAATAAACATTGCTGTTTGCGTAGTTAATTGTTAGCATAATATAATAAACGGTAACATAATGAGTATTACAATGAAATTTCTTTATTAACTATTTAATGCTACTATAACTTTTATTAGGGTAAAAAACAGGAGGACATAATGGTATTTGCTATATTTACACACCATAGACTATTAAATTACCTGTGTATTCAAAATATGTGTGTAGGAGAACATACAACGTTTATGTCCTTAATCAGTTTGTCAGAAAAGCAGCTCTAAGCTTATTCTTGACTCATAACTCTAGCGGGTTAAACAAGCCCTTTAAAATTAAATATGAATGCAGTTTTAGTTTGGATTAAACAAACTTTACAATAAGATACTTTTCATTAACATTACTTCATGCATTATCTAACATCAACTTACAGTGAGTGAACAACATTTTTAAAACATCAATTAATGTTTGTCAATGTTATTTACATTACAAACATTTGATCGTTCATGTTTGTTCATGATCGTTCATTTTAATTACTTGTGGAAAAAACTTGAAACTTGAAATTTTAAATAAGTACAAAGAATGGCATTAATTTTTGTAAATTTTATTTTTAACTTACTAATTAAAAATTAATAAAAACAGTATGTAGTTCAATTAGGATGTTGTTGTGTTTTGCTTTGGTACCGAGAATTTGTACTGAGAACCATGATTTTCACTGGTATTGGTGCAGAATACTGAAATTTTGGTACCGTGACAGCACTACTAAGAACAACCCAATACACCAAAGGAAGGACTTTCTGTATGTGGTCACAACTAAACTGCACTAAACTGCAGATATATGTATATATTCCTGTTGTATGTTGGTTCTCATACTATGTATCTTAACTGTAACTCTGTAGATTTACAAGTTTGACTCAAAACCTGTCATATTTCGTATCTAACAGATTGTCTTCTGTTTTCCAATCTGATTATCTATGTTGTAAACCCATAATAAGCATCATATTCTTTCTACAATAACCTGGAATAATATTTTAAAATATTCCACATGGCCATAAAACATTCAAATATTAGTCTGTTTTGGCCCAAATGAGTGGAAGTGCTGGATGGATGGATGGATAGATGGATGGATGGATGGATAGTCTGTTTAAAGAGCCCTGGGACCCAAACTAATATTAAGTATTAAAGAGAGCATAATAAATGAGGCTGGGATGAAGAGATACCCAGAAGGGTCTGTACCTTGTATGCAATGCTGTTGAGAACCTTCATGGCCAGATCAGAGACATCCGGAAATGGATCTGCTGCAAGATGTAATAGTACCCTCCAAATCTGAGTATATACACTGTTAAAAGACACACCTGAGAAGAGAACACACAAGTTTCCTTTAAATTCTAACAACTCAAAGAATGACACATTAAAACAGAGTGGAGATGTATTTTGAAACATTAGAGCTGAATTATGAATTAAAATTCAGGTCAGCTCAGGGGCATCCCGAAATATAAGGTGCTGTGTTGGTGCTATAGTACAGTGACGCTATAAGATTCACTGAAGCTTAGTATAAGATGTTATACAATACGTATACTACAACCTGAGTGATAATATGATATTCACACAGGTTATTTTAACACACA
The DNA here is from genome assembly GCA_036877525.1 of Chromobotia macracanthus. Classification (NCBI taxonomy): domain Eukaryota; kingdom Metazoa; phylum Chordata; class Actinopteri; order Cypriniformes; family Botiidae; genus Chromobotia; species Chromobotia macracanthus. Next base: position 7,436,249 of record JAZGTH010000001.1, on the reverse strand, counting down.
AAGTAATTTAAAAGAATAACATGGTACTATCATTATACACAAGCAAAAACAACTTGGTAATACATAGCACAAAAAACATGGCAACTTTTTCAAGTTGATTTTAATGTGATATGTATTCTTTGGTCCATCAATACACAATAAACTACAGTTGATATTACCAGTCTTCTGTTTTTTCTTTTATCTCCTCTCAATTTTTTATTTACTTTCCAAAGGCATTAGCTACATTTTTCCCTCACTAGTTCATTCTGTTCCTATGTGAACTTCTCAAATGGTTAAGATGGTTAAGACCTTATTTACATAGAGGTGCCATTCTAAATTTATTAACATCCAGAGCCTGATACAGCCTTGAGTGTATTTGTGACCCATGCTGGCAAAATGAGTCACCATGAGCAATTTTTAAAAAATTAGCATGTAATCCACTTGAAAACATAAACTGAATCAAACCTGAATTGTTAACTTGTAAATGTGTCTAACATTATTCAACAAGTATTTTTGTTGTTTCTAAACTATTATAATTCATAACTTGAGATGAATATGTATGGAAATTGAGCACATAACTTGGTTCCGTAATGTAATAAGCAAACTAAGCGGGGCAGAGGCACCCCAGCTCAGCAGCGCCCCACGTTTCCCCAATGTAAATCTGTGGTGAAAAATGAAAATGCAGCGAGCCCTAACTGAGCCATATAGGCAGATTTGGGGCTGCCCTCCTAGGTTTTATATTACGTGAACTTAGTTCCAGATAATGCTATATCAATCTGCATCAGCAAAGTCTATATTAGTCTGCGTGAGTGTGTCAGTTCAGCATGTTTGTTAGATTGTGAACATGGCGATTGGTACAAATCAATCGGAGTACAATTCAAAACTTGAAGTAATAATCAAAAATATGCATACATAAAAGAAAGGTAGGTCAAATTCTTGTATAAATAAATAAATTACTTCAATGAAAGTATAAATCATATGCAAATATCTTGTTCTCTTCTCTCAGGGATCTGAAGTTACGCTAAGTAACTGGAGACATACCTTTTCGAGTTCTGTTCACTCAACACTGCATCAGCTGGTGACAGCATGGGGAATTGTCTAAAATAATATGACTATTGATATAACTATTTTGAGCACACGCCACCAATGGCAACAGGAAGTGTGTCATTTAAAACAAACTTTAAAATAGTCTACTTACAGTCACTTCAGTCACTTTTAATAACAAATTACATTGCCATCGTAGTACATCAAATTTAAAACTACATTCAGGTGTATTTGTGGCTCTTAACATGCATAAAATGGCATGAAATTTGGCACACATATCATACATATCATCAGTCATTAGGCGTGGGTAAAAGCTTGGACATGGGTGTGGTGGGGGGGGCTCTGAACCACACACAGCTCTGAGTTAGTTTTACCTAGAGTCACCAGACTTGGTACATGTATTGTTCTCATCAAGCTGGACAACTTACAAAGCTCATTCATTAGCTCTGCCCAACAGGAAGTCAGCCATTTTGTATTAAATGTGGATTTTCTGACAATTTCAGGCTTCAGGCGAATTTTTAAATACTTCTTCTAGGGGTTTTATGGGACTGTCACCAAATTTGGCACATATTATGCCAAGACATAGAAGATGCTAAATTGCAAAAGGATTTTTGGATATCTTGAATGGTGTTGCCGTGGGGAGGCAATACATTTATGGAAAAAAAACATAAAAGGGAAGTGACATATCTGCTGCATTGAATGACTTTGTTCAAACTTGAGCTGTATGTTTAATTCTAGTGACTGATGACATAGATGTGGTTATTGTGAGTCACAGTCAGAGCGCCAACAACTGGCAGAAGGAAGTGTGTTACTTAAAACAGAGTTTAAAAGAGTCCTTCTTAATTTACCTATGCGGCTTCAAACTTGAGAAAAATAGATATTAAAGATACTAAATTGTGAATGGACTGTTGATATCTCTAATGGTGTTGCCATTGTGAGGCAATCGATTTATGGCAATAAATGGAACAGGATGTGTCTCATATCTTCTGCATGAATTGAGGGCATTCAATCAAATCTTGGGAAATATGTTAGGTGTTGTGGGCTGATGACATTGATTTGCTATTTTGAGTTGCAGTCAGCAACAACAGGAAGTGTCATTTAAAATGGACTTTGAATACTCCACTATTATATACTGGGGTAAATGCAAGTGCCCACCAGGCATTGTTTTAAGAGAAGCTCCTTGTGGCAATGGCGCTGTAGGGCTTGGGCCTGTCATCACACCATAATTTATTAATTGTTGTTTACGTTTTTCAGCTAGTGTGATAACATCTTTCGACGCTCATGTTTAAAACACAAAGATTTCTCCTGATATAAGTGTCATGATGTTTTCACATATAAGTTAACAGGCAGTCGTGTTGTTGCCACACTTCAACAATGTTTGTTTCTCCATCTCCGTTGTCTAATGGACTCACAAATCAGCTTGTTTGACACTCACAATTTCATATCTTTTATCTTTCATATCTTTCATATCTGCATTCCTTCCATTCCTTTCTCGCTCTCGCCGTTCTCCTCTATGTTGTTCCAAACATTTTTCTAAGTCGTCTTCCCATCTTAATGGAGGCCTTCCAAGTGGACGTTTCCGCTTGCGCGGGTACCACTCTGCAACTGCGCGGGTCCACCTGTTGTCGGTGAACCGTGCAACGTGTCCGGCCCATCTGAGCTTTGCCTGCTGGTATTCTGCGACGACGTCCCGCACTCCTGTTTGTCTCCTTATCTCTTCATGTCGGATGTGATCTCTTAAAAAGATTCTGAGCATTGACCTCTCCATAGCCCTCTGCGCTGTGATGAGCCAATGTTCTTCTCTCTTCGTTATAGCCCAAGTCTCACTCGCATATAACATTGTGGGTAAGACCGTGATATTTAAGAGATTTGTGTGAGTGCTTTTGTCGAGGTTCACCTTCAATACATCCTTCACTGAACTGAACGCCCTCCATCCTGCTCTTACCCTTATGAAATATATATATATATATATGTTTACCTATAGTAAACATATAGTGAACCCTAGTGGAACAAGCACATGCCTATGAAACACTAAACTAAGGGAAAATATAGGGGGAACAGACTTCAAGAGAACACTGGCGCTAGAAGTGACAAGCATACAACCCCACAAACTCGGCATATACAGCTTATCAATGATACCTCAGTTTGCATAGTGACGGCTATCCCGGTGGAATTTAAAAAAATGTGTGCTTGATGCAAATATAGTCATAGAGGCTAGCTTGATCACTTTATGATCTCGCTTAAATATTGCATTCACACCATTAATGTATTACAACCCAATAGCAACACCACCATCATGTGGTGTATAGTGGTCTAAGACAAAAAACTGTCTCCAGCGTCAACATTATCTGAGTCTGTACTCAAAGATAATACCTGCAAGGTTGTAAAATCTGATAAGAGTATTCTGTGAAAACCAGCCAGCCACCATACTAATGCCCTTATTTGTGACTACACTTGGCCCTTGTAGAGTGAACTCTGACACCAATAAGAAATATTTCAAATAACTTAGGTTAGAAATTTTTTAGTAGTTGATGGCTCAAGCAAGAAAGCTGCAAATGTTATGACCTGAGCTCTAATTGGTGTTAGGAGTGACTTAAATACATAACCATTTCTTAAGAATGACCATGTACTCAAGAGAGAAGGGGTGCAGACGTCTCTCACTCCTTAGAAAATGAGACAATCTGGAGAGACCATAGTGACCACCTGGGGCTGGATTCACAAAACTTTTTTTATAGAACGTTTTATAGGGCGAATGTGTTTCAGATGGAAATACCATAGGCAATCAACAGTAATATTATATTTATTGTGGAATTAGCAAATAATAATACTACAGTACCTGACAGCTGAAGTTGTTCAACTAACATATAATGCGCCAACATACATTAAAAAAAGGCTGTGAGGTGTTTGTTACTTGAAAAGGTTTTAAATTTACTTGATAAATTTATTGTTACCTCACAAGCAGACTAGCATAATTAATGTCAAAGTCTGTTTTCTTATTGCTAAGAAAAATTTATGTGTTAAAACAGAGAAGATAAAAAAAACAGAGGACATAAGAAAAGCTTTGAGAACTGCACTCACTGCATTCTTATAAACTTCTTATAATTTATCTTAAACGATTTCATTTTTTGCCGTAAGAACATTGTTGTGAATCCAATGTCTGCTAACGAAACATCTATCAATGAGTGAATGGAATGCCCCAACAGTGGCTAGATACACGTCAAGTGCACCTCCATTTACTCCATTTAAACAAGGCACACCTCCACTTACTATTGTAGAAAGGACAGAATGGCAGTTATTGGGCAACACACCAGATCATAACCACTAGTTTTACATCACTTCTCGAACATTTTCCCCTTATTATGCAATGTTCAGATATTTCACTGTATTATTGCAAATCCTTTATCCCTGTCTCAATCGGTGTACACGCTGTTCTTTGCAGGGGTCTTTCTCTGTATTTTCCACTAAGTACTGCATCAGCCAAATCCCGATGACCAAGGACACAACACGTCAAAATGCTGATGTGAAACATTTTCACAAACTTAAAATTAAATGTAAAAATAACTTCTCTGTATCTTATGGCAAATGTTATGACCTAAAAGGCATTTGATTCTCTCAGAGACATTTTTAAGGAAAGTGCATAAGGGTCTCAGCTATAGTTGTCGATTAAATGGGGCATCTCACCAATGAGAGAGTTTAAGGAAGAGTATGAGCTGACTCTCCTCATCTTATCAATTGTTTCAAAGGAGAGGAGGTACTCGTCATTTTCAGGGCTGCCCAGGGTACTGCTGGCACTGCTACTAGTGCTCAGGTTCCCTGGAGAAAATGCTGCTGGACCACCTATAAACACACATATAAACACATCTGAACACAATGAAGAAAAAACAAGATCTCTAAACTTCAGAATGAGTGATGTAAAGTGGAGATTGTGTGGTGACTCACCTTCCTCGTTAAGGTTGAGGTTCTGAAGGCTCTTGTTGAGAGTTCGAGCAGTGGTTGCAGCTCTGAGGTTTGTGTAGGAGTTGTGTGATCGTAACCGAGGGATGGCAGGACTTTCCCTAACTGGGGTAGTATTTCCTGTTTCTATACAGGGTAAAATCAATGGTCAGTGACAGCTGGGGGGCAAAATGAAGAATTATGTCATATTATTCATAACTGTCACCTTATGTTAGGGGATTTAGAGAGTTCACCCAAAAATAAATTACTCTCAAAGAAGCTTAGGTGTATAAAATCACCCAGTGTAAAAATCACTGGGCATATTGTACCTGTGAAATTGGCAGGTGAAGGTACAGTATAATTTTTCTCTTCCTCCATGAACTGCAGAGCCACAGTACAAAAATTACTCTCATACTGCACCACCAGATGACTGAGAGCAACAACCAGCTCCTAAACATAAGTTCAGATAAACAAATATTGCTACGAGTCAACATGTTAAAAAAAACTAGCAAAACATATACAGTCAATACAGGCAAACACAAAACAGTGTTTTAGACGTGAAACTGGTTAGATTACAAAATATAAATTAGTATGGATTAACCTGTCAAAAAAGATGTTTACAAACAAACCAAGCCAAGGAAAACACTGGTTATAAGAACACATTGAATTTGCCATTGTGGTCCATGGGTACAATTCAGATACACTGTATAATGCAAGAAAATGCTTTCATTTTATGTTTTTTCTATTTTAAATTACTCTGTGTCACAGGTCCTGGGCAGTTGGGGGAACTGTAAGCAGTTGTAAACTCTTTTTCAGTTAAAGGGTGTGAGAGACAAAAGTTCTTCTGAGTTGTTTTTATTAAACAGTGTTGAAAACCCTGAAGAGAATACAGTATGCTTGTAGGCTGTGAATAAATATATAAAGACACATATAAATAAACCCTAACAACATGTTGTTATTTTTGTATTCAAATGGTTCTGACAATTTCACAGTCCTTTCACACAGCTAAATGCAGGCAAGTATAATTGATAAAAAACATCTGAAATTACACACTGACAGTTACCTTTTACACGTTTATCACAAAACATTTAAACAACACATTTAAAATTCGTAACTATTTAAGAACTTGACCACTTTGCTCAATTTACAGATACTCTTAAACAGTGAACACCACGCTCTGATGACTAATCAAAATAATAATAAAACAATTAGTCACATTCATTAGAATGCATATAATAGAACGCATATAAATCATAGATTTTTCTCTTTGAAATTACCAATTTAACTAACCTTTTAAAAAATAATGGTGAGTTGCTGACATTGACTAGAATACTGACCAGTTTGTTTGATTGTGCATAAATATTGTGACAAAGACAAAGAGTGACAAAGAAAATTCTAATTTATATTAACAATTTATATTTTTATGTATGGATAAAAATATGTATGTGTGAATACTAATGGTATTCCTTGAATAACAATGTCACACAAGTTTGTCAGCTGAAACGTGAGGGGCATCAATTCATCAAATAAAAGAAACAAGATACTAAATCACTAAAACACACAACAAAATATTTTTAATGGTATTTCATATAACTTAAAAAAGAGTGGAGTTGCAATTCTAACCAACAAATATAGCTGCAAGTAGTTAAATATCAACTTTCATTGTACGAGTAAACCACATGCAATGAGCCAAAAACTCACAATTAATGCACTCACACTATACCATCCGACCCTTGACCAGCAACTTTGACTGATAACACTATATATGTGAAAAAAACACATATGATCCCCTGAACCTGGAAGTATGTGGCTGTTTCAGAAGAAATAACATGCTTTTCCCATGTTACTATTTCATTTCCGTTTTGGTGCAGTGAGAAACAAAGCTGACACAAACTGAAACAAATTTCTGACATGTCAGAAATTCATACAACCATATGATTGATGGTCAGGAGAGGTTACTCCCCTCTCATTTTATGCACGACGAACAACAAAGCTGAAATTCAGCCAAACTTCAAAAAACATTTCATACTCTACGAAAACAGCTAGAAAACAAATTAAAAACATCAAACATCTCATATTCCCAAAAGCCCTGTAAGCAGACCTTAAAAAGTTAAATAAAACTAAAAATCAGCTGAAGAAATAACCATTAGAAAAAGACAATTCTATAAACAATTAAAACTTTTATACCTTAAACACAATGATAAATCTGGAAAATATCTTGCTAATTTACTATAATGAAATAAAGAGAAAACATTGATATGATTGAGAGGATAAAATAACACATAATTCATAAGAGATAAACAAGATATTCAGAAGTTTTTGTTTACCAACAGTAATAAGCAAATAAGAAAAAAGAACATAGAAAAGAAACAGACTAAAAAACTGACAGTAAGACCAATATTAAATCCTACACAAACAGACACAATAGAAAAGCCAATAACAATAGAGCAATAAGGCAAAAGCTCTGTTCTCATTACCAAACAATAAAGCTCCAGGAATGGACCGTTACCCTCCAGAATTGTACAAACATTTTTGGCCAACAATTTCAGGAAATGACCACAGACATCACAACATACCCAACATATGAACAGGTATCCACCCAGACCAAACATGCTAAATCAAAGACTTCCATTTATTTAATAAAACACATAGTTTATTCAACATATAAGATAATTTAATCAGCCAAACATGTTGATTATTAACAACAACAAAAAAGTTATTGTCTTAATGCTGAAGGCATTTGACAAGGTAAACTGGCACTTTGTTTACACAACACTGGAAAAATATGGTTTTAGGGATTCTTTTATCCACTGGAACAAGTTACTATTTAGCACACCAAGAGCATCAGCTATTCCAAAAAACACTACATCCCTACCATTTTAATTACAAGGAGATACTAGGCAAGGATGCCCACTATTTCCACTCTTCTTTGCCTTATTTATAGAACCCCAGCAACAGCTATTAGACAAAACAGCAACATTATACGTTATAAATACACCAACCACAAAATATCATGAAACATCAATGCTGACAATATTCTACCGCATATACAGAATTCAGAAAAATCACTGGCATAAATCATCAGTGACTCAATCAATTCTTAAAATTATCCAGTTGTACTATATATTTGAATTAATCAATAATACTCCCATTATACAAAGAGTATGAAATTACCAGAGTGAAGAATAATACATTTACAAATAGGCAACATTGGATAGTTAGGAATACATTTCTCTTCAAATATGTCAGACCTGAGAACAGACCCTTCACCCCAGCACTAAAACATTAGAAGTAGATAGCTGCAAGCAGCAATTATGGGGTCAAGCCTATCAATGATACTAAGGAGACCATTTGTGACATCTCTGATAATTAGATCAGGAAAAGCAGTTAAATTATACGATTACATTACAACAAACAACAATTTATAACTAAGTGTTTTGTGTTTTTAAATTAGGTACGTTTTAATGAGGTGATCAGAATGTTGTGACAATGACACCTACAAAGTTTCTTACACAAAAGTTTTTAAAGATACAGCCTGATTTCTATTTTATATGCTCACCCAAATACATTTTGTCATATCACTTGATCACTAGGTGGCGCCAGCCCCAAACTTTGTGACGTTTCTGTACAAACTTATTGTGATGATCCTGTTGGTCATGCCTGTGACAATATGTACCAAGTTACGTGTGAACACACCAAACCTTTACCAAGATACAGGGTTATATCTTTTTTTTGCATGTTGGCAAAGGCCTTCCCTGGAAAAGACATTGCCCAGATAGGATCTTGATGTTGGCTGCGTTTCTGGATTGTGTTCGCATATGGCTTCCTCTTAGCATGTTAGAGCTTTAACCTGCATTTGTGGATGGCATGGTGAACTTTGTTCACAGGCAATGATTTGTGGAAGTGTTCCTGAGCCCATGCAGTGATTTCCAAGACTCCAAGATTTCTCCATACTCTCTAAATCTTTTTTTTGATATTATGAACTGTAGACAATGGGATATTCAACGTCTTCACAATTTTCTGTTGAAGAACATTATTCTGAAATTGTTCCACAATTTGAAGATTTTTTTTGCAGAAAAAGGTTTTTGCAGATTGGTAAACCTATGCCCATTTTACTTCTGAGAAACTCAGAATTTTTATACCTAGTCATGTTACTGACCTGTTGCTCCTCCAGCTGTTTATCAATACCAATTACTTTTTCAGCCTTTTGTTGCCCCTGTCCCAACATTTATGAGAGGTGTTGCTGCCATCAAATTCAAAATCAGCTAATATTTTGCATAAAATAGTACAATTTCTCGCTTTCGACATTTGATATGTTGTCTATGTTCTAGTGTAAATAAAATATGGGTATATGAGATTTGCAAATCATTTGGTTTTATTTACATTTTACACAGCATCCCAACTTTTTTTGAATTGGGGTTGTATGACAAAATTCAAAATAGTGGACACCCAAAATGGCCAACCAAAGAACATTGGATATCGTCTGACTCAGCATGCCTCAAGGAATCTAAAGAGACAACTCATAATTTTAGGCCAGAATTTGTAAAAGTTATAACCAAAAATAACCATTTTTTAATATATGTGTACCAGAGAGTGGCATTGTGACAAATTTGTAAATGCCCCCCTAGGTCATGCCTGTAATGATACATACCAAGTTTCATATCTATCTAGTTTCATATCATATCTATTTCATATTTATTTTGACGCATTTGCCATGAAATTTATTGAAGCAGTATATGAGAATGGATAGTGCCATATTTCATAACTTTTTTATGTATCGTTCTATGGGCTTCCATACAGTTCAAGAGCAGAAGAAAAAGAAAACTAAAGCATATAGGATAATAATAAGAATAATTCAAATTATAATAATAATGTTTCAAATCTTTTAATTGTAAAAGTTGGAACCCTTATTTTACACATATATGTACATTAAAAATTGAAGTTAGAAATGAGGAAGGAGCAAAAAAAATTACTGTGGAAATATTTATTTTCACTTTTTCCCCAATGGAAGCATTTAAAGAACTTGTTGTTTAACTGGTGAGCATGATCGGTACTTCAATATAACAGTCAGTTAATATAAATTTGTCAGTATAAAAAGTCATTACTATAAGCTTTGTGTTTAACCAAAAACATTACAGACTGCAGCTTTAAAGTGTCAGAAAAGAACTACTCCCAACTCTGCCATTGGGGAAATACAAATACAAATAAATACAAAATAAATTTGCGAACAAATGTAAAAAAAATGAGTTTTTATACTTTTTTAAAGTATGAATTATTGTATTTCTTATACATTTATTCATTTATTTATTCAATCACTGAATCATTTAAACGTTTATTCATTATCACATTTATGTATTTATTTGGCCATTTATGTCATCATTTAATTGTTTCAACACTTCTGTGCTTATAGGATAGTGAGGGTCGTGTTTTACACTGGTAAAGCTCTGAGCCCACAACAGTGACATCTGGTGGTTTGGCAAAATGACATGCAGGAGATGAGTGTGACCTTTGAGTAGTGAGTTAAATGGGAAATTAATAACTTAGAGGTGTGCAATATTGCCAAAATCACAGTTTATGTAAACCAATATGACCTATCACTTCGGGATTTGTGAAGCGTCTTACACACATAAACCGAAACGGTGTCTTCAACAGATCTGATAACAAACACAATATCATATGGACATTTAATGGCCCAGTATTAATCAAATTTAATATAAACACGCTGGACATGGCTCATATATGTCATAATATCAATGAGACTAGCGCACCAACTAGAATGTGGACAAACCACAGCACAAGCACGCATTTCACAAATGTCTATAGTACACAAGTATATTAGTTAATTGTAAATATGAGTTTCCCCTCACGTTTGTATGCACAATGTTATGTGATGTTGATGAATGTACATTCCTTTTTATATATATCTGTGTGTGTGTGTATTATACACCCCAGGAAAATCTGAAATTCTCGTTCTATTGTTCTATCATCTATGGCTGACTTCCTGTTGGACAGAGTCAAACAAAACTTGGTGAACGTGACTGAACACATCAACTTCATCCCAACCTGCGTTTATAGATGTTAATTCAGCTCCATGACCAAAATCAAGCCTGTTCACTGCAGAACTTTTCTTTATTTTCACCAGGCCTGACACGTATGAATGTATACTAAATTTCTTGACTTTTTCGAACATTTTAAGTGCCTTTAAAAATAGTGGAAAGAAGAAAAAAAATAATAAAATAAATAGTCTCAAGCAGCGATGACAGGCTCAAACACTATGACGCCATCACTACAAGGAGCTTCTTTAGACACAATGCACAGTGGGCACTTGCATTTAACTCAAACAATTTAGACAATTTAAGGTCCATATTAAGTGGCACTTCCTGCTTCCAGTTGGTGTCACTATGACTGTGATTCATAATAGCCACATCCACATGATCAGTCACCCTTGACCAAACATACAGCTCAGATTTGATCAATATCACTCAATGCACACAATGAACATGATGAGACAGGCAATGAGAAAGTTATTGCCTCACCATAGCAACACTAAAAATCACTTTAGCATCTTCAATGTCTTAGACCAATGTCATATTTGCCTTGTTTGGTGACAATCCCATAAATATAAATATCAGAAAATCCACATACAATCTAAAATGGACAAATTCCTGTTGGGTGGAGAATAATGAATGTAATACTGAAGGTTGCCCTTGATAAGAAAAATACATGTGACAAGTCTGGTGACCGTAGGTAAAACTAATCCCATCTTTAGTCAAAATGCAGAGAGTGACACACTTCCTGTTGCCTTTTGGTGGCACTATAAATAATAGTAATAATCCTGAGAAAACAATAGGATCCTTTGCACATACATTGCTTGGGCCCTAATAAAAAACACTATGAAAATAATAAGGCTCTGGACCTATAGTGCAGGCTGCCTGGCTGCACTTCATTGCTTAGGCCCTAATAATAATAAAAACAGAGCTTTTCCAATAGGGTCCTCGCACCTCAGTGCTCTGCCCTAAAAAGCATTTCATAATGTAACTTTTCCAAAACGTTTCGATTTAACATTTAATTTACAAAACTATTGTCAAGTTTAGGGTACACAGAAGCTGAAGATCAGTAATTTATTAAAAAGTGTTATATGTGAAAGCACAAGGGCATGTGGCACTTCTGCACCACATTTGTACTGCAATACATTTATGCATTTGGCAGACACTTTAGAAGCGATTTACAGAACATTCAGGTTATACATTTTATCAGTGCATGTGTTCCCTGGGAATCAAACACATGACCTTTGCGTCACTAACGTAATGCTCTACCAGCTGAGCCACAGGAACACAATACGTACTGTAAATAGAGTATGTGTGAAACGTGTGATTTCACTGTTTTGTTTACGTTTTTGCAACAATTTTTGCAACGTTTCCTGAGTTCCATGTTGTTCTTTTTTATCAATGATAAAGTGTTGAGATTAACTTACAAGCTGTAATGTTACAGAGTGAGCATTTCAGAAGTGAGCTTTAAAGAAAAAGTGGCAACAAAATGTGTTTCAGGCAGATGGCAAATGGAGAAACTGCAACAATGTATAGCATGAAAAAAATGTTTTTGTTTTTATTTTAAATCATATAAATGTTTTCTAGCAGACAACAAAATGAAAATTACAAACTTGTTAGTGAGCATAACATGGACTCTTTAGAACCATGATGATGATGAAGCTAATAACAATTATGAAACAAATGATAATGAAATTATGACTTACCTTCCTCACGATGGGACTGCCATCATTGATGAGCTGTGCTAGCATCATGGCAACGTTATGATCAATGGTGGTGGAGTGGTCTGTTCTTTCAGCAGAGTTCCCCACAAAAGTACCCAATGCAAACACTGCTGCACAACGGACCTACCAATGAGAAAGACTGATAAATCCCTTAACTGTATTAGCCAGTTTTTAAATGTAGCAAGAAACATTACAATCAGCAAACTTTAAGAACCTCTGGCATAGGATCAGAGAGGAGACTGTAGAGCTTCTCATGGGCACTGTCTCGAACTCCACACCAACGTGCAGAATCAAAGTTTTGCCAAATTCGGCCCAAACAGATCGCCACCCACTGCCTGAGGAGAGGATGAGGATCACTGAGCTGCTCCAGACAAATCGCAATTAAGTTACCTTGTAGACACGCTTCCTGATGAAGAAAGTGAGAGACCTCTATGTATTAAAATAAAATTTACAACGACAATGTGAATGCTACAAACTTAATAATAAAAAACTATACATATAAATATATAAAGAACACCTACAGTAGTAAGTCTAAATGTAAAAAAGTAACGATCAAAAACAAAATCTAAATTATCTCTACGGTGTTGGTTTAGTTGCACCTTTAAAACCTTTGAAACATGGATTTAAGACATTTTAATGCTAATTAGGCCTTAATTTTACATTAAGGCCACACTTAAGGATATATGGGAACCCTGATAGGGTGGCACGCCAATAACATTAAATCTCAGTGGTTCTCCAATTGTTCTCCAACTCCAGTTGTGTCTGGTTGAAAGAAGAAAGTCATATACACATAGGATGGCATGATGGTGATGCAAGAATTTTTATTTTTGGGTGAACTCTTACAATCCTCACATTTTCAGCCTAGAACGCATTTAATTGGACAAAATAAGTGAAATAGTATATGCTTCAAAATGCATTATTAGTATTTAGTGGTGCTTGTGAAGCAAAGCATTGCCATTACTCTATTGCATACTACTTTTTCTGGACAAAACTTCACTACGTAATTCTTCCCACACCATTTGTCATAGACCCATAAATGAGATGTTAAATCGACTGTCTTATTGAGAGGTGTGCGACTTTTATAAGCAGTTGGGTGTATGATGTTTTTAGTAGGGGTGTAACAATACATTGATATTGATCAATGTATCTATCAAATGTTTAACAATATGATGCATCGATGCCACATGTAAAATAGATTTTGATAGGTACTTTTATTTTGATACTCTCCACATCTTCACGTAACGTCCGCTATGCATTTAAGCCAAAGCGCATATTTTCATTTCTTCACTATACTGTCTGCTTTTGTGTCCGATTGCAATACAATAAAGCAGTGGTAAGAGTGAAACGGCAGACACAGATTTTGTCTGCTTTTGGACGCAAATCATGGGTATGGAAATATTTTGTATTTGGGAAAATAGATGGGCAGACAAAGAAAACCCAGGTAATTTGTAAATGCTGCCAGTGCCAGCTAAAATACTCAGGAAATACAACTTGTCACTGCATAAAAAAGGTGGAAAACATGGAATTAAAGAAAACACTTTGGCTGACAAAATACCGTCACTGTAACCTTAAACCATGTACTCTTTTGACTGAGACACAGATCCATCTCTTAGTTTTACCTTGTCATACTATTATGCTAGAATTATGTTAAATCATGTTAGCATCATGAATATCATGCTAAGTCATCTTAGTCTCATGCCAAGTCATGTTAGCCTCATGCTAGCATCATGTAAATGTAATAAGCTAATTTTGTTAACTTTCTGAAGTACACTAGCACACAGATGTCCATTCTGAATTTGATGTTTGGCCTTTAAATTCGAATGTATGTAAGCTGTGAAAGCTACTATAACTACAGATGTGAAGATCCACCGGTAGAAAGATACAAAGCTTGCAACATCTCTCTTTATAGTTTTACAAGAAAAAAATACAGACACGGTGTCTTTTAGGTGTCATGAATGAGAACTGCTTTCAGAGCACCACTGTAAAGGTAAGGCTGTTTTTGGTTGTGTTTGTGTGCACTGGTTCTTTGTCACACTCTTCTTACAGCTTGACATATATCTGTCACACCTGTCCTGTATTGTAATTGTTGACAATCACAGCAAGAATGAAGACAGCCATGGTCCGATGCTCAGCCTTAAAAAAAAAGAATCAGGAGCAAATTAATTGCATGCTTAAGATCAACCAAATAAATCATAAATGCATAGTTTAATTTAACCTTGATCCAAATCAAGGTTAAAAACCCTGGCCTTTAGTTCTGCAACTATGCATAGAACAAATCAAAACAATTCAAAACAAAATATGACAATGATTCACTGCCATCTGTAAGATACTCACAGGCATGTATGGGTCTGCGAGCACCGACAGGAAATACTTGTGTCCATTGTCTTTTACAAGATCTGCTTGACAAGACTATAGAGAGAAGAGAAAGAGTAGGAGGTACAGTGTTAAAGAGAAAGCATTAAGAGTGACAAAGAAAGAAGCTGACAACAGTCTCCCCTAATATGTTTCCCTAATACACTTCTTACAAGAGATTTGTTAGAGTCAGAGTTAAAACATGCACATACACCCCTACAGACAGAACAAATGCACTACTATTAGATACATCGCCCAGATACCAATGAGATGGACCTTTATACTGACAAGTACACCATAAGAGTGAATAAATGGGCATCAAAAATCATTACAAAACCACACACGGGCTACCATCCCTTGGTGCCCTCTGACAGGAACTTTAGAGCACCAAACAACTATAACAATTAGTTCCACTGTTTTCTCCAGTGCACAATATTTTTTATTATCTTTGTCTCAGCTACGTAAAACAATAAAAATGTTGTTGTTGTCTATAACAGTGAACATAAAGGGGTTTGAACACTGGACAGTGCAAATTCTTTGAGTGAGCTTCACTGCTGATGCAAGTTGAGGCAGTTTTAATGTGATTTTTTTATTTTTTTGAACAGGTGGTTTTGAATGTTAAAAAAATCAATTTGAACGATTTGAACTTTAAATGCGTTAAAAAACAACCAGATATAAATAAACGTATTAATTTATTAATACTTTACTTGACTACTTTCTATGTGGGCTACTTAATAACTTTTTAGGTTTTAGGTTTTTTAAAATTTTAGGTTAAATAACTAGAGATGGAAAGGGTTACACACAATATCTACAGCAAGTATCTTTGCCCAGATGAAGACCAGAAGAGGTCTGAGCTCCCTTGCTGAACTCTGCAGCAATTTTAATACGTATGGAAAAATCCCCACCGACAGAGCCTGCAGAAAGCGGGAGAGAGAAAGAGAGAGGGGTGAAAGGGGGGAAAGGAAGCAAGAAATGAAGGAAGAAAGGAAGAGGGTGAGCAAAGATAGTTTTATTTGTAAAATTTATGCAGAATTTCATTTTGTTTTACAGTGTTGTAGTTAGATTGTGACTGTTTAAAATACCCACAAAATAGTAGTCACATTACTACATTAACATGCATTGATGTACAAAATGCAATGTACAAAAACAAATTAAATTCAGTTCAATGTTAACTGCTCACCAGACTGACGGCCCAAGGGCCCAGATCCAAAAATCGACCAAGCAAATCCAGCGCCCTCAGTCTGTGTACCTGACTTAACAGTACCTGAAAATAAACCAGATAAGAGAAAATTAATTCTAGATCCTGCTCTATCAGTAGTTTAATAGACAGAAAGATGGGACAACCCTAGTGCAGGGGACAACCCTACAGCGGGGAGCCCCAATCCTGTCAGCTAGAGCTTTTTGATCTACACAATGCTGCACAGAATACGAATCTAAGCAGCAAGTACACTTTAGTGCAGTTGCACAGATAAAGCATAAATGTGTTTATTAAATGTGTACACAGAATCACAATAGTGAGGGGGAACGCTACGAAAAACATTTGCTGTGAAATTGCTTCCCCCGTGAATTTTTACTGACTAGTTTAAAATGCAAGTTTTCAGCACTGACCCACTGTAGAACTGCTGTAGCAGTTTACTGAATTACAAAACTTTTAACAAAAAGTAAACTCAAAATATTTCAGCACAGCCAGGACAAAAAGAAAAGTATTTCAGAGGGCTACACTAACTACCCAACGCCACTGCATGTATCCATAAGCAATATAATTTTACATGCAATGCAATCATCAAAAAGGCCTTATCTCATGGTTAAAGAGCCCCCAGAGAAACAATCTGTTGTAATTGCACTGACCTACTACAACAAGATAAATGGTACATTTAGTTTTTTGCAGCTTGAAAGACTGAAAGAGTATTTAATACAAGTGTTAAAGCCCCTACCTGACGGCTGACTATAGGTAATGATTGCCTACCTGTGTATGTATATTTGGTTAAGGTTGTTTGTGTGTAAAGGTATTTAGAAAAATGATTTAACCTTTAGACTCTGATTTATATGACTACAAACATCACTTACTACAGCATGTTACTGAGAAAACAGATAAAACCTGATTGCTGTTTTATTTTAATATGATTTTACTTTAATCACAAATGTGATGTTTTGAGCAGTAATATATTACATTACTGTATGTTGAAAATTAAAATCAGGCATCCTGCACTGCTGTCTGGACTGCATGTACACTACAAATACCTCTATTTGTGTTTTTATCCAGTCACAAAATCCAATCACAAAGCCTTTTGGAACTATTTTACACCTGTATTTACAAGTGCCTTAAAATGGTTTAGCTCAATACCTGAGTGTGCTCCTCTCTTATTACACCCCTTCATATTCACTATGATCTGAAAATTCTGGCCAGCTGATAATACCCAAAATTTCAAAATCTAGTGCAGGTGGTAGATCCTTTTCATATTTGGCACCCAAACTCTAGAACAGTCTTCCCAGTGGTATCCGGGAGGCAGATACACTATGTCACTATGTCATGATACAGCCTAATATCCAATTTCACATGCTCGCTATATAATTTGTAGACATGGTACATGAGAACTGTAAGGGCAATGGTCACAAAATCCATAACTTTTTGTCCTGGGTGTCTCTAGAGGCTATGAACTGCTATGAACCAAATTTCATAGCAATTGGACAAATGCTGTAGGAGTTCAAAAAATATTTTTTTTGGAAAATTCAAAATGGCTGAAAAACATTTTCATGACAAAAAATGATGATATAGGGTCCACTGGAATCAGCATGAGCCAAGGAATCAGAGAAAAACTAACAATAACAAACTAATAGCATGGGGGTCTTCGACCCTTCAAGGCTTTACCGCTAAATTAGAATATTTTTAACCAGAATCTTGAAATAAATTTTTATTCAGATTAAAATGTAAAATATTTGACCTGTTTTACTATAAATAACCTATAGATAGCAATTTCTTAACTTGTGTAAAGAGTTATGCAAAATCTAAAACAGAGCCCATAAATTTATTACTCTCTAGGCAGTCTCATCTAACATCTGTTTCAATCATACTTAAAGCTGGAGGCATTTTCATTCAGCCTCTTTAATACAGCACATAGACAGTGTTGTTTTGAATATGAATAAGCATGTGTGTCCTAAATATATAAATTGCAAGAATTTAAAATACTTTTAATTACATAGAATACACTAAATTATATAACATTTAATTTATTATACTTTTATATGAAAAACATTTGCTTTGTTGATAATTAAATAGGTGTCTAAAAGCACTGTTTATTTGAAAGACTTTGGAAGTACGCTATTGTGTTGTGTAAACAAATGAATACCTAAATAACTGGTTAACAGAATGGTGGCTAAAGGAGCTGCTAATTAAGTAAATTCATTTATAAACATTCATTTACTTATGTTTTAACTTTGAAACCCATTTCTACAAAGTAATAAGCATTTTAATCGCTAAATATGTGCTTTGTGTAAAGCTCAAATCAACTTCAAGTTTTAAATCATTAGATGTTTTGGTCTCTTGAAAGCTTCACTAAAAGCCACTGAATGGCTGGGCAGCGAAGCAGCTAGATAACTGCTTTTGAGTTCTGCCGTGGAGCCATTGTGACTGCAGCACAAGAAACTCAGCCCACAAATAACTGGTCACTCTCTTTTTGGTAATTTAGTAAAAGTGACATATTTGTAAGTTATGGTAACAATACCCAAAATGTGACCTTTGCATTTAACCCATCACAGGTGAGAAGTGAACCCGGAGCAGTGGGCAGCACTGCTGTGCCCAGGGAGCAATCACGGGGTTAGGTGCCTTGCTCAAGGGCACCTCAGTTGCTACCTGCCTGCACTGGAATTAAACCAGCAACCTTCAGATTACAAGGATGACTCACTAACTCTGCCTCTGACACTTCAACATAAAATATCATACAAATTCAAGCAGTCTGACATTAAAAACAATATTTTATAACTATAAATATTGTTATTAGATACAGCAGGCTTTGCTAAAAACCTAATGAGCTGCTATGTTATATATTGCCTACAAAGGCAGCTGTCTTCATAAAGCTATATCTAAACCATGAAAGAACCTTGCAAATGCCTCAAATGCTATACATAGGAACTGTATATGTAACAGAAATAATAAGTGTGTGAGACTCAACTAACAGTTAATTCCTATAGACATTAACATGTTGCTACTGTAGCGAAAATGTGTTTAAGGGAAATTAATACTGAGGCTTGTTCAGTACTCAGAATTAATATTATATATTCTCCACCATTCCCTGTGTAAGGGAAACTGCATGCTTTGCATGTAGCAAAGATCAGCAGAATTATGGACTCCAGATTATAAGCATGAACCAGCACCACAATTATGTAGCAAATCATTGTTAGAACACCATTTAATTCGTGAAACGAAACTCAAAGCAAAATACATTTAATTAATCGTCATTAAATATTCATATTTTGTAGTACCTGATCAGCAGGGATGATTTCAATAATCAGCTTTTGCATTCGTCCAGCAAGTGCATACGCGGTCTTAATGAATCTAAGAAACATTATTTGTCTGGCCTTGAAAACAATGCTTCTCTGCTTTAACAGGACTTTAGAGCATGTAGAAAGATTGAACACGGTTTAAGTGACCTTATTTGTGAGCATTAAACGCAGCAACAATCAAGGGTGGATACACATGGGTGTTTATTAAACTACACTACAGGGGAACATGTAACATGTAAGGGAACATGTAACATATAACTAGACATAAACCTATACTCATTAAACGCATAACCAAAAGTAAGGAGAGCAAGGAGAGAGAGCGAGAGAGAGAGCAAGAAAGAGAGAGAGAGGCTGTTAAGCCTGTGCAACTCAAATCAGCTAAGCATTCTGAATGAACCACCAATAGAATCACCTTAATAAAGGGGCACAACTTAGCGCAGCTATTCTATGTGTATAGAATATGGATACTTGCATTGAGCTCTAGTGCAGAGTGCGAATCAAAATGCACATGGAGAGAGAGTCCTGAGTGGTTCCTAAGTGATGTCCTAAGTGATAGAGTTCATCAAGTTCCAGAGATCGACCTGAAGTGATGTCCAGAGTCTGTCTCAGATGGACTGAGCCAGAGGCTGGACCCCCCATGCCCCCACTCCCCACTCTGGAGGAGTCGGAGACTCTCTGGAGCCTTTCAACCCCCCACACTAGGTTTGTATGTCTTAAGTAAAAAGGGGTATTTTATGATCCATACATGATCCAAATATTGTGCCATGCCAGACACTACACTACATATAAAAAAACATTAAACAGTCAATGTTCAATAAGATTAAATTTAAATTAAACTAAAGTTAATTAAAGTATCAGTGCTTTCAAGTACTAAATGAAATATATTTATGGTCAACATTTCCCTTGACTCATCTGCCATCTTGGACAGTAGATCGCAGAGCTCATCACAATGCACAAGGAATGGGTTTGCCTTCTCTGCCAAAGATACATAAATGCTGTTTTAGATATAGCCAAAATTAGGATCTTAAAAGGCATCAAAATGTTTGCTATCCTTTGAAGCAGCCTTTACATACATTCTCTTATTCTTCTTATGGATTTTGAAACGATTTTGTAGGTGCTGAAGTTACCTGTAGAACGATGGGCAGCTGTTCTGGTGGATTTCTGTTCTCAACGCCCATCGTTAGCCAGACCTGAAACGCTGTTAACTGTTCAGCAAAGAATGGACTGTGCTGTGGACATGCAAAAACATATTTATATTTATGACAGACAAGCAGAAAGACAGATCTATAATAATTTGTACAAACATGACTCTTTTACAGTCAGATTGATTTTTCCCAATGCACCACCCCCTACTGTGTGAAAACACAAAAAGGAAAGAACCACACATAATGGATACTGAAGCTTTGTTTTACTTGCAGGTTTTAAAGTGGTGGAGCACTTTGTTGAATCAGACACACCAGTCTATATCATTACGGCAGACATTGTTTGCAGTGGAGTTAATGGAGTCAACATAAATCTCAGTTATCACTCAGTTATAACAATTATCTTTTTATTCTATGTGATCTGGACTATATGTTTTACTCATTAATATGAAAATTATTTATTGGCAATGTACACACCTGCAGTTAAATACTGTTGTCACTCTTCTTGTTTAATCCAGTTCTGTACATGCAGTGTTTTATTATTTACTGTAAGGACACCTGAATTCTACAACCAAATTAACTTCGGAGAAATTCTAGTAATGCCTTTACACAAATGACAGTAATTAAAATATAACCACACTGAACAATATGCTGCTAATGCAGTGAAGTCACTCTTTTATAGACACTGACAGCTCATCTGAGTGATACTTGTTTTACCTCTTTGACAAATAAGCAATAAGCAGCAGATTAAAATGCCTAAATGAAACAGCAACTTTGTTAAAAAGTGCTTTTGAGAACTTGAACAACATTAAAGGGATACTTCACCAGAAAATAAAAAATGGCCCATAAATTATGTAGGGCATTTGAATGTAAAAATGTTGGTATGAAAAACTATATCAAACATGGCAGCACATCGGCTTCACATTGATAAGCCAAAAGTCATTGGTTCTTGCATGTCTTGTGAGTAGTGCCATGACAAATATGCTCAAAATAGTAATTGTTTCTTTTAAAAACGTTTGCAACAAAATGTTTCATTTTAGAAAACATTAACCCCTAGAGTCAAAAGGAATATTTTTATGATGGGTAGATTTTTTGGAGCTTCAAAATCCTCAGCATTTTACGGCCCATTTCTCATTTTCCAGGGAAGTCTCCATCTAACACGTCTGTTTGGGCCAAAAATGCTAAAATCATGGGTTGAATTATGGTTAGCTCAACCACTGCAATTTTGGGAGTGACTGCACACACACAAAAACACTCTCATTTAAAAGTGGTTTTCAATTTATAAACTTTGCAGTGTGTATGTGGCTAATGCTTAAGGAACAGTAGTGTGGCTTTATTTATGATTAATCAAAAAGGAGTAGCTATCACAAGCCATCTGATTTACAGCACCCCTGAAGTGTGCTTATGTCTGTGATTTGGTTTGCACAGTTCTCAATACACAGCGGTAACTCTTCACAAATTTTATATGCATAATAATTTTTAGAAACAATAAGACATTAGCAGCTCCAAAATTCTCAATCTTTCTCTCCAAAACACATTAATAAGAATATAATAATGATCGAATCCCAAAAGTCACAGTGAAGACAATGTCAATTTAAGAGAGAGATTTTTTTTGCTGGTCCCAGCACTGTTACATAACAATTTTATTCTGATGACTCACAAATTCGGTTAGTTTCTGATAGCAATAATATAAGCCTTTGTGTGTTAGCAGAAACCACTATTTATTGCCATTACAAAGCTGGAAAAGAGTATGAATAAATCTGTGTTCGGCTGATGAAGTAACTTACGCCTAAGACGACATGGCGGTGAGTAAATTGAGATAATTGTCATTTTTGGATAAACTCTTCTTTGAAAGCCAGGATCAGTTATGCTCACCCTGAAGGCTGTGCCCTCCTCTATGATGGTGGGGAGCTGGGAGAGGCAGATGTCCACTGCAAGGTCCCACGCTTGCCTGTTAAAACACAAATATATGTCTTTCACTCACATGTTTTTCTGACAGTTTCTAGGCTTTACAGAACAGATCATATATAGTAAAAAGTAGCACTGCCACTGTTTCTGATGAATGTCATGGGTTTAACAATATACACTCACTACTACGGGGAGAAAGTTGATGACACAATGTACATACATAAAAGTTGGTCACTTTAAGTTATCATGCAGGGTTATATATACATACATACATACATACATACATACATACATACATACATAAAATTGCAACAAACTCAAATAAGTTGACGTTAGTTAAATTTAAAGATTTTACAATTATGTACAATTATGTACAACTGTTATGTTGTTTATGCAATTAATAAATTAATATCAGTTTCATTATAAGGAGTTTTGTTTTTACTTTGTCACTTTGTACTAAGTGTCATTTCAAAAGCCTTTTCTCACTTGCTAATGGCATGTTATGGGATTTACTTGAACTAGCCTGTGGAGAACAAAGTTTTATCACTATTCCATCATACCCTGCTACGAAAGATCCATTTGAAATATAAAAGAAAAATATATTACTGCAGAACAGTGCAAATCATGTTAGCAACATGCTAGGATCATGCTTCAATATGCTAGCATAATAGTTAAACATGAAATGTTGAAATGTTAACAATAAGATTTTTGTGAAACTACTTAATATGCCTATTTTTACAAGATGTAATACAAATCTCTAGTGTCTGTGAAGTCAGCTCAGAAAGCCCCACAGAAAATTATACCATTATCTACATTAAATTTATTCATTAAGCAGATGCTTTAATCCAAAGCAACCTACAAAGAGAGACAGCGTCTAACATTTTGCCCTAAGAACCAAAAAGCATAATCTACAAAGCTACATTTACAAGTGGTAATAGTTCTGATGCCAGTGACAGGATGAACAGCAGAAGAATTTTCTTTACACACACGGCATGAGGTCGAACACTGAAGTGTTAGGGATTAGTCAGGTGTCTGCGAAACAGATGATTTAAGTTGTTTCTTGAAGGTTGTGATGGTCTCAGCAGATGAGTGGGTCTCAACGGGTGGAGGCTGGAGCTTGTTTCACTAGGAAGGAACAGGATAGGTGAACGTCTTAGAGAGCTATCTGGTACCTCGTTGTGAGGGCGGGAGGGGATATATACCTCAAGGAATGAGCTAAGGTAGGAGGGTGAAGTTCCAGTGATTGACCTGAAGACCACAGTCAAAGATTTAAATTTAATACGGGCTGCTACGGGTAGCCAGTAGAGTGAGATCAGGAGAGGTGCAACATGAGCCCTCTTCGGTTCATTAAAGACCAGATGTGCTGCAGCATTTTGGATTATTTGCAGTGTTATGGTTGCGATGGCTGGACGGCCAGCCAGTAGAGCCTCCAGTAATTCAGCCTTGATATTACAGGTGCATGGACTAGAAGCTGCGTTGCATGGTTAGAGAAGAAAGGTCTGTATTTTCTGGTGTTGTACAGCATGCACCTGTATGACCGAGAGATTGCTGCAACACGAGTGGTGAATTTCAGATGGTCATCAAACACCACCCTGGCTGGAATGATACGTAAAGAAAATAAAAAAAATTAAATATGGGTAAATATGGGTTTCAGATGGGTTGTTAAATATGGTTTATAGATAGACAAGAACATAAAATTTCATGTTTGGGTAACAGTTTTAGTGGGGCTGGCAAATTATAGCTCAATAAATAGACTATAGTTACTATTATAGTTACTATTTTTTTTAAAAAATACAAAGAAAATGTAAAAAAAATACAAAGGAAATTCTCATCCACACTAAGAAAATGCTTAATGTAAAAATATCCACTTGGCACTTGGATTACAGCGCCGTTGTCTTAGCAATAGATGGTGTTAATGGAAAGAGTGTATGTGAGAGAGAAATGTGAGAGAGTATGTGCACATTCCCCCCGTCGAAGAAGCTGTCATCATACACTTATTCTCCCTTGTCGTGTTCTCTGAGGGCGAGTCTCACATCGCCGTTGAGACCATGCAGAATTATGGCTCACCTTACCTAAAAGGCCTACTGCTCGACTGGTGAGAGCTCCTGAAAGCTGTGGACAACAGTGGCTCCGATCCAGAGGTATTTAGAGACCTGAGGGTGGAGACAGACTTTGTGCTGATGGCCAGGAAGAGGAAGGTGCAAGCCAGAGGCCCTAATATGGGCTCACTCTCGCTGATTTGAAGGAGGAAGACAAGAAAGTCCTCCTTAATGCTTTGGTGATGCCATGGAAACAATCATTGAGCATTTCTCTAAAGCTCAAAAGCACTTATGAGCCATTTTCTGCCTAGGCGCTACACTTCCCAGTCCATGGTGCGCACCTGCTCTTTTTCTGCCCTGCGCTCATCCCAGAGACCAGCGAAGCAGCCTTCTATTTCTGCTGCTGCTTTAGCTGCTTGGCCTGAGCCTGGAGTTTAGCCTAAGGAGTGAAAATGACCTTCTAAGAAGCACTGCAGCTCCAGGAGAAGACCCCGCCCAGGTCATGGTTGTTCGCCGGACCTTAAGCATGGGGAGAAATGGCTTATCACGTAATTACATGAGTTGCGTTTATATTATCTGGGTGCTTACACATAGTATGCTTTATTTTTAATAAGGTGTATACTGATTTTGGCCTTTTTGTATCATTCTTAAAGCATTAAGCCACGTTAAGCATTTTCTGTATAAAGGTTTTCTATGGGAAGAAAATGCTTAATGTAAAAATATTGTTTCCGCTTGGATTATGCTGACATTGTCTTAGCAGTAGACAATGTTAATGAATAAAGAAATGTGACAAACTCAGGTTTCAGGTTGTTGTTTTAGAACATTAAGCCATGTTAAGCATTTAAGAATCTCCCACATTGATACTGTGTCTGTTATCAGATCTGTTAAAGTTGTGGTTTCTGTTGTGCATGTAAGACATTTCACAAATCCGGAAAGGTGATATCAGTTTTCATTAATTGTGATTTTGGTAATTATTATTGCTCTACATAATTAATTCCCTATTTCACTTGCACTACTCAATGTCACATTCACCTCCTGCATGTCATTTTGCCAAACCACCAGATGTCAGTGTGTTCAGAGCTTCTGCTGTGTCTACACTAGCACTCTGTTCGATTGCTGTGTCTGAAGTAAACAAGTGCCCCTCATTACCATATGGATACAGAAATGTAGAAAAAAATAAATGGGGATATGAATAAATGTAAAAATAAATTGTGGAAACATAAATATGGAAAAAAAAAATAATAATGACATAATACATAAATACACAAATGTGAAAATTAATAAAAGTTTAAATAAATAAGTGAATAAAGTTAAAACTTCAGTAATACATGAAGTATAAAAGTATAAATGTTTTTTACATTTCTTTGTACATTTGCATTATTTTTTGTATTTATTTATGTTTTTGCCTGCAGATTTATTTTTGTATTTATTTATTTATAATTTTGGAAAGTTTGGGATTCTATAGATCTGTGTTTCTGACATTTTATATGAATGGGCCTCTGAAGGGGTACCATTTATAAGCACAATGTTACTTTGTCTACAGGGGTAACCATAGTAACCATTTTATTTCTGCTATTCCTTAAGAACCACCTACTATCAAGTGAATTTGCATTTTTTCCAGCCCATCTGGTGTTTTTGTTTTGTGCAAGTTGTGAATGGTTTACTTAACCTAATTTAACCAAGCTGAAGTGTTTTCTTTTGCTTTACATCTTGAAATTACAATCTAATCTACAACAAAAACAACTGCTGATACTACATGCAGTATCTTTCCTTCATATTGCCATTGATGTTCAAATAATAGTATTTTGCATATTTATATGTGCCGTGTTATTTAGTTATTATCAACTGCATTCATAATTATTTGAAACAGTAATGTTCAATTTTATTCACAAGCTTGTAATCTTTAGACTTCTTGTGAGACAGAGTATAAAGGGTCATTAAAAGGATAAAAGAAAAGGGTCATTTTATTTTGTTATATACAGGAACCCCTTTTTTAGTTAATTTTTTCCCACCTCTTTCGAGAAATAGAGCACTTTTTTGAGAGTTGTCTAGATGAACGAAGATTCTATAACTTAATGCAGTTTGGGGTAACTTTTAATGCAATTTTAATGTTTAATAATTCATTTCATTATGAAAAAATGTAAAACAAAATGCCAAAATCTGCAATTGGTGTAATATAATTTATTTAAATATCACCGCAACTAATATCACAAATTCTTCTAAATTGTTTATTGCACCTACAAACAAATAAATCGATTTGTGTCAGATATGCCAGAAATTCTAAACAATCCAAACAAAGGTTTCACATATTAAGAAAGGTTAAAGTTATTAAAAGCAAAAATACATCCATACACTTACCACATAGTGTGCATGTATGTGGGTGGTAACCTTGGGCTGCTGACTGGTGTACAGTTATATGACCTCATAATTCTCTCAGCCAAAAGGAAATTACGGAAAAGACTGGCCACCAACAGATCCTGACGAAACAGTTTCTGAAAGAGATCTATGGAGAAAGAGTAAGAGAGATGCTTCGCAATACAAATGCAGTATTTGACATGCTGTGATGCACCTTAAAACTGAGAAAGAGAGATTAAATATTTTTATGTATATATAGATGTGATTGCAGGTACTTTGTTTAAAATCTCATAACCATAAGTGTGATGTGTTTGCACAGCAGATTAAAGCTTGGGGATTTCTGCCTTTATATTACAGGACAGTCAAAGATTGAATCCAATAAATTTCACCCACATGAAACAACAAGAAAATCAGAGGTCTAGCCGAGCCAGAGTCATTTAATACATACTGAATAATCATTCAACTTATTACTCACATAGAACCCCTGAAACACTGCTGACTCGAAGAAAACAACTGGTTGTTTAATATGTAGATTGTAAATAACAAACCTCTTGGCAAGACATTCCATGCAATTGTGTCAGTGATAGCTGTGAAAATCCAGTTCAGCTCTCCTAATGGCGTTCTTCTGTCATTCAACCTCCCCGGGATCCTTACACAAATACATACATAAATTTCTGGTTAAAAATTAGAACACTGAAAAATTATCAGTTTCTCTGGTTTTACTCTTTATAGGTATGTGAATGGCTGCCATAAATTTGGAGTGGTCACAATTTTTTCCAGAGTTGTATATGCAATTTTGTTTTGACAGTACCGTATAGAGACAGCGTTTTTCCTGCTGGAAAAACTAATCCTCATCAGAGTTAGTTTTCTTACAGGACAACCTTGTAAGTGGCTTGATTCATGCGCCCTTCACAAAAACGAATTTGCTCAACGCCAACCTTGCAGAAGCACCCCCAGATCATCACAGACCCTCCACCAGATTTGTGATCCTCCATTTACAGTGACCCTCCATTTACACTATGGCTTGTAGGCCTCCATCTAATCATTAGATGACCAGGTGTTGGGCAAAGCTGAAATTTTGACATTTTTCTAAAGTCTAATCCTTATGGTCTTTTGCAAACCTCAGCCTGGCTTCTCATTAAAGAATGCCTTTTTCTAGCTTTGCATGATTTCATCCATGCCTCTAGGAGCCTGTTTCGAACCGCCCCTGTTGTGCACTTCACCCAACTGCCATTTGCAATTCTTTTTGTAGGTCACTTGATGTCATTCTACGTTTTTTGACTGACATTCGAATGAGTTGGCGGTCATCTTGTTAAGTGGAGAGCCGTTTTCGCTCTCAAACCGGTCTGTAGTTTTGTTGTCCTAAATGTCTGCAGCTTGACCTTGTTCTTATGAACCACTATCTTTGAAATTAAGGATGGAAGCAACGTGACGCTTACTGCATCCCTCTGCTAGTAAAGCCAGAATTGAACCCTTCTTTTGCTCACTCAACTTTTGGCATGGTCATCGGTTATTATTTGATTCCACTTGCTTTTGAGGTTCTACTAGCACTGTTTTTCTCATCCAACTGGTCCACTGCAAGAGGATAGTGAGGGCCACAATTGTGTTTTCTATACTTTTCTTCATTAAATAATATTTGATTCAGGTGATCACTTAATTACTTCATTAAGCAGAATAAGAAGTGCCTGTGCTGGAATTCAACAGACACTGGAACGGAATCGCTGCCATAAATTTAGAGTGGTCTCTTAATTTTTGGAAGGCCATCTCTGCCTTAGATGTTTGGGCTGTGCCCATGCTGAAGCAGTGTTCATTTAGGGTTCTCGTTTTCACTGTGAGAACATGTCCATCAGGATGTTGCAGTTGCAGGTTTTTTCTTCTGCAAGAAGCAAAATAGCTCCCTCTGCTATCCCTCCCGTTTTGGCTGCACAGAAGGGAGCATCAGCAAGCTGAAGGCAATTTTGGGGAAATAATGGATGAGTTTCTGCCAGACAAGACCACACAGGACATTCATTGCCCAGCACCATCAACTGGGCCAGTTGATCTCCTGGAAGAGATGTGTGGACTGCCCTATGGCAGCCTCACTGTCACTTTTGGGACTTGCAATGATGATAAGCTATAGAACTCCGATGTGAAAGATTCAGTGATGCTCTCTGATGCATTGTGATCTCTGAAGCAAACGCAGAGATGTACTTTCCCTGGCTGCATGATTGGTTCCTTAACTAACTGAACTAACTGAAGTACTTATTTCATCTGGTATATTCAAGAGTCTATTAACCTCTCTGTAGACCCCTCCTGTTTCTCAATAGATGATACTGGCAGTACTTTCAAAGGTTGTACTTAAAAATTGAATGAAATCATATCTCAGTAGTTAAAAACAGCAATGAATTTCTGAAAAGGAAATATTAACACCAGCAGTATGACAACCACGATGTAGAAAATTATGTAGTATGGACAAATTTTTATCACTGGGAAGCATGCCAAAGTAAACATCCGGTCCACAGGAAACTTTAACCCCGCAGTGAATTAACTGAGAGATAAAGCCTGCAAGGCCTTCTATGCCATAAAGAGACAATGTCCTAACTGTTGGTTATTTTAACATAATGAAAAAGATGCATTTGGGTTTGCTTTCAAAAACATTTTAAACTCTGTCGGAGTTTCACATGACAGGACGCAATTATTGTCATAATCATTGTCAGATTTAATACTGTCCCATGGTGTAAATGCTGCTAATATCAATATTCTGCATATATTGTTGCTTATCTAGACACAGTTGCTTCTCTGCACTTAAAGATGATAAAGGACAGCAGCCCAACAATGTGGTATAACGAGCATACTCACAACCTAAGGGGAGCAGCTCAGAAAATGGAGTGTAACTGGAAGCAAATAAAACTAGGGGTATTCTGTACAGCATGGAAGTGTTTCATATTACAAAAAGGCCTCCTGATCAGCCTACTTTTCAAATCTTTTAAAAGAAAATAAACACAACCCTAGATATTTATATAATGCAGCGGTTAAATTAAAAAAATGGTTGACACTTGTCAATATTATAGCAGAGATGATTTTATTAATTTCCTTAATAACAAAATACATACTGTTAGAGAAATAAAATCATAAATATGCAATTGCCTGCTACACAATCACAGCATACAGCACATAATAGTTGACATAGCAACTCCAGTCATTCTCTACTATAGGTAAAGATGAACTGTCAAAAAAGCTGGCTGACAAAAAAAACAACTTTATCCCAGGGAACCAATAAATTACAGACCCATCTCAAATATACATTTTATTTCAAAAATATCTTTTTTTAAATACTTTATTATAAAAAAAACGAAAGGTGATGTCTTCACAGATGTTCTGTCATGGAAATAACTGATATCTGTGAGGATTTTCAGGATTTAGACCATATCATAGATCAGAGACTGCACTCATCAGGGTGATAAATGATTTGCTCTTGTCGGCTGTTCGTGGTTGCGTCTCTTTTCTAGTCCTATTCAACTTCAGCGCAGCCTTTGACACTATTGATCATAGCATTCTCTTGTATAGACTTAAAAATTATGTTGTCATAAATGGAACTGCTCTGGCATGGTTTAAATCATATTTATCTGACCAATTTCAGTTAGTTGCTGTGAGCGTAAAGGTATCATTTTAATTACAAATTGACTACGGAGTGCTACATGGCTCAGTGCTTGGGCCTCTGCGTTTCACCCTGTATATGATACCTCTGGGAGCAATTAAGAGACAAGGAGTTTGTTTTCACTGCTATGCTGACTATACTCAGCTGTATATTTCTTTGAAACCCAAAAAGACACAAATTGACCAAAGTAACAGAATGCATAGTCAATATTAAAACTTAAATGACTAGCAACTTTGTACTACTAAATTCAGACAAAACAAACATTTTAATTATTATACCAAAATCTTCACACAGAACAACCTAGAATACTGTCTTACTCTTGCTGGATGTTGTATAAAGCCTGTTTCATCTGCTAAGAATCTCTGTGGCTTATTTGATAGTGGGGTTTGTCCTTTGAAAGCTACATTTCCAATATTGGTAAAATGTTAAAAATGTAACAAAACTATGATACATGCCCTCTGTCAATGACCAAAAATTAATTCATGCATTCATGACATCAGAAATGTATTATTACAATGTCTTAATGGGTGGCTGCTCTGCAGGTTTAGAAAACTTTAGTACAAAACGAAAATACGACCATATTAGCCCGGTTCTTGTCAACACTGAACTTGCTGCCTATTAAGCGTCATATAAACTTCAAAATTGTGCTGATTACCCAAAAGGCCCTGGTATAGCTCCTCAGTACCAGAGCTCCTTTCTCATTACAATCCTCCAAATTCACCGCAATCTCAAAATTCCGGCAAGTTTATAATACCCAGAATTTCAAAATCAAGCAGTAGATCATTTTCATACTTGGCGCACAAACTCTGGAACTCTAGATTAAAGACCCATCTCTTTAATCTATCCTATACATAGTCCTATGGATTTATTACTCAAACCCCTAAGGGATTGTTAGGCTACAATAATAAGGTAAACCGGAACTGAGGACATTTCCCATAAGAACAGATCTACTGGCTCTATTTTAAGTATGCCTGTCTTTCATTTCCCCAAAGTCCTGTAGTCAGCTTGATGGTGGGGATACGGGATGAGACGACCCCAGAGACAGACCAACATGACCTGACATTTGTCCTATTTCTGGTTCAGCAAGATGATCATCCTCATGCCAATTTAAGAAGCCATAAGCAGTGGAAATGTGATGGACTTCTTTATTAAACTTCCCATTATCTCTTTACCTACCTCCAGCTCATTTAGATTCTACAATTTTGCTCCCTGCTTTGTCATAGCAGTGTGATGTTATAGCTGCAATTAGTAACATTATTCTTCTGTTGTCATCTCTGCTTGTCACATTTCTCAGTGCCTGAAATGTCACAAAATCAGACCAGACAGTAAATTGTTAATATTGCTTTTAAAATAATGACTACAGTCCTACAGACTCTACTATTTCATTATTTATTTTTCTCCCATTCTCTCTCAGTATCCAACGTTCAGATATTATTGCAAATTTCTTATACTCCTGTTCTCTAAAATTGTAATCTTCGTTCTAAGATGGAATGGCATATTTTGCTTAATATGATACCTGTTCATCAGTCATGTTAATTGACTAAATGTCACAGTTTTGAACCCAAGAACCCAAAATTTGGTTCTTGCAACACATTTCAAAAAAAGTTGGAACAGGAGCAATTTAGAGCTAGTAATCAGATAAATTGGTTAAATAATGATGTGATTTGAAACAGGTGATGTCAACAGGTGATTGTAATTATGATTTGGTACAAAAGCAGCATCCAAGAAAGGTCTAGTCCTTTAGGAGCAAAGATGGGCCGAGGATCGCCAGTTTGCCAACAAATACGTGAGAAAATTATTGAAATGTTTAAAAAAAACAATGTTCCTCAAAGAAAGATAGGAAGACATTTGCTTATTTCACCTTCAACAGTGCATAACATAATTAAAAGATTCAAGGAATGTGGAGGAATTTCAGTGCGTAAAGGACAAGGGTGCAAACCTAAGCTGAACAACCATGCTCTCCGATCCCTCAGGCGGCACTGCATCAAGAATCGTCATTCATATATAAGCAATATCACCACATGGGCTCAGGACTACTTTGGCAAACCTTTGTCAAGTACCACAATACGTAGTTACATCCACAAATGCCAGTTAAAACTGTACTGTGCCGAAAGGAAGCCCTATGTTAATAGTGTCCAGAAGCGCCATCGACTTCTCTGGGCTCTGAGGCATCTGGGATGGACCATCACACAGTGGAAACGTGTACTGTGGTCAGATGAATCAGTATTTCAGGTATTTTTTGGGAGAAAGGGACCATATTCTTATTTCTATTTCTTTAGAAAGAGAAATAGAAATAGAGACAGAAAGAGGCAAATCAACACCTACTTCTCAATCAGGTCCAACGTCACTCCTGGCACCAGCTTTACACTCTTCTGCGTACAGAACCTGTTGGAAAACGATTCTCATTGTTTACCGGCAGCCTAGACATTTTACTTATGACAAAAACTACATATATGAATAGATTAACACATTGGCTGTATAAGTGTGAAATTAAAAGTAGTATAAATGTCATAGTTTTAACAAACTTTGAAAAATTGCTTTCACTCGGAGGCTGCCATTTTGTTTGTATTGCGACGTCAAAAGGTTGCAACCCCAATCTGTTCTATTAATGCTACTGTGAGCTAAACACAAGAAACACTAGGGTATATAAACACATATTAATCAGCAGAAACAAGACAAAGGCAGTGACAATTAGGTCAGAAGGGCTGTGTTTACACTTGGCATTAACATATGATCTGCATCCAGATGTTGTCCACCTACACATTGAAAAGACAAGTGTAAACGTGTTTGTGATTGAAACTGTGTCTCCTGGTCCAGAGATAGTTGAGGTAATGTAAACACAATCTAGCCTGCATTCACAGGTCGCATAAGAATCACATAAAACCCCATCAGACTATTCTCCACAGGAGTCATTGCATGCGGTTGTGTTTTTGTAAAGGCATTTAAGAGCTGATTTGAAGGTGTATATATACTATAAAGTTGCTTTTGCACCTGAAACCTGCATCTATCATTGTCCGTGAAGGATTTCGCAGGATGATACCATCACAGCAGCATGTGTGTTGATAAAAGTAATATGGCATTATAGTATAAACGTCAAGAAGCCTTTACATTAGGTGTCAATGAGATTCATTTGGGATATTTAAAACTGCATTATAAATGAGAATTTCTGATGGGAAAGACTGTTTGCATTCATGTGATTTGTCAAGATGAAAGGTACTTTTTTGTGATGTCATTACAAATCACACAATGATGCTTTGACCAGCGATGCCTACATGGGCATATATTTCATCTAACATTTGGGGGGCTGGAGGGGGGCCATAAACATTTTTCAAGAGCAAATTTTGAAGGGGACAAAAATAATACAGTCATAATTTTACTCAGATACTCAACTGTAAGCCTACTGATTTGTCGTAATACTGAGCAAAACCCAACACAATGGTAGATCTACAATATTACCCTAATATCAGTTCACACATAGGTTTATCACCATGTTGCAGTAGGTGATTTACTACCCAGCAAGCTACAGTATTAAACAAGCTATATAATGTTATAACTGATAACATTGTGGCCTCATGAAAAAATGCTTGCTTTTTTCACTGTAAAAAATCCAATTAGATTAACCAGTCAACTGGACAAAAAACATGATGACTCATGTCTTTGACAAGCTTATTGTTTTAAAATAAGTTTGCACTGACATTCTCGACACAATCCTGGCTTTCTATCTGGCAATCCTGACTTTAAACCTCACAAATCTTATCTGACTTTAACAGTCCTGATCTCTTTAAGTGCAGTTATGACAAAGTATACATTTAATGAAATTTGGTACATATAGACATATTTTGTCCTTTATTCAAAGGAGCTACAACAGAAAATCTTTAATAATGCCATACACATATGCTTGTATTCTTTTATATTTTTTGTATATTTCCTATCATAACTAAAATGCCTATATATTGTGCACACAAACATTCAGGTTCACAAAACTGAGCACTTTCTAAACTAACATGCAACCTTTTAGCCATTTTTGATGAAAGGGGGGCGACTGACAATTTTTGAATGATCAATCATTTCAACTTCTAGATAAAGGCTGTAGTTGGTATTTTGTCCACTAGAGACTAGAAAGCAACAGGATAAAAAGTCCAGCACTGCCATCAGTTTCAATTCATAGACATTATCTTATGTAACCATGATATACTGACAATGTCTTAACATAATAATATGTTAGTTCATTTGCATGAAAAAAATCTCAGGACAAAAGCAACAGATCATGCTAGAAAAAGTTACCATCTCATCACTGGCTTGTTCAACCATTTTTCCAAACCTGTTTGGCCCCAATAATTGCCACTTGTGGCTGTATTTAGGGGTACAACCATGAAACCCTATTGTGTTTGTAAGGAATTTTAGGGCCCAAGTACTGAAAGTGCTTTTCAAGTTTTCCGGTGACACTGGGTCCCTTAACATGCTCAAAAATTCCTGAAATTTGGCACACACATTGAGTCGTTGGCCATTAGGGCTGGGCCAGTCAAAGGCTGGCACACGGGTATGGCAGGGAAGCTCGGTATCACCCCCTGGTACACGCACAAGATGGTGCATTTATCATACATACATGTGCACCTGTACAAAATGTGGTATGTGCTTCGCCCAACCCCTTAGCCCAGCCCCCTTTTAAATACTTCTAGTAGGGCTGGGCGATTTTTTCAGAACACTTGACTGATTCATGATTTTGATTTTTTTAAAATGTTTTACTAGCCAACATAAAACAATCTTGTAGTTATGACATAACATCCTCTTTATTAATAACTTTGAAAAACCACCTGGTTAAGAAAAGTTGTATTTTTGTATTGCAAAGTTATAAATGAAAAGATATGAATGAAATATCAAAGCAAACATATAGAAAATACCACATCTTAACCATGTAAACATTCTGTTGATCTTAGTCAACTCAACACGTCAAGCTAATTCTAAATTTCTCAAAGTAACAGCAGTGTTATTAGCTGCAAATGTTTGTAAAACAAAAATAACTAATTACTAAAACTAAGCAATTTGAAAAACATTGTGGAAACATGATAAACACATAGTAGTTTTTACTTACAGGTTTCTTGAAAGGAAGACCAGTCTGTCTACTGTTTCACGCTTAACACATGCTCTGTGACAGGTCACAATATTCCCACCGGCACTAAACACATGCTCATAAGAGCCATCTGCCTCCATGATGTTAGATGCTACGTTCTCTATTTCTACACAGAGTGTGCCCACACATGCGCTGTTGACTCCTTGTCTCATGCCATCTTGTGGTCGGGAAATATTGACTCTTAATTATTCTACCATTGCTGTATTGACAATGCATCAAATTGCAGGCGCGAGCCAATAATTTTCATGACAAAAATCGTGACAACTCAATTTTAAAAAAATGAAATTGTGTTCAAACGTAAATTCAAATTAATCGAAAAAAATTGGAAAAAGTGGCAAGGTATGACACACGATTTTTCATGTCTTGAACAGTGTTACCATGGTGAGGCTTCTGATTTCTGAAAGGATGTGTGATATTTTAAATATTGTTGCCATGGCAATGTCAAACTTTATAACCTCATTCAGGTGTATTTAAGAGCTTAACATGGTTGAAATGGCATGAAATTTGGCACACACATCATGGTGGTCAGCCGTTAGATGTGGGCAAAAGCTTAGTGTAATGGTGTAATGGGAGGATTCTATAGCACCACCTTTTGACTAAAGTGACAGGATTCGTTTTGCCTACGGTCAGCAGATTTGGTACAGGTATAGACATCATTTCGCCGGAAGATTTTAAAATTACATTCATTTGCTCAGCACAGGTCAGCCGTTTTCAAGTCAGCCGTTTTGGATTGCATCTGGATTTTTTTGTCAATTCCAGGCTCTGAATTTTTAAATACTCCTCCTAGGGGATTTATAGGATTGTCACCAAATTTGACAAATATTATGCCAAGATACTGAAGATGATAATTTGTTCAGGAATTTTTGATATCTCGAATGGTGTTGCCATGGCAAAGCAATAAATTAATGGCAAAAAAAAACATGAAAGGAATTGAGTGATTTCTGCTGTGTGAATTAAGTGATTTAGTTCAAATTTGAGCTGTATGATGGGTCCTAGGGACTGATGACATAAAGGTGTCTATTGTGAGTGACAGCCATAGCGCCACCAAAAATAGCACCACCAAACATAGCACCACCAACTGAACTAAGTATATGACTTAAAACATTTTTAAACATGTTTAAAAGACCCCTTTTAAATGTACCCTGTTCGCTTCATATTTAGTCAGAAAAAAGAAGAGATATTGAAAATCCTGTGAACAAATTGTTTATATCTCGAACAGTTGCCATTGTGAGGCAATCAAATTGACAATAAATAGAACAGGAAGTGTCTCAAATCACCCGCATGCATTGACTTAAAATAGTCCTCAATCATTTTCGGAATTAAATATATGTGACAGCTATTCTTCATTTTTCTGAGAAACAGAAGTGCTTGGGCCTGTTATCGCTGCTTGCAGGTATATTTACTAGGGGTCAAGCCCCAAGGGGCATAGCAAAAACTTTTTTAGATTCTTTGGCTCATGCCGAGTTCCACGATACCTAATTTGTCATAATCAATGCTTGGCCATTTAAAATTTGTTAAACCTACTTTTTCAACAGATATACCTGACAAAAAGTTATTAAAAGATTTTTGATTGGCCACTCTGTTCTCATACAGCACGTCAATGAATTTGACTAGCATGCAATAATGAATATAAGGCTGTATCTTGGCAATGAATTGATATATTGAAATGGAACTTTGGAGGTGTCATTGTCACAAGATCTTGACCACATTAAAACAAAACTAAATAAAAAATACACTTTCAAACTCCTCCTACAGC
The DNA here is from genome assembly GCA_036877525.1 of Chromobotia macracanthus. Lineage (NCBI taxonomy): Eukaryota > Metazoa > Chordata > Actinopteri > Cypriniformes > Botiidae > Chromobotia > Chromobotia macracanthus. Next base: position 7,398,702 of record JAZGTH010000001.1, on the reverse strand, counting down.
ATTTGTCCAATTTAAAAATTCAGTATGTAGCATCTAGACAAATTCTAGGCAAAAAGTTAATAAAAGCATGTGAAAATTGATGTAAGGCTGCATCTTTGCAACACTTTTGTGTAGTAATAGCTAGAATTTCAATCAAATGCAGCTGCTAGATCATTTTTACACGTGGTGACCAATCACTGAAACTTCTTTCCAAAAGCCTTTCCAAAGTTGTCTGGGAGGCAGAAATGCTGTCAATTTAAATATATATTAAAGACCCATCTCTTTAACATAGCCTACACATAGCCCTATGGATTTATGACTCAAATTCCTTAAGAGGTTGTTAGGCTGAATTAATAAGGGAAACCAGGAATGGGGATACTTCCCATAAGAACAGATGTACTGGCTCTACTCCAAGTCTATCTGTCTTTCATTTCCCCTTGGTCCTGTAGTCAACAGGATCCAGACTTTATCCAGACCAAATGGTGGGTAGACTCCATGGAATGGGACGACCCCTGAGACAGACCAATGCAGCTCCAGCTCGACCTGACACTTGTCCCATTTCCTGTTCAGCTAGATGTCCTCATGCCAACTTAAGATGATTATGGCTATAACCTGGATAACCCAAAAGCAGTGGGAATGTCTATTTATCTCCAGCTTAGTCAAATTCTAGGTGTTCCCTGCCCAGTCACAGCAGTGTGATGTTACAGCTACAATTAGTAATATTACGCTTCTGTCACCATCTCCGTTTCTCACGGAGAACATTCCTCGGAGAACATTCCTCAGTGCCTGACTGTCAGAAAATCAGACCCAACAGTTTTTAATCAATATAAAATTATAAATCATTATAAGTTATCAGTTTTTTAACAAAAAAAAGTGATGGATCTCACCTTTAACGTGCCAGAGAACTGGCCCTCACATTTTTCTCCATCAATACATTATTGAAGTTTTGGTTCCTTGCCACTATCGCCCTGTTGGCTTGCTTACTGGGTGACTGCTAACATTTAGCTTGGCTTAGAGTTTTGTTTAGCTTTTAATATAATCTACAGCCTTAAAGACTCTTTGACTATTTCTTTTTCTCCCATTCTCTTTTCATTACACATTGTTCAGATTGTGTAATGATCCCTTATACTCCTGTTCTGTAAAATGTTATCTACTTTCTAAGTGCCATCTCCATGTAAGCCGGAAAGACATTTTCTTGCTTAATATGATACCCATCATCTATCATGTCAATTAACTAAATGTTGCACAGTCTCAAAAGTGCATAATATTTTATTACGCTGTCTGAATACATTACCTTCTCATGAACCTGAGATAGGTATTGGCCTTTGCATGCAAAGACAGGTATTTCTGATGCACATCAATTTCTTCAAGTGGTGCAAATGTGTTGTAGTTTAGTCAATTAATTAGTCTTACTAATATACATCTTATAATGAACAATAAAATTTGCAACAATACCATGTATTCTGTATTTATTGTGTGTTTTTGCTGCTAATGCCAGCCAATGAATGAACAGGATATCATATGCATAGGATACTACGTGCCTACATGTGCATCATATGTGTGATTCTTATGTCTCACCAACGCAGGGCAATTTTGATTGGTGTGGTGAGGCAAGAGGTGAAGAGGTCAGCAGGGAGATCAGGGTTCATGGGAAGGAGTTCACTGGCTTTGCAGGCAGCAAGCTGAATGCAATTCTTCATGGAGGGAGGCAGGGGCATCTGAGCCAATGGGTGGTTTGGGTTAATCGCTGCCACCTAGTAAGAAAAATAAGTAAAAACAGTAAAAAATAAATAAACAGACACAAATTAGGATGGTTAACAGGATTAAGGTTTTAAAACTGAGTTGCCCATTTGCCCTCACAGGCTGTGCTGTATGATATTAGATGTATGAGCAAAGTACATTGGAGAGTGCATTCTGTTATAACACCGCTAAATATACACTGATTCCACTCTGTATTCTGCATTACCCACCGACTCCCCTGCAATCAAACACAGCCTGAGTTTACTCACTGAAGACAACAGATTCAGAAAGTTGTCCCATTGTCAGGTGCATGCAGAACAATTTACTTTACAGCCAGTGCTTGAGACACAACTTTTTAAACATTCTGCTAACTTATAAATCAACTCACAAATCAACTGGCACTTTTATAATATTGATGTACACTACACTACGGGACGCATAAAGAAACAAACTTTTTTATTTTTAACCAATTCTAACTTAACAGCTCTGGCTTGTCTGGTGTTGGCTTAAAATAGCATCATACATGGCTGGAAATGTCACCACAATGAATAAAATGTGCCTAAAAAGATATGAACCCAAACACTTCCCCAGTATAAGTTTCTTTTTCTATTATAGTTAAGTAATATCGAACAAGGAAGAGTACTTATTTAGACACCATATTGTCAATTATTAAAATCTATAGTGTCTGGCATGGCCTAATATTTGGATGGTGGATTTTTATTTGGATTTACTTAAGACTTCCAAACCCAGCGAGGGGGTGAAGGACCCCAGGCTTCAGAGAGCCTGGAGGCAAACTTCTCCTCCAGATGGCTATCAGCAGCTCTGACACCAACAGGACAGTTTATGACACCCTGCCCAAGCTTTAAAGGTATTTCATGTTTAGGAGTAGCACCACATGGCCCAAGAGACCAAAAAAACATTCCAATACACCAAAGGATGGACTCTCTTTAAGTCACAACTAAACTGTCCTGATCTGTAGATATTTGTATGTATTCATATTGCTCAACACCTATTTTTGGTTGTTGTTGTTTTGGTTCTCTTAGCTTAAGCTCTAAGCTCTTGCTCTTCAATCAAAGAACTCATATTTGAACCACTCAGGACTCTCTCTCCACGCGTGTTGAGATTCACGCTCTGCACTAGAGCTCAATGCAAGTATCCGATTTCTATACACATAGAATAGCTGCGCTAAGTTGTACCCCTTTATTAAGGTGATCCTACTGGTGGTTCATTCAGCAATGCTTAGCTGATTTAACTTTGTACAGGCTTTGAACTCGTACAGGCTTTGAACATCCTCTCTCTCTCTCCTGGCATTTGGTCATGTGTTTAATGTGTGTATGTTAATGTTTAGTTATATGTTCTATGTTTCCCCTGTAGTGTAGTTTAATGAACACCCATATGTATTCACCCCTGATTGTTGCTGCACTTAATGCTCACAAATAAAGTCACTTAAACTGTGTTCGATCTTGCTACATGCTCTAAAGTCCTGTTAAAGCAGAAAAGCTGTTTTCAAGGCCAGACAAATAATGTTTCTTAGATCCAATAATATCACACATGTACTCGCTGGACAAATGCATACGCTGATTATTGTCATCATTCCTGCTGATTCCTAATGACGATTAATTATACATATTTTCCTTTGAGCTAAATAAACTATTCAATCAACAAAATAGCATTTTAAACAACACAGTTTCATTGATTTGGACATTTGATTCGCTACATTATTTTAATAGTGGAAAATAGATCTATTAACATTAACTGAGTGAACTTGTTCATAAACGATTACATCTTTGGTGCAGAATGCTTTATATGTGAACAAAACTCAACATTAATCCCCTTTACATTTGTTACAAATCTTATAGCATCATTTATATCATTTAAATCTTATAGCATCACAGCTAAATGTCTGCTAAATTACTAAATGTAAATTTATGCATATTTGTGAAATTTGCATTTATTGTATAAATTTATTGTAATTGTGTTTAAATGCACTCATGTCTTTCTGAGCTATATTAAACTGTATAAATTCATCTAAATGCCACTTCAGATGTGGCTTCTGTTCCACATCTGCAGTGTAAAGATTAATTTGATTGGTAAAGCCTATAGTGTTAGTGTTATTATAGTCTTACAGTGTTAGTCCTATGGTAATATTATAAAATTTATTATGAATTTAAGGACTTAAAATGAAAGATGAAATAATCAACAAATAAGTAATAAAACTATTTTTATTAAACAAATGAGAGGGGTGCCCTATTTTCCACTTGAGCAGCTGCTCACCAAAATGTCAAATTAAACAAATTAGATAGACAGACAGATAGATACATACAGGAAAAAAAATAATAGACCACTGCAAAATTATTTTGCAAAAGTCACTTTTTCTGTTTTTACTCTTTGTAGGTATGAACATGTTTATTTTATTCTAAAAACAACTGACATTTCTACCAAATTCCAAATAAACTAACTAAACTAAATATAAAATATGTTACTTAGAGCATTTATTCGCAGAACATGAACTCTGGTCAAAACAAAAAAAATATGCAGTGTTTTCAGACAATAATGCAAAGAAAACAAGTTACATATTTTTATAGTTACATATTTTTAAACAACACAATTCTAATGTTTTAACTTAGAAAGACTTTATTGGGCTGGCCACGACAGGGTCTTGATCTGGTGATCCTCCATCCGAACCTTGATTGACCTGGCTGTGTGGCATGGAGCATTGTCCTGCTGGAAAAAACAATCCTCAGAGTTGGGGAACGTTGTCAGAGCCGAAGAAAGCAAGTTTTCTCCCAGGACAACCCTGTATGTGGATTGATTCATGCACCCTTTACAAAGATGGATTTTCAGAATTCCAGCTTTACTGAAGTACCCCCAGATCATCACAAATCCTCCACCAGATTTCACAGTTGTTGCAAGACACTGTGGCTTGTAGGCCTCTTCAGGTCACTGTCTAACCATTAGTGCTCATTTAAAACATATGTAAGTTTTAAAAGGGCACTCTCCTTCTTCATTGTTTCATCGATTTCAACCCATGACATCTCAGGGGTCCCCTGCAAATCAGCACTCAACTCTAAATGTCATTAGCCCATCATTAGGTCATCTCTGCCACCACTTATTTAGTTTCTTCCAGATCCACTAGAATGCTGCCTCTCCCTGGCTTGTAACAATGCCTACCAAATGCTTCCTAGCTGGGCCTTCATGCAGTCCAAGAGCTCTCCAGAGCAACTCCCTTTAAAAGTCCCTGCCTGCAACTTCCACCAACAAATTCCAGGCCTTCCATTCCCTCTGTTGACTCTAACAAATAAGAGCCTGATATTCTTCAACTAATGCTAATGTGCTTCCTTCATCTTCTCTTCTCATGGTACTGTAAGCTCAATAAGTACCAGCTGTTTAGTCCCCTTAGATCAGAGATGCTGTTTGAGTCTAGTCTTAATTATGTCCCCTGGAAATTTAAGTTCCCAAGGTCTGCTCGCATCATTCCAATTACTTGGTATGGTCATGGCATCTTTAAGTAGTAGTCAAGATGATTCAGTTACCAGAGGAACGCTTATTAGGTTTTAGCAGTCATTATAGGGAAATAACAGACCTCTGAATGTCATGACTTACCCATCAGAATCAAATATTCCAGAAAGCTGTGTAGCAAGCAGTTATGTGTAATTATATATAATTATGTTTATTTATTAGATATGAAAGCATATATGTATAATGCAAAATGTATGTAATGTATATCACCAGTGAATTAATACCACAAATTTAAATATTATCTTCATTGTTACATTATATTAAATACACCTATAACACCCTATAATACCCTATAATAAACTGAAAATGTATTGTTGATAAGCTTTTTGTTTTTAAAACTGCTTTTATTTGTTCTGTGTCTAGTATAAAATAAAAAAATCTAAAGGAAGTGCATTCTTTTCCTAAACTTTGGAACAGCCTTCCTAATCTTGTTTGGGATTTGAACACACTCATTTAAATATGTATTTCTGTTTTATTCTGTTGTAAAGTTGTTTCTAAAATCTTTTTTTGTAAACTTTGTGAAATATCAGGTCTTAAATATGGATGTTAGGCTTATTCAATTTTAGCAGTTAAATACTAAATTAGTTAGACAGAGCCACTCATCCAGCCACAGTGTTACCATGTGCATTGCCATTATTATAAGTGAGATGGCTTGTTTTCTCATAAAGTAGCTTATCCAAATAATAAGCTCTTTTGCATCCATGTTTCCAACACACGTAACAAGATGCTGGCCCAAAAAGTCAGAAAATATCATAAGCTGAGTTTTAAAACAGAAGTCAATTTAAAGTAATAGAAAAGAAGGTGTTTGTGTGTGCTTGTCATATTACACACCTCCATTTCTTGCTCTCTCTGCAGGGCAAACTGTTTGAATGACTTGACAATGATTCCTGCATTAGAGCAGTCATACACAAATATGGAGGGACTTCCCATCCACGTCTGTAGGTCATAGATGGACAGAGGGATATACTGGGTATAGTTCTATAAGAGTGAGGGAAAAATAAACATGCTTATTGAAACTCAACAGATCAGCTCAAAAACAAACAAGTACAATTTACACTAAGAACTTGTGGTGACTGCTGTGTAAGTATTGCTTACAAGTATAAGGATAAATTATAAGATGCCCACTCGTTTTTGCCTTACCTTGTTGAAAACCCAGATCTCTCCATTGATGGTGGGTCGTGGAACACCATGGCCATTATAATGAAAAAGAACACGCTCCTCTTTAGCATTTCTTCGTAGTGAAGTACACAATTTCTTTACCTCATCAACTGTAGGATCCAAACTCTGCTTATAGCGAGCCTGAAATAGAGAATATTAAAATAATGAATCAGAGAAAACAATGGAAATTGAATGCTAGCATAGCCCTCATTTTTGTGGAAATTTAGAATGGCCCAATACCTCTTTTTCATGTCTGATACCAATAGCAATACTACATCTCTGAATACATTTCCGGGGAAATCAAACCTGTCAGATCAAATTATAAATCATTATTATAAGCTTACCGTTGCAAATCATGGCAAGGTAAGGAGCGTTTTGAACACTGATTTGTTATGTACTGTTATGTACATACATAACTGTGTTATGTTCAATAATTGCTTTTTTGTTTCTTTTAACAAAATAGTTAAGGATTGCAACTTGCTGATGTGGCAATGTATTTTTCAGATATGTATTTTCTTTTTAAAACACAGCAGACAGTGTGATCTTCTCACAGGGCACTAGAGGTTTTGTGAGCTTTGGTCACACATCACCTCGTGTGTTTGTTTTAGAGGATCACTCCCTTCTTTACTTTGGAGCACAAAGTAAGGAATTTCACCTTAAAGGATTATCCAAAATGGACTATACAATAACTACAAATATGTACATTTTCTAAAAGATTTCAAGCTATAGATTAACTTGAAGAGGCTTTTACTGTATTATCAACACAAGGAACAAGAGATACAACAAAAGATATACAAGAGTAACTATACAGGAGTAACTATACATAATTTAATACAAAAAAATACATATTATTAGATTCAGGTAAATAAGGATCAAACATATTTATATATTTATATAACATAAAACCTTGAAAAAAAATGTAAATTGTCACCTACTAGAAAAAAGTTTGTCATGCTAGAGAAAAACAGCATATTAACTCTTATGTTCTCAGCATATGTTCACTAAAATCCTAATTAGTGAACATAAATGGTTTAAGTCTTGGCTTTTTTCAGATTTTTTTATTCATATTTAAAACTTACGGAAAGAAAAACTAGAATGTTGATATTGTCTGATTTAAGTGAGGACCTTATTGGGATAACAATGTTTCTAGCCACACTAAAAATGCATTAGTATTTGCATTGCACTGGTAGTGCAAATGGAAACCAAAAATGGTTTTTGCAACCTTAGCTCTTTGTTAAATCTTTGAAATAGGAATCATGAAAGTAAAAGAGGTTTAGTCATAAGGAGCAAACTTTAGACCAATGTCCTTTTCTTCCCAGCCTTCCTTTCTCACATGTGGGGGGTCTAGGAGTGATCCTAGCATTTTTATGATGGTACAGAGTATTTTTTTATGTTAGTCCATCAAAACCCAATTCCAATTAGCAGGTGGCCCTGCCATAAAGCTGGGACCCTGGAATGGCTTTTGAAGTAGTGTTCACTGCATCACCTACATGATGTAATAATGAAATTACTTGAAATTCTATGAAATTCTTGACAAACAAATTTATCATCACTGCACTGGTTGCCTAATACATTTCATATACAGTTCTTGATAATCTTGATAATCTATAACACGTTAAAAAGGTACAGTAACTAAGTACCTTCATGAACTATCACGTACATTACTTTCTAACATTTCTGGTCTGTTAATAGTTGCCAGAATATCAAAATCCACTAAGTGGTAGTAGATCTTTTTTCTACTTAAACTTTGGAATAACCTTCTCAGCCTTATTCAGGATCAGACACACTTAATCAGTTTAGGCCTAGGCTAAAGACTCATCTCTTTAACTTTGCATTTACCTAACTCATTACCTAAACATGTTTATGCCACACTTAGCTGACCAAAACTGTACCTTAATTCAATTCAATTTTATTTATATTGCACTTTTTACAATGTTGCATTGCTTCAAAGCAGCTTTACATATAATAAAAAAATAAAACACAGAAAACAGAAAAATTGTCAAACATGTACAACATGACAAACAGTATACATGGTATTATTGCAAATTTTAATTGTTTATTATGAGATGTATATTAATAAAACTAATAAGGGACAGCAGGTTTGTAGTTGATTTATGAATAAAAGAGATGAAAACCACCACAAATTTGGACCATTTGAATAAACAGACATGCATTAGGTTATACATAACCTGTCGTTACATGAGAAGGCTCGCACCTCTCTCAGTGGTCTATGAGAGGGTAATGTATTCGGACTGCCTACTAAAACAGTATATACTTTTGAGACATATATATTGGCATAATATACATTGGCAACATATAGTTAATTAACATGACAGATGATAGGTATCATATTAAGCAAGATAGATATGCCACTCCAGTTTACATGGAGATGGTGCACAGAAAGGAGGTAACATTTTATGGGACAGGGGTATAAGGGATTTGCAATAACACCATCACCATCAATAACACCTGAACATTACACAGTGAACGAGAATGGGAAACAAAGAAATAGCTTTTTAGGACTGTAATTAGATCATTATGCTATAAGCAATATTAATAATTTACAAAATCCTAAATTAAATCCTAAGCAGTCCCAACAGGCTTGCTGTATAGATGAAAACAAACCTTGGGAGAAACCAGGTTCAACCCGGGAGGGCCAGTTCTCCTCTGACACATTAAAGCTGCCGTTTGTAACTTTTTGGATATAAACGGAGAGCTGATAATACTAATTTATAATTATATAAAGGGGTTGGATAATGAAACAGGAAACTGAAACAATTTATTATTATGGTGTAGGGCCTCCTACAGCATCAATCCATCTTGGGAATGACAGATACACGTCCTGCACAGTGGCCAGAGGAATTTTGAGCCATTCCTCTTGCAGAACAGTGGCCAGGTCACTATGTGATACTGGTGGAGGAAAACATTTCCTAACTTGCTCCTTCAAAACACCCCAAAGTGGCTCAATAATATATTAAAATAAGATTGCATGACTGTGCAGGCCATGGGAGATGTTCAACTTCATTTTCATGCTTATCAAACCACTCGTCACCAGTCTTGCTTTGTGTATTGGTGCATTATCATCCTGATACACAGCACCACCTTCAGGGTACAATGTTTGAACCACTGGCAGTGCCCATCCTTGGCAGTGCCCATCTAGCACAAGCATTGGGCCTAGGGAATGCCATGACATTTCAGCCCAAGCCATCAGTTACCCCCCCATGCTTCACTCATGCAACAGTCCGGGTAACTCTCTGTAACACCGTAACTCTCCAAGATCTGGGAAAGACAGTGAAGGTGGACTCATAAGAGAACATATATATATATATATATATATATATATATATATATACACACACACATATATATATGATGTCTCAGATGCTATCCACGTCTCATCCTTGGTTCCCGAGGACATCACTGGAGTTTTGGTTCATTGCCACTGTCACCTTTGCTTGCTCACTGGGAGACTGCTGACACACACATATTAGGAGATGTGTTCACTTCACTTCCACTTTCCAAACAGGCTCTAGGTTGTTCACAAGGTTGTTGATGTTGATCAGCTCCTTGTGGTCTTAATCTGAGTCAGGCTGTGTGTCATTAGTCCTCTTCCATCATTGTCCAGTTGCATTCGGCTCTGGTGTGGTAAGTCATCGGCAGCCCTAGGTAAAGGGTGTTTATCACAATGCTATGTCAGCATGTTGGCCTCTCGCCTGGGTTGTTAGGTTGAGCATCTGAGACATCTTGGCACACATAAGTGACCTAAAGGTGGAGTGATTCAGCTAGGTGTCTCGCATACAGCTAGGTTATGCCAGAACCTAATGTAGACAACTAGTGGAGTGAGTATTCTACTATTATTACCTGTGAATGGTAGGTGCCAAGATCTGTGTCAGAGTATGTTTGCTGCAGGGGGTGTGAGTAAAGGTTTAATTAATGACTGTTCTTATCATTACATAAAACTTTGATTTTACTCAGTTCTCAACAGGTTTGGTCTCTAAGGAGGTAAAGGAGGAGGAAGAAATAAGAAGAAGAGTGTTTTTCCTATACAGATTATTAGTATTAGTGTGCTCAAGCTTATAACTGACATAGTTATCATCTAGATTACTTGTGTAGAAGGCTCATACTATTTAAACAACTGTTGAGAATAAACAAAATATAGGAAGAGAGAAAATAGGTAAATAAATTAAACGAATTAAAAATAGCTGACTGCTAATATGGAAATAAACAGATGTAGTAATGAATGAGAATGAACTTAGGGATAATCAATAGCACTAGTATTTAACCATTATGTTTGATGGGCATCACTCTGTGGTGGATTACAGCTGCTGCGTGTTTAGCCAACATGCATATCACACCATGTGTGTGCCCATTTCTAAAGTGGAGTTGATCGATGTGCTATCAGCAATTCCCAACAATTAGTCAGATAACTGAGCAACAGCCTTCACATAGGAATGCACCAACCCAAAAAATAGTGAAGGTGAAATAATTTAAAACTGGGAAAGAGAACGAAAAAAAATCAAAGACAGAAATTTGACTGAGAGGAAATCATTTAAATCACTTCATGTAAGCACACACTTACTGTAAGCTAACCCTTGTTAAAGCCTGCACAGTTATATGCGTCTTATGCATGAATACTGAAGCACAGTATCACATTTAATTCTGTTCAGCGAGCATAACACAGAAATAACAACCAGTTTGCTATGCTTGCAGATACAGATTTAAAGTCTAAAATGGCAATGACCTAACTATAATTTACAATGCCTTTACACTGTAGAAAGAGAAGCCTCGCTCATATCTACATTCACACAACACCATACTAAAATTCTTCGACCAGACACAAGGTAAACAATACTGCATTTTGGGATTACTTTGCCAAAGCAGATTAATTAATTCTGGTACAATTTATTGCTTCTGGATTTGTCATACACTTATGATGAATGGTTTAAGCTCATAACTGCTGTTTAATCCTGCTTGCATTTTTCACCATAATACTGTAGAGGGATTGAGTAGTTCACAAATAAAGCATTGTCCATCAAAAATGTAATTATTCATGAACAACTTCACTCAAAATTAATGTTAACAGATTTATTCTCCGCCATTCTGTGCATAAGGGAAACAAATATTATTCCAAACTAATTACGATCAATAAATGATTTGGGAAAATCTTAATCAAAGTAATGTATTGATTTAACACTCATATACATACATATAACGTGTAGCAAGAATCAACAGAATTAGGGACTCCAGATTATGAGCATAAACTACCACAAGACTGTATTAACTAGACTAAGCACATAGTACTCACACCTACTCACATGCACAAAACACATACAGTTTAGCATTTGAAGAGGTTGAAGCAGAATAAAGATTAAAGTATGAAGTTATGGGAAACTCTGCAGGTCAACAGCCTAAATGAACCACCAGTTTCTAAATTCAAACGCACCTCAGTGAAAGGGCTAACAACAGTTAATGCATCAATTATTAAGACTAAATGTAATACCTGCATGTCTTGCCTATTGAAAGAAAGAGTCCTGATGCAGGTAGGTGAGGCTCCAGTTGATCTTTGCTGAATGTTGTATTGATAACAGAGAACAAGTCTGATGCCAAGGTTTTTGAAGATTGAAAAAAAAGGCCGTAGCCTGACACAAGCTTAGAGGTCAGCTAAAGACTTCTAGCTCAGCATCCTCATTCTAAAAGCCCTCAAAGGACTAAGAAGATGGAAGGTGTAGAAGATGACCCAAAAGACAAGAGGTAAGAGCTTATGTTCTTGGACATTGTTCTTTACACTTGGAGGATGTCATATCCTGAAAAGGTGTGTGATCCAATCAAAGACTATCCTCACAGAGGGAAAGTTAACTCTTTGTCTTCCAACATTCTGTTTTTCATATAGAATTTGATTAGATGTCAAGGTGATAAACATCAAAAGTTTTATAATGTTAATATAAACCAAAGTTATCAAAACATAATGGACATTAATGTTCTGGATATCAAAAATGCAACTCATAGATACCAAACATAGATATACGTAATCTTGATTAACTGATTAACTCTGAAACATTCATTTACATGTACACAGATTAATATGAGTAATACATTAAAGTTTTAAGACATGTAACATAGGGAAAATTGGATACATGTATTTATACATTCCCATTATGCATTCTGAAGTGAATATATACACAAGTTAAAAAATGGTTTCTTTGTCTCAAGGTGAATGAAGTAGGTTAAAAGTGTTATCTAGATGCTCTGCTATGGGTTGCTATGATCACTGGAGGCCTAGTTGTGCATGTCTGTTAATTGCAGTTTGCAGTTCAAACTGCTCTCTTCATCTCACCAGTGTGATTGTTTGCATTGCTGGTATGCAAATTAGCTGTCATTTGGTGCTTAACACTAGAGCTATACGAACATGTGTGCGACAGGCATAGCTGCCAACCACAGCTATACTGTATACTGATGGCATGAGCTAACAAATCTAAGGAAAGAAAATGCAAGACAATGTTATTTCAATCATGTTTTATAAGGATTTTCATGAATTTAGTTATTTGACCAGTAGATAGCGCCGGCCCCAAACTTTGCAGGTCACTGCAGACTATGATGATAAATCAGACTATGAATCTTACCAAATTTCCTAAGGATATGCAATTGTACTTGTTGAATACTGCATTTTATAACAAATTTCAAAATGATTGACACCTAAAAATGTTAGCATGCCTCAAGGAATTTCATGATTTTAAACTAAGGAACGCTGGATATCATTCGACTCAGTATGCCCCAAATAATCTAAAGAGTGTTTTCAAGTTTTCAAAAGTTAAGCAAAAACAGGCAAACAGCGGAAGAACAACAACACTAATGGATATAATAGAGGTCTTCACCCCTTCGGGCCAATAAAAATACAACTACAAGTGGCAGCTATTGGGGTCCAGACAGGTTTGGGCAAATGGGGAACAGGGCAGTGATGAGATGGTGACTTTTCTAGCATAATGCTGTTGCTTTATTAGGATTAGGAATTTTTCTGAAGTGAATGCAAATGAACCAACTTATAAAATTCATAAGACACTGTCAGTGTTTCATGGTTATGTAAATTAATTTCTATGAATTGAAATACTGATGGCAAAGTTGGACTTTTTCTTTCTTTTTGACGTTTTCTTTATCCTATTACCGTCTAGTCTACCCTCTAGTGGACAAAATAAAGAACTACGGCCCTTATTTAACTGATTGTTAAAAATTGCTGGTCACTACCCATTCATCAAAATGGCTGAAACTTATGTTAGGTCAGAATGTTCTGTTTTCCACATAGGAAAAGTTTTGTAAACTTGAACTTGTACACAAGATATAGGCATGATGGGCCACACCTGACAAAAATGTAAAAACTGCTATCTGCTAAATTTAAACCATCAACATTATTTTGATGCATTTGTGTCATGAGAGTCTGGGAATGATGCATGGCAAGTTTTATGTGAATCGGGTGAATGGGCTGGAGACTACAGAATTCAAGAGAGCAGTGCGTACCTGAGAGCGCTCATACAGTTTTGTGCGAGAGCTAAAGTAATCCATGTGTGAATATATAGGTTTGCGCTTGCACATTATATTAATGTACTACAATAACACACTCGACATTTGTCAGTAAAATAATGCCATACTCCTCACATAAATATGTTCTATTGCATATTCATCATATTGCCAAAGCATTCACCATGTCAAGCAATATTTAAATTATATGTTTAATAATTTAATAAAAATAAATTAACATACCAAACTAACAGTTTATTGGAAAGCTAAAATGAAGTAGAACAAACTGACATAGATGCATTGTGCTATTTGTAAATCTATCCATGCTATTACTTAGCACTTTAACACAAAAAGTTTGTTTACCATGCCATATGCACCAGATGTATATTGAGAAATGACACACAGCAGTACAATCATGCCTCTTTAACAACAGGAAATAAACTGTACGGGTTGTGATTTTTACATCCAATGAGAGTGTCTGTAATTTTAAGTTATACAAGCCTGGGTCTTACCCTGGGTTGCCAGTTTTCATATTGCTTCTGTAAATTGGCCCCTATTGTCTCCAGAGCTTTCTGTGGACTCATAGATAAAGGGTCTGAAAGACAAAATAAACTTTAAGTTATGAAATCAAAATACTGCCTTGCCTCTTAAAGAACCTTTTATGCCAGGCACAAATATGCATATGTTTAGTGCTAAGGAAATATGAAACAGTAAACCCCAGTAAGTCCTATGATTGTGTAAAAGCACTACACAGAGCAGTAATCTTACACAAGCAAATTAATGATTTAGATGAAAAAAAAAGAGGCATTCCCAGAGATCTTCTGAAGTTGTGGCTGATTAGCAAGTATGCTAGCATGTAACTCTGCAAGAATATTAACATTCTAAAAGCACGCAACAGTTTCTGCTACTGTTTTTCTATGAACTATGTATACAACATTTCAGTTTAAGGGCTGATCATCTGAAAAATTCCTTGTCAATCAACACCACAAATCACGCAGGCATAGATTAGCTGAAGATGATTGTTTTTTTGCTTCTGGTATGAATGGACTGTTTGTCTGTGATTCAGCTTTTTCCTACTGCATCTGGAGTAAAATTTAGAACGAATAATCTAGAAATATGAAAGGCACCACAGAAAAACTTGGGGTTCCATGTGGACTAAGAAAAATATTTCTGCCCTGCACACATGGGATATCATCAAAAACCCAAAAGATTATTAACCTCTCACTTCACAAAGTGCAAGGGCGAGCCTATGCTTGTATGCCTTGTCTGGTTGAGCAAGCAGCTCTTGTAAGAGTCCTGGTTGTGCCAAACTTCTTTCATTTGAGAATTATAGAGGCCACTGTACTCTTGGGAACTTTCAGTGCAGCAAAAAATGTTTTGTAGCCTTCTCCAGATCTGTGCTTTGCAACAATCCTGTCTCTGAGCTCTGCAGGCAGTGCCTTTGACCTCATGGCTTGGCTTTTACTGTGATTGCATTGTCAGCTGTGAGGCCTGTTATAGAGAGGTGTGTACAATTCCAGCTCAAGTACAATCAATTTTATTTTTGAATTTTATAGACTCGAATAAAGGTGTAGAAACATCTAGGTAACAATCAAGAGAAATGGGAGGCACCGGAGCTAAATTTCAATTGTTGTTGCAAAGGTTCTGAATACTTGTGCCAATGTGATATTTCAACTTTTTCTTTTTAATAAATGTACTTTGTATATGTTTTATACTTTGTCATTTTGGGGGGAACTGAGTGTAGATTAATGAGGAAAGAATGAATTTGAACAATTGTAGTATCAGGGAACAACATAAAATTGAAAAAGTGAAAGGAATCTGAATACTTTCTGAATTCATTGTACAATCAAAATGAACATTCTACAGAGATTACCCTCCTGTCTGTTGCAGAAATCCCACTGCTGGCAATAGCCACTTCCAAGCAGTCCATAATTTGCACACATTTGTGAGGTGTTTTATAACACTCCTCTCTTTCTGCCATAGGGAATAAAGGTTTGCTACACTGGATTTTTAGTCAATGCTCAGTTGGTACTAAGGGGTCCAAAGTGTGCCAAGAAAATATCCCCCATGCCATTACACTACCACCACCAGCCTAAACTGTTGAAACAAGGCAGGATGGATCCATGCTTTCATGTTCTTTACGCCAAATTCTGACCCTACCATCTGAATGTTGCAGCAGAAATCGAGACTCATCAGACCAGGTTCGACGTGTTGTGCATTCAGAGATGGTATTCTGCATACCTTGGTTGTAACGAGTAGTTATTTGAGTTACGGTTGCCTTTCTATCATCTCTAACCAGTGTGCCCATTCTCCTCTAACCTCTGACATCAACAAGGCATTTTCATCCATACAACTGCAGCGCACTGGATATTTTCTCTTTTTCAAACCATTCTCTGTAAACCCTAGAGGTGGTTGTGCGTGAAAATCCCAGTAGACCAGCAGTTTTTGAAATACTCAGACCAGCCCGTATGGCACCAACAACCATTCCATGTTCAAAGTCACTTAATTCCACTTTCTTCCCCATTCTGATGCTCGGTTTAAACTTCAGAAAGTCGTCTTCACCACATCTAGATGCCTAAATGCATTGAGTTGCTGCCATGTGATCAGCTGATTAGCAATTTGTGTTACCAAGCAATTGAACAGGTGTACCTAATAAAGTGGCCGGTGAGTGTATGCTGTATATATGAAATCTTCAGTGCATTTTCATAACTTTACCTGTGCTATATGTAGTGCCTACATATAGCACAAGTATGGTGAGCACTGACATTGCTATTGACAAAGTAAAATGAACTAATCACAAAGTTGTTATAAATGGCATATTACAAAAACAACTTTAAATAAACACCTAAATGCAACACAGTGTGCTGAACAACAAGGGACTGAGAAAAGGATCATAATGTATAGTATTACAAAGACCTATGACTTATTGGATGGTTGGTAAGGGCCTACTCTGTTAAACTGCTTTGAAAATATATGCATTGCAAAAACATACAAACACATTGAACTGTGTGAAGTAGCGCCCCCTAAAAATGCAGAGATTCTAATGTCTTTCTACAACTATTTCAAGTCCCCACCCTCTTTCTTTGTAATTCACTTTAGTTTTTACATATAAAATATAATAAGAAAATGTTTGAGTAAAAGGTTATAAGATTAATGAACAAGTTACGGTTATAGGTTGGTAGGTTAGATTGGTAGGTTAACTAAAGAATTAAATTAACTGAACAGAAAATAAATAGACTAATCATAAAAATAACCAACAGATTAATCAATTAATCGCAAAAATAATCAACATCAAAATAATCATTTGTGACAGCCCTAGTGATGAATACTACACCTTTCAATAAATATAAATGTACATGTAAATGTATATAGCTGTACACATTGTGTTTTATATATAGTACTAAATGCTACAATTGTTGCTTGTGATGTTTCCCATTTTTAATTCAGCTTTGAAAAAAATGGATGGAAAACTCACCTATCCAACACTCTAGTCTGGCACAGGGTGAAGTTTTCACTACATCAGGAGGATCCACACCAACATTGAGACATAAAACTAGAGCCACACTCACGGTTTTCATCTAGAGGAACAAGAGCAACACAAAAAGACAGTGAATCTCTTCACTTAATATAAAACAATTATTCACATAGAACATATTCAATATTCACGTTTACTGGATCTCAAAATTCTAGCCAGCTGATAATATCTACAATTTCAAAATCAAGTGTAGACTATCTGCCTCTACACATAGTAATACGGTATGGGATGGCACCGGACTAACTCAAGCTCCAGTTTGGCCTGATATTTGGCCTCAGTCTTGTGCCATATAACGATGACTACAGCTGGGTCATCCAGAAGCATCAGAAGAATGAAAATGAGACATACTTCTTTATTAATCATTAAAAAAAGATTTCCTGGTCCTCCAGACCACATGCTTTACTTTGTTGCCATCAACCAATTTAAAGAACACTTGTTATTTTCATTATTTTTTTATTATTTTAACCTTTCTTCCACAATTTTGCAGGCAGAAATTATTCTCTCCAACAAAAAACAACTCGCCTGAAATGCCTCATTTGTAGTTCTGCCATTATTTCCATAACTGATCTACTGGCTGCCTTGAACCACCCTCCAAATATAGTTAAGTGATTTGAGTAAGAAAATACACTCTTTTTACACTACCAGGGCCCTGTATTGACTTTCAAAAGTAGAGGAATTAAAAATCAGTGGTTACATTTTAACATTTCCTCAGCACAACAACCACAATCTTTTTTTCTTATTAGGGGCCATGCTTTCCCCTTCTTTCACTATTTCTATATCAGCCCATAGAACCATGCATAGAAAAGTTATGAAATATGTCTCACAGATTTAAGTCATTAGGATCATTAACCATAGCAAGTTTGGAGACTCAAACTCGGATCTCAAACTCTTTAGCGTCAATAATAGTTCAAAGTTTCACTTTATGCACTTTATGCTGATATCTTCAACCCACAAGTCCTAGAAACAGAATGTTCCTCTAATTTCTTGGGACACAGTCTTGAATGCAACCTGTGAAAATTTCCATCAAGGTTTTTATGCCATTTTGAATTTTCCAAAAACTTTTTCGAACTTGTTGTACAGCATTCTTCCAATTTGCATGAAAATTGATAGCAGATTTAATAGATTGTAGCATCTGTTCAGAAAGTTCTTGAAAGCTTTTCAATAGACTCAACCATTTTTGTATACTTTTTCAGTGAGTATGCTGACATTGAAATGAGGCTGTGTTTACACAATACTTTGTGTATTGACATGAAACTTGGTGTAATCATAACCATGACCCAAAGGTACATGCCCAGCTTCAGCACAGCACCACCTACTCATCCAAATATGTGAAAAATGGCTATTTTTGCTTATAACTTTGAAATACTTTCATCATGTGGGTGGTCTCTTTAGATTCCATGGGGCATATGTGAATGTTTTGAATTTTGTCGCAAAATGAACTATATTATAAACGCAAATGAATATCATTATGAAACTTGATGTGGATCATCATCCCTATAAGGGTATGCTAGCCTTGTTGCTAGTTGATGTAACGTTTTGGGGCCAGCATAGTGTTCATGCTAATTAACATGATACACTATGCTGGCCCCAAAAAGTTTGAGAACCCTTGCTGTGACATGAGCATGGAGGCCTACATGTAACATAGTAGGGATTTCTTAAGCAACTTTAACATAACTAAATGTAAACACAAAATCAGATAATGATAATGTTGTCAATAAACTGGGCAAGTTTCAAGTCCCTAAGACTTATCATTTGGTGTCCATGATCAGTTTGACAGAAGAATAATAACAAACAACTGCAAAAAGCAATTATTGGGTCAAGCCCATGAAAGGCAGACAAATAAATAATTGTGAACATTATTGATGATGAGTTTAGAAAAACAGGCTTAACACAAGTAAAAACACTCATAGCAATATATAATTACTTATATTTTTGACCATTAAGTAGTGCTGTATTCAGATTGATAGTCAGGATGTGGTCACAATGACGTTCAAAGTTACATGTCAATACGGCAAAGCGTTGTTGAGACGTTTTTGGTATCTTGCCCCTAGGTGGTGCATCCCTAGATGTCCCTAGATGATGTGTGTGAAATTTGTGCAAATCAGATGTACGATCTAGGAGGAGTTCGAAAAGTAGGTTTTACAAATAACTTAAAATGGACCACTAGGGAGCACTGGCTGCAAACTTTGTAAGTACAATGACACAATGAGAATGATGAACCATACCAAGTTTTGTAATTATATGCAAATGCAATTGTAAGATACTGCATTTTACTACAAAATTCAAAGTGGCTGACACCCAAAATAGCCGATGAAGGAACACTGGATATTGTTGATTTGGCATGCTTCAAGGAATCTAAGGACATCACTGTCTTGATAGTAAGACAAAGATTTCAAAAGTTATAAAAACATCAAATTTTCATACCTCTGGACCAGTAGGTGGTGCTGTGTCAAAACTGTGCAAGCTCCCTCAGCTCATGCCTGTGATAACACGTACCAAGTTTCATGTTAATACACAAAAGTTTTGCGAAGATACAGCTTCATATCCATTTTGGTGTGCTTGCTGTGACATTTGTTGTATACGATAAGTTGTATACGAGAGCGGTTGGGTGTATCGAAAATCTTTTTTAAATCTCTAGATGCTACATGCTAAATTTCGTGCAAATCAGACAAACGCAATAGGAGGAATAAGAAAAAATAGGTGTTCAATATAATTAAAAATGACTGACAGTAAGTACCACTGACTATTGACAAATTTGATATTGTAGTACTCGGCATGAGCCAAAGAATCTAAAGAAAGAAATGCATATGTTATTGCAATCACATTATATTCATTCACAAATTCAGTCTTGAACACTAGGTGGTGCTGGTAATGATGAACCATATAAAGTTTTGCCATGAAACGCAATTGTGCTTGTTAAATGCTCAAAATGGTCAACCATGCAACATCAGATATAATTTGTCTCTGCATGCCTCAAAGAATCTTAAGAGACCACTCTCATAATTACATACCCAAGTATTCAAAAGTTATAAGCAAAAATAGCCAATTTTCATATCTCTGGACCAGTAGGTGGTGCTCTGATGAAACTGCACATGTATCCTCAGGTCATGCCTGTGATAACACATACTAGGTTATGTCTATATACCAAAGCATTACAAAAATAAAGCCTCATATCCATTTTTGCATGCTTGACGAAAACGTCAAAGACATGGCATACGAGAACGGTAAGAAGTTTCAACACGAATTCCATAACTTTTTGTCAGGGGTGTCTATAGATGCTACATACCAAATTTCATGCAAATTGGACAAACACTGTAGAAGGGGAAGAAAAAGGAGATTTTTTAAAAAGTTCAAAACGGCTGAAACATTTTAATGACAGAAAATGACACCATAGGGTGCATTTGAGTCGTCATAAGCCAAGGAATTTCGGTTCAGAATTTATGTGCATAACTGTGAGTAAAACTTTAAACTGTTGGTGGTGCTAGAGGGTTTGAAATAGAGACTCCAATTTTGCTATGGGTAATATTTCAGATTGTCTTCAATCGATGTACCAAATTTCATAACTTTCCTATGTACAGTTCTATGGGCTGACACACTCTCAAAAGTGGAAGAATAAGAACCCTAACGTATACAATAGTAAACATTTTAAATGCTGGATACAATATATAAACATAGCTGCAAGCAGCAATTATCAGGGTTCAACAGCTTTAAGGCCTTTCACCGCATGTGCAAAAATATCCTTTGTATTACATAGCAGTGATTTTGTATTCTATATGGAAATGTTTAAAATGTCATTAAATTATCTTATACATGTTTAAATCCTAAAATAACATTTCCACCATACCTTCATTGGAACAACATGCACGGATTGTAAATCAAAAGTCAAAGGCCTAATGTAAATGCCAATACTGTGACTTTAAAATATAGTTTCATTATGTATTCCTTTGCAACAAACACCTATACAGAGAGCCATTGACATTGGTGAACATGATATAAAATTAAAATGATCATTTAAAATCATTTCGCAGCCATAAGACTTACACAAGGTTGACCATTTCAGTCAATTTAAAAACCCTACCATAATAATACTAGACAAAAAACATTACAGAAGACATGTTTGGACAAGTACAGTAATTTAGTGTTACCATCTTTATCTGTGGTCAGTGCAGGTAATAAACCAGAAGTGCCGCTTCTATTAAACAGGTGTGAGCTTACAAGAAATATTTTGTCTTTAACATTTTTTGTTTGTAATAAACAAAATATTCTAGTACTTGAGCACACACGTTTATATGCAGACCATTTATAAAACTCAGAGGGAATTGTATTATTTCAAGTATTTAAAACAAAGGTCTATGTGTTTGTACATTCATGGCTTGCAAGGATTTAGAATGAATTCTTATCCTGTGACACCATCTTCTGGACAAAACACAGAACTACAGCCTTTTTGAGATAATATGGATCCTTTAAAAATTGCTGTTGTCTTCTCTGTCACTAAGCACATCTATTAAGCTTAGCATGTTACCTCAGAATGTTCTGTTCTCTATATAAAAAAAGCATTCATCCAATCAATCATAAATCCAATTACATTATGTTTTAAAGAGTATGATGAATTAGGATTAGAAATTATAAAGAAAAAATTATAAATACATTTTATAGAGATTTATTGTCATGTGAATCTCTCTAGAACTGCAGCCTACACATAGGAGATAAAATGGTTAAAAATTAACAATCAATCCTGTATTCATAAGACATTGATAAAACTTAGCATGTTACTTCAGAATGGCCTGTTTTCCTCAGAATGGCCTGTTTTAAAAGTATCTATGAACTTGAACTTCCATATAGACAAAATACAGGCATTATCAATGTTCAGGCACATCAGTACTGTTTAATTATTATGATTTAATAATACCGCATATCATTATGATTTAAATAGATATATATTATTTAACCTGTAAGCACATAAAACAGATATGAAAATGACATTAAGTAATTCATTTATCATTTAAATATAGCATTTTTAACTGCTGTAGCGCCACTTATTGCCCACTCCACACAAACTTTTGCATGCTTCTTTAGAATCACAAGACGCATGAGCACTTTGTCTCGTGGTGTTCTGATGTTTTGTCATACCCATTTTCTAAATGCCCCTGTTTTAGCATTATAAATTCAAAAGTTCAACATTTTTTAATACTTTTTGACCTGGAGAGTCCACAGAATTGTATTTCACTGGTTCTTTTGATGTTGAGTGAAAAACCTAGGTCTAGTTAGCCAAGTAGGTTTTACAAATAACCGTAAATATTTAAAAACCACTCTGATTGACAGCGGTGCTTCTAGACATATAGTTGTTCTGAATTAGGCAATCTAACAAACAATATCAATATTTTGTCTGTTTGTCTGTTTACATTATATTTTAAAGCTGCTTTAAAACAATGTAACATTGCAAAAAGCACTATTTAAATAAAACTGATTTGAAATGAAATTGTGAAAAAAAAATTGTAAAAAAAATTCCCTTGCAGCAATTATGTGTGGCTTAATAGCTTGGTAATTTATCCTATTGTTGTAAATAATTTATCCTGATTTTAGTGCATATAAAGCTCTATTAACAAGTTATTGTTATAAAGCATATGTTGTTGCTTTTTAAATGACAGAGGCACATTATATCATATAAAGCATTTTTGCTTTGTTGAACACCGCAACAAAAACCTTATGTAATATATTCACCTTGTGTGGCTTCAGGGAAGAACGAACAAATACAAATGTATTTGCGGTTGACTTTAGAAAGCTTCTGGGCTTCTCCTTGTTTGTAGCGCGTGAGCTTGTTACCTGCTCGAGCTTTCCTAGGTATGGAGGCTGACATGCTGACAATGCCTAGTCGCTGGGAGAGTGGGTATTAGATACTGGGAGAGTGGGTATTAGATCATTATTAGATCATCTTGTCATTAATACTAATAAAACCTGACAAACCATCTGCTAGCCATCTCACGTCACAGGCGACACGAGATGATTACATTACATTAAATGAGTCTATCCACAAAATGACTTTTGGACCTCGTCCAAAAGTCAAAGGGGAAGTTCTTGCTGCACATTTTGCTGGAATATTCTCAGAGATCGGATTTTAGATCAAATTGTTTTAAAGTAATGGCACTTAATATAACTTCATCTAGTGTGAATTATAAATTGAGATTTTCATTTCTACTGGCCACTGTATACAGGCCACCAGGGTACCACTTGGACTTTATCAAAGAATTTGCTGACTTTGTTCAGATGTAGTACTGGCCACAGATTAAGTCTTAATTATTGCTCACTTTAACATCCATGTGGATAATGAAAAAGATTGGATGGAGTTGGCTTTAAAAGACATTTTAAACTCAGGGTTTCACAACATGTCAGGACCCACACTCACTGTCGTAATCATACTTTAGATTTCTCTTCTACTAATGTTTAGTTGACCAAAAGAGGCAGCACTAGACTGCGGTTGCCACAGTTTCTGTGGCCACAATTTTCAAAAGTTATAAGCAAATATACCAGTATTTGGACCAGTAGGTGGCACTGTGATGGAACTGTGCAAGCTCCCTCAGCTCATGCCTGTGACATATCAAGTTTCACGTCAATACACAGAAGTCTTGCAAAGATACAGCTCCATATCCATTTTGGCATGCTCACCATTAAATTCATTGGTGCTGTATACAAGAATTATTGGATGCATCCAAAAACGTAAAACTTTTGTCATCATTGTCCCGCTGTATAACACATTTTGTGTCATTTGGGCAAACGCTGTAGGAGGGGTTAGAAAAAGTAGGTTTATCTGAGAATTCAAAATGGCAGAAAAATTTCATAGGATGATGTCATAGGATGTGTTGAAGTCTGAATGAGCCAAGGAACTGGAGGAAAAATTTGTTTCCATGATAACTTTTACGACACTGCATGTTGATATTGAGTCAATCAGAGCAACGGTTCAGTATTTACAGCCAATTTCATGTTTAATACAATTATAACGCTACCAAGTGCTACAATCCTGCCGCTCTTTGTGTCCTCAAAGTACACCTGTACCCAAGTGTGACAAATTTGGTAAAATTTGGCACTGTGGGTAGGTAGCGCTGTGAAGAAACCGTGCATGTACTCCCATGTCATACCTGTGATGACATATGCCAGGTCTAATGTCAGTACACCAAATCAATTTGAAGCTACAGCCTTAAAATTTATGTTTTTAATATAATTAAAATTCGCTGACAGCATTGACAAATTTAGTATCACAGAACTCGATATGAGCCAAAGAATCTAAGTGTGTTTGAAAATATGTAATTTCAATCATGTTACAAGCATTTTCATATATAATGCTGTATCTTTTTACCATTGGGTGGTGTCAGTGCCAAACTTTGCAGATTACCTCAGAATATGGTAATGATGAATGATATACAACTGTGTTTGTTAAATACTGTATTTTACAGCAAAATTGAACATGGGCAATACCCAAAATGGTTAATCATAGAACATGAGATATCATTTGACTTGTCATGCCTTAAGGTATCCAGAGAGACCACTCTTGTAATTATAGACAAAAGTATTCAAATGTTAAGCAGAAATAGCCATTTTTATATCTCTGGACCAGTAGGTGACACTACCCTAAGGTAATACCTGTGATGACACATACCAAGTTTTGTGTCAAAACAAAAATGTTGCCAAGATACAGCCTCATATCAAGTTTAGTGTGCTTACCAAAACAATTGTAGACACGGTATACAAGGGCGGTAAGAGGTACCGACACAAATTCCATAACTTTTTGTCCAGGGTGTGTCTAGATGCTACATGCAAAATTTTGTGCAAATGAGACAATCGCCGTAGGAGGAGTTCACAAGACCAGCTGAGATATCAACATTATGTTCACAATTTACCATCCTCAATATCTCTTCTATCTTTCGGATCAAGACTGCTCAGGTTTTAAGTTAACTGTTTTAAGTTTAAAACAGTTAATCTCTGTTTTAAGTAACACGTTCTTCTGACAGTTGGTGACGCTATGACGGTGACTCACAATAGCTATGTCATCAGTGCCTAAGACCAAACATGTTTAGTCATGGCAACACTGCTCAAGAGATCATAAACCCCTTTACAATTTAGCATCTTCTGTCTTCGCATAAAATTGGCAAATTTGTTGACAATCGCATAAATCCCTTAGGAGTATTTAAAAATTCAAAACCTGAAATTGATGTAAATTTTGAAAGTTTGAAAATGTAATTTCAGAGCCCCCACAAACAGAGCCACACAAAGCCCATGTCTAAGCTTTTGTCAATACCAAACAGCTGAACACTATAATGTGTGTGCCAAATTTCATTCTATTTCAAGCATGTTAAGCACCTCAAATACCAAACAGATGCGGTTTTATGTTTATGTGGTTTTGAGATTGATGAATTGCCATGGCAACAATATTTAAGATATCACAAATACTTTTAGAACTTTATATCAGCCATGACCTTACATTATTCTAACCAAACCTGCAATTACTGCAATTTTCAGAAAATCCTGTTGGGTGGACCTTAGGGGTGTCAGGGTGAAACTTGTTTGGGTCGACAAGACTGATACACGTACCAAGTTTCATACAGGTGCGTGCACATATCCATGATATATGCACCATCTTTTTGTGCTCGTGCTACGTGCCAGGGGCGCTACGTCCAGGGGCAGGGGAGCCAGGGGGCTACGTCCAGGGGCGCTACGTACCAGGGGGCCCCCAGCCTGCCCATGTTTTTAGCCTTGGCCTAATGGCCAACGACTCTGACATGGTGCCTTTGCACTTTCAGTGCTTGGGCCCTAAAAAAAAAAAAAAACGAAACTAACCGATTCTTCAAAGGCACAAAGAAAAAAATCTGTTGACATATCAGTTTGAAAAATAGGTTTTTCGAAAAATTTTATGTAGTAGGAAAATTTTCATAATGTCATAGGGTTCACTTGAATCTTCATGGGCTTTACGAGGACTTCAGACTGCGGACTTACGAGAGAAAAGGAATAGGCATAAACATGAGTATAACTTTGAACTGCTGGTGGTGCAAGAGAGTTTGAGTTAGACACTCCGAAAGCTGCTATAGACAAAATATAGGCAATAGAAGAACAAGAAGAAACAATACATAGGCCCCCTATGGGGCTTGACCCCTAATATTAATAATATTCTGTGTGCCAGTGTCTTACATTTGGCTATGTACCCTTCTATGGGCTGCCACAGATGCAAGAGCGAAGAGGAAAAAGAACAGTAATGGATACAATATAGCTTTAAGATGCAATTACGGGGTCAAGACCATCAACAACACCAAGGGAAATATTTGTGGACATCACTGGTAATGAGATTAGAAAAAGCAGTTAAAGAAAACACAAGAAAAACCCTGACACTATGACCAATAGGTGGTGCTGTCACCAAATTCTTATGAAGCTGTCAGGATGTTGAGACAATGACCTAGTCAATACACAATTTTTGTAAAAATACAGTCTGATTCCCATTTAAATTTGTGTAGAAAATGTACACCTAAACTCATTGACAAGGTATAAGAGAATGATTCAAACAATCAAAATGAATTTCATAACCTTTTGTCATGAATGTTTCAGATGCTACACATCAAGTTTTTTTTGCAAATCAAACAAACTGGGAGAAGAAAAAGTAGGTTTTCAATATAATTCAAAATGGTGGACAGGACATAGCATTAATGACGACAAATTTTGTATTGAGGGACTCAGCATTAGCCAAAGATCCAAAGAAAGGAGCTGAATGACAATACAATAAATCGTGTTATAAGCCTCACATCCGTTTTCACATGCTTTTCATCTAATTTGTTTGCACCTTATTTGAAAATGGTCAGGTTTATCAAAATGCTTTTGATATTTTTTGTCTTTTTGTGTAGAGTGTGTCTAGATGCTACATATTGAATTTTGTGCAAACAGACAAATGCCATAAGAGGAGTTTCAAAAAGTAGGGTTTTCGAAAAATTCAAAATGGCGGGAAAATGTTCATGACAGAAAATAACATCATGTGGATTCCCATGCATCATGCATTCAAATCAGCATGAGCCAAGAAATTAGAGGAAAAAGCATTTTGATTCTAGGTCTTACAAGTCAAAAGTTATGAACAGAAAAAAACTTTTTACAACACCATTCTATAGGCTGCCATAGACTGAATAGTGGAAGAAGAAAAATAATAAGAACACTGACCCCCAATAACAATTTCAAGGTCAAGCCCTGAAGGGGTCAAGTAATAATCTAGTCCCCTAGTAATAATCAGAAAATCTTTAAACAATAGGGTTCCAGCACTTTATGCTTGGACCTCTAATAATGTAAAGGTACTTCAGTCAGTTGTTCACTACCTAAACGAAAAGACGCATACAGGTCAAACAAACAACAAGATTAGCACAGTGTGGCCATAATATTAAATCAACCAGTCTTGCTAAACACATAAGCACTGGCTAATGTTACAAATAAATTGTTGATTGGTTTGATACTCAGAAGAGTAAAGATGAAATCAAAAACTCTTTCCCTCACTCTGTCTTTCATTCTCCAACTCTGAGTCAGAGCTTTGGATCCCTCAATTTTCTCTGTGTGGCGTTTCTTCATGAAGGCCAACGGAAGGTTCCAGTCAGTCATGTCCACCTCCTCCTCCTCTGTTAGCCCGACCACAGGAGAATGAGGCAACTCAGCATCCATTTTCATAACTCTAAAAACAAACAAGATATGGTCAATTACAATTAAATCACATCATCAGTGTCAGAAATAAACGTTATTAAGTGTCAATACTGGTACAAATATTAAAGTTTATTTGTAAAAACGCAATGGGCAGGTGAACTAGATTTTAAAAAATTTACAGAATTAAAGTGAAAGTTCACTGATAAATAAAATTTGCTGTTAATTTACTCACCCTCAGACCATCCAAGGTCCCAGGTGATATTTTTTTCTTCATTGGAACAGTAAAGAAGATTTTGGAAGAAACTGTGGCCCTTTGTGATTCATAAAATACAAGTTTGTCAGTGGCGAAATTTTAAGATTCAAAAAGGCGGATATCGGCACCACCAAATGTATTCCCACAGTTAATGCTGATATACTTAAGTCTAAGCAAAACAATCAATCTGAGCAAGAAACTAAACATTATTTCCATAGCCTCAGGCAACCAATCCTCTGCGTCTTAGACACAGTTAGTACTAATATGTAAATATAACCATAACATCAGCGCAATCCACAACAGGAGTACAGAACTGCATTGTTTGCCTACACCGAGGGTGCCCAATCCTTCTCCAACACAACTGGAAGTGTCTAGCTTGTCTACTAAGACTTTTATTAGCTGGTTTAGGTGTGTTTGATTAGGGCTGGAGCTAAACTCTGCATGACACTGGCCCTCCACTGGGCACCCCTGACCTACACTCTTGCAGGAGGAAAGAGGCACAGGTCAAGACTTTCATCAAATAATGGATTATATTTTGCTTGTTTTTCACCACACCAGCTCAGAGGTATTACTTCATAAGACATCAGTATGTCAGAAGGTGTAGGAATTAATTTTGTTCTGCCTGTATCTGCTTTTCTGAATCTTAAAGATACAGCCCCCTTGAACTTACATTTTATAAATCGCAAAGGACCATGGTTTCAGCTAAAAATCTTTACTGTTCCACTAAAACAAAAATGTAAGCCACAACTTGGATAGCCTGAGGGTGAGTAAAACAACAGCAACTTTTTATTTTTCAGTGAACTTTCGCTTTAAGTCAGGTCAGCTGTAACAGAAAGTAAAAACACAAGCAGGTGACATGATTAGACAACATTATCTCCAACATGAAAACAGCTCGATCAAGCATAATACAGACAAAACAACTAACAACTGAGTGATATTGGGGGAAGTGAGGAAACCACACTTGATGTGGCATGAAGTTGCCAGAAGACCAAATCCACCACACAGGGACACAAGTAACATTCAAAACAGTAACAACAGAAATTAAGACAGCACTGCTGTCTTAACTATACATGAGTGTATAGTTGTTTTCAAAACCTAGCGAGGTATCTTTCTACTATGTTGTCTCTTTGAATAGGAACTACAGCTGCATGAAATTGACGATAAATATTAAACAACTTGCTAAACATTTTGACATACTGTGTTAAATGATGACTCTATAAATTTGTAAAAATCTATTTAAATTATGCCCTGCATATGTATTGGGACAGTAAAAACTGTGGAGTCAAGTTAAGAAATCTTATGACCCAAAGATAAATATGAGAATGAATATCAGAATGCCACACTTTGGCAGTTTGTTTGGCAGTTTCATCACTTAAATGTTTTACCAGTTTAGAAGAACAGCAGAGTTTCATGCCTCTTTCCAGTGTGAGCCTAAGTATTGGGACAACTAGCTCACAATTGTGTTTCAAAGTGATCAGCTGTGTTATGTTGCTTTCATTGTACACACATTAAAAGCAAAGAATGTGTAGTTCTGTCCATTGCTTTTGCAGTCTGAATCTTGCATTGAGTGAGAACACACATAAGTCAAGATGGACACAAGCGAGCTGCCTCTGAGAAAAAGTAGCAAAAAATCTTAAATCCTAAATGTGCCATTGTGTACTTTTCCTTCATATCCATCTTTTAATCATCAGGCCACAGCAAACAGAGCACATTTTTACTGTCCCAATACTCATGGAGGACACTCTATATAAATTATGTTAAAATATATATTTAAACACTGACATTTTTATAACCAATGTCAGTGTCAACCATACTCCACATTCTTTTTAAATCAAGTGAAAGCAAAGTACTTGAAAGTGAAGGTATGGTAACGCATACCCGAAATGTGACCTCCGCATGTAACCCATCACCAGTGAGGAGTGAACACACACACACACACACACACACACACACACACACACACACACACACACACACACACACACACACACACACACACACACACGCGAAACAGCGGGTAGCACTGTGGCGACCGGGAAGCAATCAAGGGTTGGGTGCCTTCCTTAGGGCCACCTTAGTTGCTACATGCCGGCATTGGAATCAAACCAGCAACCTTCTGGTTATAAGTCCGACTTGTTTCTTAAACAACAATCATGCACTTCCGAACGAAAAAGTATAATTGTTTCCATAGCATTTACCATAAGATTATCATAAGACTTTTTAAACAGCGGTAGCTAATCCCAAATTAAAACCGTTATGCTTTAATAATTTACTGTATATTAATATTATACTGGCACAATGGTGGATTGTTCAGAGGGAAATTATTTCGTGAGTTGTGCTCGCACCTCGGATCGACAGAGTTTTCCAGAGCACGAGCTGGAGATCCGCTGCGTCTGCGGACGATCGCACAGATCAAACCCTTCAGCAGCTTAAATGGCTTCGTCCACAGACTGTAGAGGATATACAGGCACTGGGTCGGGGAGGTGTCTGCGCTGGCTCTTCTTCTGTTTCAGGCTCTACGGGCCATCATCGTCATCGTCATCGTCATCGTCATCGTCATCCTCATAACACACACTGAGCCACGGCAGGCACTGGATTACCCAAACCTACTGTCTCCTTTTATACACTTTCTGTTGTACTGGATAACTGATCAGCACCGTGGAATTATAGCTAATTTAAACCAGATTTTTAACCATGATATTTAACATCTTCTCAAGGGCGCTGCCATCTTGGGTAGACCCACAATCCACCGCATCCGCGGGGGTGGAGCTACGTTCGAGAACGTGTAAAACACGTCATCATCGCATGTGGGCAGAAGACATTGAAATACTACATATCAAAGCATAAGGCTCTATTGTTTATCCCAATTTGTTTATTCCTCTTCATCATTATAGGTTAAAGATTCTAACGGTAAAGAAATGAATAACTTGCTCTTCTCTTTAATTTAGTGAAACAAATCCCAAGGAATTAAGACAAAGGAACTTGCTAATAAGAAAGCTGAAGGGGGTCTGGAGATGCTTTATTTCGAGGATGTAATAAGTCTTTGAAGATCAATTGACTTAAAACATGTCTAATTACCCCAATTCCATTTGAAACTGTATCCCACATAGCCATTTTAATTAAATTGTTGGCTTAAAATTTCACTTAACGTGACTACAGCCCCTTTCACATAGTAATCTTTTTAATTTACCAACAAATTATGAGAATGACTTTTACCGGTAAATTAAAAAAATGTGCTGTTCACACAAGCAATGGTATTTTGTCTTTTTACTGGTAACAAATTCACATAATTTTACATAAATTTACATAAACAGTACTGAATAAATGTGTCATCCACGTCAGGATGTTCTGATTGGCTCAAAGCAGACTTTTACGTTAGGACGTTCTGTGAGTTTCCTGGTAATCCTGTTCTGTTCACACATAGCAAATTAACGGTAAAGTATCAGGACCAATTTACCAAGAATTATCTTAAAAGGTCCCTTTTACACGTGATCTCTTAATAATAATTTGCCAGTAATATACCAGCAAAGACAGCATGAAGTCATTCTGGTAATTTGCTAAATATACTGTGGTAAATTTACTGTGGTTTACTGTGTGAAAACTTATTTTAATGGCTCTCTTTTCACTTTTGATAAGTTTTCGGCCCACTGCAAAATCCCTGTTACACAAAAGGGCTATATCAAAGATTTTGATGTGATCTCTTGTAACCTACACAGAAGTGAAAACTTAATTTGCATTACGAGTGAGAAACAGGTTTACACAACAGTATGAAAGGTTCACGTTTTAATTGTTCTATGTTCATTCTGACTCCGCTTAACCCTAGTTTGTCACTGCAACTGTTCAATAAACCATTTCTTCATTGATACTTCCGACGTCCTCATTTTTTCTTAAAAGACTTTATTCCAAGTAAATGTTTTATCTTTGCCTGTACATTCATATTGGAACTGTTTCACAGATATTGTTTGGCTTATACCTAATGAGTATTTGATCACAAATAAAATTAAGAACTATCATTCAAACTTTAAGGATCTTTTTTTTTTAATTTAAAGATGATATTGATATTTAAAAAAAATACACTTTTTGTAACAACTGCCTGAAACTGTGGTTCATTTATTCGGGCACTGTTCACCTTTTGTCAGGTGAAGGAGAAACGAACCCAGTCGCAGACAGCGTTAAACCGAAAAAAACTCTTAAACTAAACCAAAACAACAACCCACGAGGGGGCAAAACCAAAACCAAACACAGGCTTGAAAGTTAAACTTAAAGTACTCCAAATGCCGGAGCTAGAAAACAAAAGATCACGAGACTACAAGATAACAAAATACAAGACAGCAAGAGGTCAAGGTCACGAAACTCACAAGCGCACAAGACTACGAGGGAACGGTAACAAAAGGAACCGACACAAGACAGAAAACACGGGGGCATTAAATAGCACAAAGACAACGACTAACAGGTGAGCGAAATCAGCTCAGACTAGACAAGAGAACAAGGGGGCGGGGCCAAGACGCACGACCGGAGGGCACATGGCGAATGTAAACAAAACACCTTCCACACAAGACGAGGACCCAGAGCATGCGTTCAGATCCCGACTCCAAGAAACAAGAACCGAGACTAGAAGGAGTCAGGATCCAAACAGCATGCTCTGACACTAAACACAGGGCATGTCAGGATCCTGGCAAGATAATCAAGAAATACTCAGAAACAGGAAGCCAGGACCCTGACACCTTTTTGGAAAAATGTTTGTACATTTATTAAAAATATTGATGACTAATTTGTTTTATCTTGGATTTTTGTCTTGGTCTCTTGTAGACTCATAGAAACAAGTAAAAGTTTAAGTTTTAAAGTCATGTGCATATAATTTATTCTTTTCCTGGCAAAACTTGATATATAGCTACTAATATATATTTTCCTGTAAAATACTGTTTTCTTTCCTTTAAAAAATATTAAATTGACTTAGTTACTCTGCAAGTTTATGTCTAAAAAACGTGCAGCTGGTCCAATTCTGAGGTGATGTGTGACGGTGGATGGCAGAAGATCCAAAAAGGAAGTCGGAACACAGTAGCATTAGCTTCTGATAGGCTGAAGCAAAATGCCACGTATGACAAGGGTGTTTTGTTCCCTTCTCATTCATAACCTGAGACCTGGGCTTTAAATTAAGGGGGGATGCGTGTGTGTGTTGACATTGTGTGTGTTGACACTGCTAAAAGCTGTGTTACTTCCAGTGTTCACGCTTTGGAGAAAACATGAAAGTGGTTTATCTGAAACTTTGGGTCACAAATTCATCTCAGGGTGTCTTCAACTAGTTTTCTGATTAAATGATATCCCCAATTTGTTCTTCCTGACTGTTGGCGGAAGAGGGCCTATGAAGTTAAAACAAAAGCGTTAAAGAAATCACACATTAACAAAGAGAAGAATGTTGCATCCTGTCTAATATTCCTCTGGCTGAGAATATGCCGGTGTCTACCTAAGAAGAGGACAAAATTCAAACAGGTTTTCTGATTGAAGGATATCCCCCAACTTGTTCTTCCTTCAGCAATATGTGCTGCAGAAGATATTGCTGCAGATCCTTGTTCTCACACTGTAAAACAAACATTTAATATGTCTATTATCTTGAAAGCACAGCATTATTAGCGTTAATTTGTCTAAAGTTTTATATGTTTAAATACTTTCTTTTATAAGAGCTTAATATTCAGACAACTTTAAGTAAACCATTTATAGGTTAATTCAGCTAAAAAGAATAAACACTGTAACTCTAAAATATATGTTTGGGTGGAACAATTGTTGTTCAAATTTAAGTTGCCATTTTACATCTAGGCTGTATAAATAGCTTTACACTCAGCCATTTTGTGTTTGGAGACTAACAAACAACCTTGCTCCACACAGTGGCTGCACTGTCAGTACCCTTTTCCAAAAATCTATTTTTTAATCAGTTAATGTAGTGGTTCTCAAACCTTTTACACCAAGTACCACCTCAAAAAAATATTTGGCTCTCCAATTCACAATAAAGAGATACAAAATCAAAATTATGACATACTAGGTCATAATTATGAGAAAAAAAGTCAGAATTATGACATACTAAGTCATAATTATGAGAAAAAAGTCAAAATTATGACATAGTAACTCATAATTATGAGATAAAAGCCAAAATTATGACATACTAAGTCATAATTACGGGATTAAAAAATCGAAATTATGATATAAAATGTCAAAATGATGACATAAGTAATAATTATGAGATAAAGTCAGAAGCTCAATGATCTGAGTAGCTCAATGATCTCAATGATCCAAGTAATGAATTTATATTACATTGAGGAGTATTTTAAACATGGTTTTACTAACAATGAAATTCTTGCCTTATTAGCAGAAAGACATGAAACAGAACTAAGCAAACGCACCCTTGAAAGGACTTTAAGCAAGAAGAAGCCTTGCTGCAGAAAGAACAAAACGGACGTGGCTGAGGTGGCAGCTTTCATTAAACAACAACTGCAAACCTCTGGCCAGTCTCACGGTTACAGATGGATGCACCAAAAATGTTGGTTGAATGGTATTGTAACTGATAGGGAAACAGTGCGAGTTTTGCTATGGCTTTAAAATGGTGAAGGGATTGATCTGAGATTAAGAAATCGATTGAGGCGGCGTGTATATCACAGCTGTGGTCCTAACTTTGTATGGCATAATGATGGCTATGATAAGTTGAAACCATTTGGAACTGGTATAAGTGTGAATGTATGGAATTCACTGGAATGTATAGATGATTTTCCAGGAGCGTGATATGGCTTGAAGCATATAAGACCAACAATAATCCAAGATTGATTGCAGAATACTTCATGGATGCAGTAATTAAAGCTGGGGGTTG
This sequence comes from Chromobotia macracanthus, assembly GCA_036877525.1. Classification (NCBI taxonomy): domain Eukaryota; kingdom Metazoa; phylum Chordata; class Actinopteri; order Cypriniformes; family Botiidae; genus Chromobotia; species Chromobotia macracanthus. The sequence goes on along the minus strand of JAZGTH010000001.1, from coordinate 7,363,497 downwards.
CCCTGCTAGAGTGAGGTTAGATTTAGGAACAGAAAATGTTCATGAGATTCAAAGACTTTTGACTTTTTCTGAGGATCGACCAGAAACAGACCATGTTACTTTTGGCCCAAGCATAGGAAACCAGCACATCGAAAGATGGTGGCTCATTTTGCAAAGTGAATGTGTCCAATTTTGGATAGACCTTTTTGACAAACTGAGAGAGGACAGGCACTTCTCAGACACTTTTTTGGACAAATCCTTGGTCCAGTTCTGTTTTCTTAACAAAATCCAGGTGAGTTTATCTTGTTAATTCCCTTTTGAATGAAATATCTTTTAATTCACACCTAGAGAATATTATGGTCACCAATTTTGTAGTTTTGTAGGCTTAATAATGTCTGACTTTATATTGACATACTGTATGTAAAATGATTTGGCTAAGCATTAAAAGTTACAATAGTAGTCTAAATGTTTAATGAAAAAGGAATTCTGTAAGTGGTTTAAAGCAACAATAAAACATTAGTTAATTTCATCTAATTGGAGTAAGGCTCAATGGTTTTCAGCACACAGGACTTCACAACACACACAAACTGATTATTCCCAATACGTTATTGCATTTATTTTACTTTAGCACAGTTGTGGTGCTTACGTCAGAACTAACTATAAGTATTGGTGAGATTGAAAGTAAAATAACTGTCCAGTAGGTGAGCAAATGTCTATTCCCTGTCACTTCCCCCAGTGTCCATCAGATGTCACCTAAAGTCTAACTTGGCTCACCTAATACTCATTCTTCCTCAAACTTCCTCACTAAAATAGGGTATTTATAATATTATAAACTATATTTATGCATTATTCATACAAAAAAGCTGGTTCCATGATTTAAGCTCTGTGTGAGGTTTGTGCTACAAAGTTTCCCAGACACCTACTAACTAATTCTTTTCTATACAGGAAGAGCTTGATGATATTGTCTTGGCTTGGAACAACCACAGAATACGGCCTATTCACAGCTCACGGTCACCACATGGCCGACCAGCTATCATGTATGCAGTGTCTCATCTATATGGACCCACTGAACATCTGCATCCAGTGTGTCTGGAGAAGGTTCAAGTCTGTTTAGAAGAGTGTGTTTTTAAAGACTTTCCATGCAATGGAACACATTTTTAATGTATGTGTTGATCTTATGTCACAGCATGATTTGGACCTTACCAGTGATGTGTTTGTAGCAGTGGATTTAACAACACAGTGTACATAACACTTAGACAGCTAATTAATAGTAAGTTAGAATCTCATAACTAAAAAAGATCCATGTTTCTGAAGACTTAACATTTGCTATTTGTATTCTGGGGTCAGTGATGAAGACATGCAGGTTATCGTTCAACCAGGGAGTGTTTAAACAACTGTCACAAAGTAACATCCCAAAACTGCAGGACTAAAAATAAACTGTAGAATACCTATGTTATAGACATGCACGGAACACGAAATGACAGAACAGTGATGATGAGAATACTAATAAAAAACAAAAGGAAATTAAATTAAAAAATACTGTAATTTCACTGAGCAATGTACAACATGTACTTTAAAATAAATGTTTTTTATAGACATACATGAGGCAAATTATTGCAGAAACATTGTAACGGAAATAACAAAAAGGCTCTTTCAAACCATTTTTTTCAGTGAGAATATTAACAGGAACTTGTTGTGTGAACATATAAAACACGTCGAAAAAAGTTTTTAAAAAAAATCTGTTTGTGCGTTTAACAAAAAAGGTTTTATTTACATAAACAAAACAACAACCCACGAGGGGGCAAAAAAACGAGAACAGAACTGGCAAAACTAGAACTAAGAATGCCTCCAAAAAAACGGAGCAAAGCCGAAAAAACCGAGAAAAAAACACAGAGAACAAACACGGCACAAAAATACGGCAGGACAAAGACTCGGAGACTCGACACGACTGGACTCGAGAAACTTCCAAACAGGAACGACTCGGGAAAACACATCAGAAGCAACGAACCGGCACAAGACAGAAAACACAGGGGCATTAAATAGAACAAAGACAAGGACGAACAGGTGCGAGAAATGAGCGCAAACAAGACAAGAACAAGGGGGCGGGGCCAAGACGAGCCACCGGAGAGCACGTGGTAAACAAAACAGAGGCCATGTGCTTCCACAAGACACAAGGACCCAGAGCATGAGTTCAGATACCGACTCCAAGAAACAAGAACCAAGACTAGAAGGAGTCAGGATCTAAACAACATGCTCTGATACATGCTCTCAAATAAAACCAAATAAAAAATGTATTTATATTTAATTTAGTGATTCCTCCACACTTTAATGTTAATAGTTAATGTTTTAACAGTACATTCAGTACACCATTTTTATTTAAAACAAAAGTAAAAACAGTGTTTGTTTTACAAAGTGAAAAGAAAAACAATACATAAATATCAATAGAAATGCACAAAAACACTTATATCATACTCTTGGATGAGGTCATCCTCCTTTTCACCCAAGTAACAGACCAAGCAACAGATAACATCTTTTCTCTTGTCAATGTTCAAATCAGAGTTCTGTGTAGAACTAAATCACACAATTATAATTACAATTATTACAAACTGAATAATGATTAAAGATAGTATGCTCTAGAAATACCTCAAGTATGGCACTCATTTTCTTTTTCAAAATCTGTCAAAGTGCTCCTCCTCTGCAAGAAAATATGTTGAGAAGTTTGTGTGTGTAGCTGTCCAGCATCTTCATAAATGTTGGCTCCAGATGCAGGGTTGTAATTCTCCTAAACTCGAAAAAGACAAAACAACAAGCAATACAAATAATGGATATGTTCTGTACCCAGTAAACCATATTATTGTGTTTGTGTTTAATAACAATACAAAAAATTAAAAAAACACTTACTTGGAGAACATGAAAGAGAACAGGCCAGCGGTCTTTGAAATCTACAATACTAGGGCACAGTGTTCGAAGAACAAAGGTTTTTTTACATTTTTTCGTTTATCACAATGATGTTGTCCCTCTTTTTCACCTCTGTCAACAAGTCAATATTCTCTTGTTCCAAACTGTCTTGATTTTCACCCGTTTGGCAAGGTGGTAGGTAATTAACTTCTGCTTTTCGGGTTTTTGACATTTTTTGCAGGCTTTCTGTCCTCAGGGTTCTTTTTTTTAGTGTTACATGCAACTTCAGGTATAATATAGACAGATAATCCCCATTAAAACTTTCAACACCACCACCAACTGTATGGGCACCAAAGTTATCTGCTACAATCCCCATTAAAACTTTCAACTAAACAACCAACTGTATGGGCACCAAGATTTTCTGCTACAACACAGTCCCTTTGATGGTTTTTCCACAACAATCAATGAAAACCCCTTCCTGCTCTATAATACGTTCAAAAGAGGTTCTAAAATTACTTCATATCCAAATCTTTTTACATCATCAGCTTTGCTTAGAACAGCCAGCTGTATTGATGTAAGGGTTTACCACAAATCAGGTGGCATATTTGCCAAAACCCATTAGGCTGTTGTGGTTTTGTGCTTTTCTTCAAAGTTCCAAGCAGATTGCATACATCAAAGTCAACATATATGTTCAAAGAGATTTGTAATACATACCCAGCAAATAAGAAAAAAATCTGGATAGAAAAGGTGGTGATATATTTGAACACTGTTGAACCTTTTCCAAGCTCATGCACTCTCTATAGTTTCTAGAGAATACAGGTACATACAGACAGTGTGTACTTTCAGAGGCATTCAAAATATATTCCACAGATTCAACAACTTGCAAATTATCTTTAAAATACTGTCTTCTCTTGAAGGATGAGCCAAGACGACCCCCTACCTCTAGTGCTCTTCTTATGGGGTTGAGCGTACCAAGTTCACCAACAAAGTTGTTGATACTGACCTCACTGAGAATGCAGTTGTTCTTCCTTAAATTCATATCAACAATGTTTCACAAATCTTTGCCTGCTGTCAGAGAAGAAATAAACTGAAGATCCCCTACCAAGTCACTGATACATCTTGCAGAAACATTATATACATTCTCCAGCTTCAACAGGAGCAGGGCTAATTTCTTGAGGACTGTTTGTGACACATCTTAAATCTGGTCATCTTGAAGTTGGTCATATTGAAACTGAAGAATGAAGAATACTTTCTTCATTATTTCCTGCTAAATCCTCACTGTGTGGCTCAGGAGCAAATGAATGATGCCTGAACTTGCTTAAGTTATATTTTCAGATAAAAAAATTTAATCATTCAGGTGTGACATCAGGTTTCATTTTTAAAATACCTTAAATCGGTTCTAAACACGTATAGCAATGTTTTAAATTTAAAAACCTAACTAACCTTATTCTTTAAATCTATTAAAATACTGAAATACCCATACATATCCAAAAGAACATGGGGTGTATCACAAATTATGGGTTATTTGAATAGAGCGCATAAAATTAACTAAAAATAAAAATGCTTCATCTGATTTAGGGTCAGTATTCTGTGTCTTGTCAGCATATACACAGAGGAAACATGAGGTAATTATCAATACTGCTAGTTTATTCAAATAACAATAAACAGCAGTACAACATCAACAACTGATTCACAGCAAACTTTACGGTAAACATCAAACAATGTAAACAAATAGGTAAGGTAGCCAAGAGCAGATTAGCATAAACACATGCATACACATATAGAAAGAAAAATTGTGAAAATGAGAAGATGAAGCATGAAAATTAAACAAGAATTCAAAACAAGGGGTAATATATTAATGTGCAAACATTAGGAAAGGCTAATTCCAGGTCTGGTGAAAGAGTGTTCACAATAAATGATGTCCATTGGTATGTTTGAATCAATGTGAAAACTCAAACAGAATTTAACATTCAGTTCAATTTAACGTGGAAAAGGTAACAACGAACATATTAAAGCAGGGAAAACAAATGCGTTAATGAGCATATGAATTAGTACCACTTTAAAAGAGTTAACATGTTTTACATTTGCTGGATAAATGAAATGTAGACTGCTATTTACCGTTTTCATTCCATTTGGTTTGGTAAAACATGTAATGAAACTATCATGTGTAACTGGCATGCTAAACACATTGGAGTGCATGTCATGTATGAATATTAGCAAACATTGAGAGCAAAACCTGATAAAAAATGTAAGTCTAAAGACAAACAACATTGTGACATGACTAAAAGGTAATGCAAATTTTAACAGAAGGTGAATAAGTTAACTATGGAAAATTAAACTAAAACTATGGAATTTTTTAACAAAGGTGAATAAATTAAGACATTCCTGACATCATCTGGGTGTGAACACAAAACCCATGTGGTAAAACCAAAAGAGGTCTGTGAGAGATCCATGCTGTGTTATTTCATGGTATAGCTTTAGGATTTTTGCCATTTGCTAGGCTCTCTACTTAAAGTACAGTAATTATTAAGACAGCAGGATAGAACTTCGCTGACTGAAATATTCGCACTTCAGATAATTAGATATTTTTCCAATGATTCATTCATTTAAGCAGTGGTTTAAAAAAAACACAAAGTAAATTGATGAGTTTGAAAACAGTATCTTAATCCATCTATAACACATGAGATTTGGTTTGGGTAATGCATCTGTCTTACCTTTTCATGTTGATGCAGGTCTCCTTCCATATGACTCCAGTGAAAGAGCGAAGATGAAGACAAAAGAATATATATATGCTTGAGAGTACTCATGGAGCAATCAAGACACCCTGAGATAAAGACATGAAAAAGCATTTGTCTGAATAATATGACCAAATCTTGTGATACTGATCCATGCTACCTTTAAATCAGGAACTTTCTAAGAACTGTGTTAGTAGCTCTGGAAGAGTATTTCTAAATTGACAATCCATTCACAATACTTCAGAAGATAAAAAACTTATTTTCTGCATAAGTCACAAATTTCCTATATGCTGTAGTCACATTCTTAGTCATCTGTAAACCTAAATTTAAACTAGATGTGGGAGTTCTTAAAAACCCATAAATGTAATTACATTTTGCTGCTTGTATTTCAGAGGGCTTACATGAACTAGCTCACAATCTATCTGAAAATGTAGGAAAATTATCAGCTACACACACAGAAAAACTACCACTGGTTTTCAGATACATACAGAGGGGACTTCTTATTATAGCCAGACAATAGACAGAGTGGCTACTATTATTATTATGCTCAGTTACTGTTGTGTCAGAACAAAACAAATAGAATGTATTCAGTACCTACTTTAAACAAAGTCAAAAACATAAAACATATGGCAATGTTGACAAATAGATATAACACACCTGTTGATTCAGTTCTTGATTGTTATGGAAAATGTTGTTTGATCCACCTGGAGCATTACACAAACTCAAGAAATGAAGGAAGATGGTAGATAATGGCTTCAATGCTTAAACAGCGTCTTTGACCGAGCTCTAAAGAGGCAAGGCCCTTTTGTCCTGAAGGTCCCAATTTGGCACATCTCAGCACGCCTCAGCCTGGCATCCTGCTGAGATGTACCACAGAAACACACAGGCTGCATAAAGATTAGAGCTTTAGAGGGAGCGGAGTTTGTTTACTCTTCCCACATCATGTTCTGGGCTAGAGCTCTAGGGGGAGCGGAGTTCTACTCTACCTGCCTCCTGCTCTAGGGAGGGCAGAGGACCTGCTGTGGAACAGATAAGTGTACTACTCTGCACGCAACCCAGAGGAGTCAAAGTTCTGAGGTGAGCTTGTGAACAATGGTCCCCCACCCGGAACAGCCATCACTGCCTGCAGTAACTGGCCCTGATGGTGGCCCTGAGGGTGGAGGACCTCCCATAGGGGAGGTGGAACTCCAACACTGCCCGGAAAACAGCAGTCGGACAGGAGCCAGCTGATCGCTAGCTGCCACTGTCCAACACACTATTTCCTTTGCCGGCCAGAAGGTGGAAGGCTGAGAACGCTATTTCTTTCATCACCCCTCTCCAACACAGAGGTAGGGTGCCACTCTGCCAGTCCGCAAGACCCAGACTTACAGAGCTGCAAAAACCCCATATAAATTTCCAAGAGAGCAGAACCCAATTCCCCTGAGAGACCATCAACCCGGCTGGAATAGCACCCGGCCTCGAGGCGCTCACCCAGCCAGGAAGAGCTTCTTGACACGCTATCCAATGGGGAACAGAAGTGGCTCCAGACCTTGAACTGTGGTCTTATTGACACCTAAACTTCAAAGTACACAATGGGGAGAGCTGAGAAAACACTGGCAGCAGGCACTCTCTCGAGGGGAGTAAAGGAATCAAAAGAGGTTCATCGCTGGCTTATTGTGTGTGCTTGTGTCACTTTGAAGGATGAAAGATATGGGGCGGGGGGGGAGTGGTTAGTGTGAGACAGTGCTACTGGCCACCATAGCTGGCTGTCTGTTTGGTGGTTCTAAGAGCCAAATCTGTGGGGCGGCTCACTTTCCCTTGATCCAGGTCCTTAAACACGTCAGCCTGGTATGCCTGAAATACGGCAATTGTATGCTCTGCAGCACCAGCCTGACCCACTGTCACATATGCTCTGCCAGTCAGACGAAGGAGACCTGAAATGATTTGACTGCTGATTGGCAGTCAGAGCCTGGAGTCAGAGCCTCCAGGGACAAAGCCACCCCCACTAAAAAATCGCCTGCAAGCGTCTCATCAGCGTGAGGCATCCCACATGCCCATGCCCTTGCATTTCCTATGCATTCGGGGGAAATCATCCATGAATGCAAATAGGAAGAGAAAGATTCAGCTCCAAAATATCTCCACCCCAGCGTGAGATGAAGGAGAAAGGGTAGGGTCATGGGAGCTTCACAGTTAAATCGTTTAAAAATCACTCGTGACCAGCTTGACGAGCGATTTTTAATCGTTGAGTTCCCTTGAAAGGAAACTGAACCTAAACGTGACATTACTTCCCCCTCCTGAAAGGTGCGTCTGAGCCAAAACTGAAACTACACATCATTTGTAAAGTCAATAATGTGTGTATTTTGTTACATATCCCAGCAAACCTGTCAGACAGTGCAGTAGCCTGTCTTGAGCAGTAGTAGAAACGAATGTAAAAATCACACAAAATTACCCTTTCATAGTATATTTTCATGTTATTACTGCAAAACAAAATAAATAAATTATAAAATAGGATGCAACAAATGCAACAAATAATGCAATGCAATGCCCTACCAACTGAATTACAGAAACACAGAAGTCGTGTTGCAGATATTGGTTATTGTCTTTCTTGACACAAGACTCATAACATGAGAGAATTGCTGTTACTGTCTTTCAAGGATGCAAGACTCAACAACTGTGCAAGCCACAATGTCTTGCACTAACTGTGAAATCTGGTGGAGGATTTGTAATTATCTGGGAGTGCTTTAGCAAGGCAGGAATTGGGCAAATTCATTTTTTGTGAAGGGTGCGTGAAGCCCCACACAAGGTTGTAATGAAAGAAAACTTGCTTCCTTCTGCTCTGACAGTGTTCCCCAACTCAGAATTAGTTTTTCAAGCAGGACCATGCTCCATGCCACAAAACCAGTGTTAACCAAATATTAATTTTAGAATTTTTAAAAAGTTAAATGAAGTTAAACATTAGTATTGTGATGTTTAAAAATTAGTATAAATGTGTTTTCTTTGCATTATTTGAGGTCTGAAAACACTGCTTATTTTTGTTGTTTTGATCAGAGTTCATTTTCTGCAAATAAATGTTTATATTATACATACATGTTATATATATGTGTATGTATAATGGGTGATGGCTGCTTGGAGGGAGAATACAAAATTGAGATTGATGACACCTGTACAGCTTCCAAACAAGAAGATTTCCAGTGGCTATAATGTACCATTTGAATGAAGAGCTGTAAGACCTATTCTAAGCACAAATATCCAAACAGGATCCATAGTTAGCAATCCTGTGTTTCTCTGAATCAGAGAAACACAACAACACATGGATTGTCAACCAGACCAGAACAGAGGTTGCTTAGCTGTTGCACTAAGATACATCTGCCCATGAAAACCAGCAACCAAAGATTCAAAATTCCTTAAGAGAACTGACAGCAAATCAACAATGGGAGCAAACACTACAAAAAATACTTAGACACACTAAAACAAGGGGACTTTGTGAGAATAAAACCATTAACCCCATAAGATCTGGAGAAAGTGCACAGTAATACTCAAGGTCATACAGCGTCCAGTTCATGTCTGGTGGCGTTATAAGGAGAAAGAGGAGACATCTCCAAATGGACAATGAAATGACCCCTAGAGGCTCTAACCAATACCCAGACAATACAAACAACTGCTTATGCTCAGCCACAACTCACATCAATGTCAAAAATCAGTTGGAAAACACTGTACAGTCAGACATCCTGGCATTTGTTGTCACAAAAGCAAGGATGATTAGTTTTTTTTAGAATGTTCACTAAAGACGAGTCAAGTTAGTCTCAGATGATTGTCTTTATTGAATAGAAAAAGACATAAAACACACATAATCCCGATTTTATCATCTTTACACTTTTATCATTGCTACCTGTAAAGTTCTGGATTACATACAAGTTATTGCTACTTACTAAAGGCCTTAAATTTGATAGCTCCTGTATATTTAACTGATCTTTTATTACAAGCCAACACGCTCTTTAAGATCACAAAACTTTTGGTAATACCTAGAATTGCAAAGGAGATACAGCATTTTTGCATTTGGTTCCTAAACTCTAGAATTGCCTTCATGACACTGTTCAGGGCTCAGCCGCTCTCTCCAAATTCGAATCGGAATCTACAATTAAATCCATGACTTTTTAGTCAAGCATTCATATAATGCTTTCCAAAATGTGATATTCTAATTTGAAAAACTGCTACTGATTACCTTGTGCTAGTAATGTTACAAACTGCAGCTACAGTAATTCTTCATTTGCCTCACATTTTCATTTTAGGATATCTATTCCAGGGTAGCTACAGATCATGCCAGCTCCAGTATGGATCCAGCATCCATACTTAAGATGACTTCAGATCACCCAATGTAGAGATGACAATAACCTCTGCAAGGACTTTGAATCATTGGCATTTCTGCGATGATTCAAAGTGAGCCAAATTTACTTATAATCAGTAGAATGTTTTTTCACATTCACTGTGATCTAAAAATTTCTGGCCAGTTCATAATATCCAGAAATTCAAGCGTGGGTGGTAGATCTTTTTCATATTCAGGTCTTCACAGCATTGCCCGGGAGGCAGATACACTGTCAGTTTAAATCTAGATTAAAGACCCATCTCTTTAATCTAGCCTACAAATAGTCCTATAGACTCATATCCCTTAAGGGATTATTAGGCTGCATTACCTAGGTAAACTGAAACTGGGGACACTTCCCATAAGAACAGATGCACTGGCTCCACACTAAGTCTGTATGTATTTCATTTCCCCAAGGTCCTGTAGTCAGCATGATTCAGACTTTATCCAGACCAGGTGGGAAGACAGGATGGGGTGACCCTGAGCCAGACCGACTGAGCTCCAGATCCACCTGACACTAGTCCTATTTCCAGGTTAGCTATCTGATCATCCTAATGCATTACCTCTGTTGTGACAAACTAAGCAAACAAAACAGTTGAGATTTACAGAAATGGCCTGATTGATGGACATCTAAACTCTAACTAGACACAGTAGGTGGAATGAAAGTTGCATATTTATCAGGTATGGTAACCCATACCCAAAAATGTGATTTCTGCATTTAACCCATCATCAGTAAGGAATGAACACGCATTGCAAGTCATGAACATACAAACCTAGAACAGTGGGGATTAAGTGCCTTGCTCAAGAACATTTCAGTTGCTACCTGCCAGCACTGGAATTGAACTAGCCTTCTTCTGATTACAAGCCTCAGTAACAAAAACTCACTAACAAGTACAAGTACGCCACAAGGTAAAGCCTTTAATGAGCAAAGAGCATGGATTATATATTGCTAAATAATTATGAAATAAAATGGTTTGTTGTACTATGTGCCTGGTAGTCATGTTAGCATTTATTCAATATGTTATCAAAACTGTATTTGTTATATGTTACCACATTAAATTATTATATTTCTCTTTCTCCAGACCTTTTGTTTGTTTGTCCCATATTTGTGAAAAAGTATTATACAGTTTTACTATCTATATTTTAAGTAATATAAAGGACATACTTAGTGGCATATTACAGAAAAATCCTAACTGTAAAATCCTATCTTAACTGCAGCCATGACAGTTTCAGTTAAGAGTTCATATAGGCCAAAGACTATAAACAATAAAGTTCTCACAAAGGAAAGCAGAACCATACAGAAGCATCCATTTTAATAAATAATTACATCTTTGAAATATGTTTAAAGAAGCAAGACCAATGTAAATTGTAATGAAAACCAAACTATTAGATGCTATTAATGAATAGTTAGTGAGTAATCCACTAGAGGTGGAGGACTGCATTAAAACATGGCTCCACATGTGTCCCACATTTCACACCAGTATTTGGGTCCACAGGGGTTGCCCATGTCGCCAAGTTTACTGCCCACAATGGCCTCCCACAGACTCCAAAGGGTCATGTTTGCTGGGAATATCAAAATTTCATGCATTTTATAGTTGATTTCTGACATATTGAGCAGGACTGTGAGCAGTGAGTAGATTGCTAATAAGACCTAGCAAGTTGGTGCGTTTTGTAAAGTTAGGTTGAAACAAATTAGTGTGTAAATGTACTTGTATCAGATTTCTATCGTGATTGGCAGGACAAAGCATAAAAATCTAATGAGCAGCTGCATTTTGCAAGTGAAGATAACAGTCTTATGGAATGCCCAAAAAACATGAAAATGGCAAGAAAATATGTTTTACTACTGTCATAGTCTGATCTTTGTATAGAAATACAAACACTAAGAGCATTAACTTTACCTGCTCCAAAGCCATTGTTCTCACTAGGTTTGTTCTTTTCTTACATTGCAATGCTCAACAACACAGACATCATTTGCAAAACCATGCTGCAAAAATTTTAAAATTTCTTCGTATTATGCATTGTATTGCTTAACAACACTACCTGACACATTCTCACTAGATTTGTTCTTTATTGCACTATTCGACAAGACTTAAATCACTTTACAAACACATGCTGTCACTAGTTTAGTGGTAATGCTAAGTGAGGTAGTGCTAATGTGAGATGATACATAAACAAACCCCCTTGGCCAGCTGGCCCCTAGAGTTAGGTGAGCGTCAGGACTTAGGTGAGCCTAAGCAGCCACATTTGCAAGGGATGAGTTCTCTGAACGCTGCCAACTGCCTCTTATCCTCCTGGTATCTGTCAACAACAATACCAGCTGCATTGCAGAACAAACTGAGAGGTGAGACCAGGGCATCCAGAAGGAACACTTTATCTTTGACCTTGATCCCTATTGCTGAGCCATTGTTTAGCCTCTTTTGCTAAAGCATATGCCTTGCCACCCAGGTTAGATGTCATACAGCGTCGCTTGTGTGACAAGGTGGGTTTCCATCCATGACGATGCGAGCTCCTCAATGGTGACAAAGAGGGCCGCTCTGCCTCAGAACATATGAAGCGATACTCTCAGGCTCCAAATCAGACAGCACTGGTCCCTGCTGGGCTCTAAGGAGATGGCAGAATGTACCTCTGAAACATAAATGAGTCCTCTGAGTCCAAAATCGAGGGCTAGAGACAGTCTCAAGCTCTGCCTGCACAAACGCCCCCCCCAACATTCAAATCTGGGTGCAAGTTTGTTGAAACCTAATTAGAAATTGATCTTCATAAGAGTCTTGAAGGAGTGGTACTTTTATTTTAGAATGCTTTCTAATATATCTGGACATTTATGAAGAGACCTTTTCACATATATACAGTAAGTTCAAACTAGTGGGGTCCTTATATGAACTCATCTCCAACTTAGTCAATATAAAATATCTTTGTATAGAAATGTATTGTTATGAAGAAGAGGTTAACAGGAAAACAGTATATTTCTTTCTATCACATTAAATGTTCATTATGTTTATGGGTTAGGAAGACCGTTGGTGGACCATATATATATATATATAGTGGTTAAATGCGTTCATAGGTGAAAAGGTGGGTTCATTTTTCAAGAAGAATTTTTTGGCAGTTGATGCACATATATTGTTGTTTAACAATAGAATTGAACATGACTAGGCTAGTCAAAAGTTGACTATAGGTTTATGTGGTATACCACTATTTGGTGAGAATTATTCTAAAGATTGTGGTTACAGCCACTGCTTAAAGCAATGCTTACAGCCACTGCTTTCAGCAGCCTCTTCTGTGATTGAAGTTTCAACAGGGCCTATTCAGGCATGTATAATATTTGCATTTATGTATTATATATATGTATAAGATCTCAGCCCCAGGGCTGATCAAGGAGAATCTATACTGTTGGCCAGCTAAAAACACCCATTTCAAGAATGTGTGTAGTGAAATATGCAGTGTATCCAAAATTATAAAAAACCTAGTAAAACCGTTTAGGACCTACAATGCAAAAAGTCAGGTCTTATTTGTATTGTATAGGTACCTATAGGCTTTGTATCGCTTTGTATGAGCGATACATTCTTAAAGTAATGTAGTGAAAATGGTTATAATACTCATGTAAAGCACACGCTGACATATGAAAACGGCAAAGTATTCAGCAAAAATACGGAAAGGAATAAATGTTTTTCAAATGATTTAGTTTTTGGAGGTGCAGTTTACATTAACATAAAGAACCTAGTAAAGTTAGTGCGTTGTTTTTGTTTAATGCTCGAAATTAGTGTGGAACATTTAATAACCAGAAAGCACCTTGTGAGCAATGCATTTTACCAAGAAAGTTGACGCTAAGTTAACGCACACTAAAACATGAGAATAGAAAGAAAACATGTTTAGCAATTGATTTTCCAGTCTTTGAAGTTAGTGAAAGCGTATCGTTAACTTGCCCATCGCTTTCTCCCTATTGATTTGTCTCTTACAGTCTTATTCGTTTTATGCTACTCAACATCTACATTACTTAAAACACGCTTGGTCGCACTAGATTCGTTATTTCTTTATATTGCCCTGCACTCAGCTGCAAAACGTATTTTCCTATAGCAGTTTAATCTTCGTAGTTCTTAAGTGTGTTAACTTGACCTGCTGCAAAGCGCTTGGTTTGTTCTTTCCTTTGCAATGCTCAGTAACGCAGAAATCACCAGCAAAACGCCTGTCCTAAACCATATATTACCTGACCTATAATTCTCAGCTAAACAACGCGGCAAACGTTTTAATTTTTTTCATTACTATATACTGTACTTCTGAACAACACTAACAACTTGACAAAAACATTCTTTCACTAGTTTCGTTCTGTTCTTTATTGCACGTTTCCATAACATTAAATCGTTGTAAAAGACATTTAACGCATGTTGTCACTAGATTTGTTATTTCTTTCCCTGTAGTACAGTTCTGAACATTGCAAAGATGTTTGCACTTTCACATAATGCAGTACTAGAACATATAATTTGTGATTTCAGTGCTTCGAAGAAGTGGAACCTACTATAAGAAATTCTGATGAGAAAATTCATTTTGCAAGCAATTTTGTATTAAAGAGTGGAATACAAAGATTGCATGTAAATGTAATTTGTAATACTCTTGATTCCTGTCTTCATAGCACCTTGCGTTAAATGCAGTTGCATTTTACAGCTAAGCTCTAACGGAGTGAACGCATTCAAATATCAAATGTGCGAGGTCATTCATTTAATAGCTAATATCTGACATCTTGGGCAGGACCGTGTATGTTGTGTGTTGTGGAGTAGTGCGTATTAAAAATACAGAATCTAAAAATGATGTTTTATGCCATTGACGTTCATGCAGGTAAGGCGTGCAAACGGGAGCACACATTTGCGAGAAAATGTATTTTATGTCCGATTCTTGTCTTTTCGTGTAGGACCGTGCATGAAATTCACAAATTAAGTGAGCAGCTTGCTACCAGAACCTAGTAAGTGCAGTTAAGCCTTTATAAATAAAACAAAAAGGCAATTTGAAAATGTAGTTTGTATCATATTTCTATTCTGTTTAACAGCGCAAAGCATACAAAGAATGTATCTCGTAAACAGACATTCTAATGAAATCCTAGTCTTTGTATTCAGAGAAATGAGTATACTGATCTTGCAACAACTGTTGTTCTCACTAGTTTCATTAGTTCCTAATAAACGAAATTAATTTTCTAAGAGCTTAAACTTTTACGTTTATTGTGCACTAAGGAACTCGAAACTAGTGAGAACAACAGTTATTGCAAGTTCAGTAAACCCATACCTCTGAATATAAAGACTAAAATTTCATTAAAAATTCTGCTTACGAAATCCGATTTCAATGTGATTTTCCCTGCTAAACATAACAGAAATGTGATTAAAAAGTACAATTTCAAACTATCTATTTGTTTAGCTTACGACAAAATAGGATTCACTTTATTTCCAAAACTTACTGGGTTCAATTAGGAAGTTGCTCACTAAATTGATGCGTTTCATTCACTGTACTGAGAAACCATGACAACATATGTCACGAAATCATTGGAGTCCACTCTTGCAAAAATCATTATCTCAAATAGAACGTTCTTACAAATACATTCTGCGACCCCACAATTGCACTCCTTACGAGAATTAAATGTCCCTGCATAATACATTCTCACACGTTTCGGCACGTTCAGTTAACGCGATAACTATACAAAAACTGGATCATCTCAATCCGGAGAATCTACAATTTGCAGAGTGCAGTGATTTTTGAAACAACCAACATGCGTATTACAAGCAATTTGTCATGTCGAATGTGCGGTGAAACACAAACAAAACTAGGGCATGTGTCATTTACTATTGGTAAGCAATGCAATACCACAGTTAAAGAATCTTTTGCGGTGTGGATTAGCTGCACATTTGCAATGATTTCTATACTTTGATAGCATGGGAATGTGAGTAAAGCTTTAACCTATTGAGAACAAGCGCATTTTCGAAAGTACACTTAACGCTCATAGTAAATGAATTTCGTTTATTCTGCCCTAAGTAACTAATAAATTTAGTGAGAACAACAGTTGTTGCAAGTTCAGTAAACCCATACCTCTGAATATAAAGACTAAAATTTCATTAAAAATTCTGCTTACGAAATCCGATTTCAATGTGATTTTTCCCTGCTAAACATAACAGAAATGTGATTAAAAAGTACAATTTCAAACTATCTATTTGTTTAGCTTACGACAAAATAGGATTCACTTTATTTCCAAAACTTACTGGGTTCAATTAGGAAGTTGCTCACTAAATTGATGCGTTTCATTCACTGTACTGAGAAACCATGACAACATATATGTCACAAAATCTTTGGAGTTCACTCTTGCAAAAATCATTATCTCAAATAGAACGTTCTTACAAATACATTCTGCGACCCCACAATTGCACTCCTTACGAGAATTAAATGTCCCTGCATAATACATTCTCACACGTTTCGGCACGTTCAGTTAACGCGATAACTATACAAAAACTGGATCATCTCAATCCGGAGAATCTACAATTTGCAGAGTGCAGTGATTTTTGAAACAACCAACATGCGTATTTCAAGCGTTTTGTCATGTCGAATGTGCAGTGAAACACAAACAAAACTAGGGCATGTGTCATTTACTATTGGTAAGCAATGCAATACCACAGTTAAAGAATCTTTTGCGGTGTGAATTAGCTGCACATTTGCAAAGATTTCTATACTTTGATAGCATGGGAATGTGAGTAAAGCTTTAACCTATTGAGAACAAGCGCATTTCAAAAGTACACTTAACGCTCACAGTAAATGAATTTCGTTTATTCTGCCCTAAGTAACTAATAAATGTAGTAAGAACAACAGTTGTTGCAAGTTCAGTAAACCCATACCTCTGAATATAAAGACTAAAATATCATTAAAAATTCTGCTTACGAAATCCGATTTCAATGTGATTTTCCCTGCTAAACATAACAGAAATGTGATTAAAAAGTACAATTTCAAACTATCTATTTGTTTAGCTTATGACAAAATAGGATTCACTTAATTTCCAAAACTTACTGGGTTCAATTAGGAAGTTGCTCACTAAATTGATGCGTTTCATTCACTGTACTGAGAAACCATGACAACATATATGTCACGAAATCTTTGGAGTTCACTCTTGCAAAAATCATTATCTCAAATAGAACGTTCTTACAAATACATTCTGCGACCCCACAATTGCACTCCTTACGAGAATTAAATGTCCCTGCATAATACATTCTCACACGTTTCGGCACGTTCAGTTAACGCGATAACTATACAAAAACTGGATCATCTCAATCCGGAGAATCTACAATTTGCAGAGTGCAGTGATTTTTGAAACAACCAACATGCGTATTTCAAGCGTTTTGTCATGTCGAATGTGCGGTGAAACACAAACAAAACTAGGGCATGTGTCATTTACTATTGGTAAGCAATGCAATACCACAGTTAAAGAATCTTTTGCGGTGTGGATTAGCTGCACATTTGCAATGATTTCTATACTTTGATAGCATGGGAATGTGAGTAAAGCTTTAACCTATTGAGAACAAGCGCATTTTCGAAAGTACACTTAACGCTCATAGTAAATGAATTTCGTTTATTCTGCCCTAAGTAACTAATAAATTTAGTGAGAACAACAGTTGTTGCAAGTTCAGTAAACCCATACCTCTGAATATAAAGACTAAAATATCATTAAAAATTCTGCTTACGAAATACGATTTCAATGTGATTTTCCCTGCTAAACATAACAGAAATGTGATTAAAAAGTACAATTTCAAACTATCTATTTGTTTAGCTTACGACAAAATAGGATTCACTTTATTTCCAAAACTTACTGGGTTCAATTAGGAAGTTGCTCACTAAATTGATGCGTTTCATTCACTGTACTGAGAAACCATGACAACATATATGTCACAAAATCTTTGGAGTTCACTCTTGCAAAAATCATTATCTCAAATAGAACGTTCTTACAAATACATTCTGCGACCCCACAATTGCACTCCTTACGAGAATTAAATGTCCCTGCATAATACATTCTCACACGTTTCGGCACGTTCAGTTAACGCGATAACTATACAAAAACTGGATCATCTCAATCCGGAGAATCTACAATTTGCAGAGTGCAGTGATTTTTGAAACAACCAACATGCGTATTACAAGCAATTTGTCATGTCGAATGTGCGGTGAAACACAAACAAAACTAGGGCATGTGTCATTTACTATTGGTAAGCAATGCAATACCACAGTTAAAGAATCTTTTGCGGTGTGAATTAGCTGCACATTTGCAATGATTTCTATACTTTGAGAGCATGGGAATGTGAGTAAAGCTTTAACCTATTGAGAACAAGCGCATTTTCGAAAGTACACTTAACGCTCATAGTAAATAAATTTCGTTTATTCTGCCCTAAGTAACTAATAAATTTAGTGAGAACAACAGTTGTTGCAAGTTCAGTAAACCCATACCGCTGAATATAAAGTCTGATTTCATTAAAAATTCTGCTTAGGAAATCCGATTTCAATGTGATTTTCCCTGCTAAACATAACAGAAATGTGATTAGAAAGTACAATTTCAAACTATCTATTTGTTTAGCTTACGACAAAATAGGATTCACTTTATATCCAAAACTTACTGGGTTCAATTAGGAAGTTGCTCACTAAATTGATGCGTTTCATTCACTGTACTGAGAAACCATGACAACATATATGTCACAAAATCTTTGGAGTTCACTCTTGCAAAAATCATTATCTCAAATAGAACGTTCTTACAAATACATTCTGCGACCCCACAATTGCACTCCTTACGAGAATTAAATGTCCCTGCATAATACATTCTCACACGTTTCGAACGTTCAGTTAACGCGATAACTATACAAAAACTGGATCATCTCAATCCGGAGAATCTACAATTTGCAGAGTGCAGTGATGTTTGAAACAACCAACATGCGTATTACAAGCAATTTGTCATGTCGAATGTGCAGTGAAACACAAACAAAACTAGGGCATGTGTCATTTACTATTGGTAAGCAATGCAATACCACAGTTAAAGAATCTTTTGCGGTGTGAATTAGCTGCACATTTGCAATGATTTCTATACTTTGAGAGCATGGGAATGTGAGTAAAGCTTTAACCTATTGAGAACAAGCGCATTTCGAAAGTACACTTAACGCTCACAGTAAATGAATTTCGTTTATTCTGCCCTAAGTAACTAATAAATGTAGTAAGAACAACAGTTGTTGCAAGTTCAGTAAACCCATTCCTCTGAATATAAAGACTAAGATTTCATTAAAAATTCTGCTTACGAAATCCGATTTCAATGTGATTTTCCCTGCTAAACATAACAGAAATGTGATTAGAAAGTACAATTTCAAACTATCTATTTGTTTAGCTTACGACAAAATAGGATTCACTTTATATCCA
Organism: Chromobotia macracanthus; assembly: GCA_036877525.1. Lineage (NCBI taxonomy): Eukaryota > Metazoa > Chordata > Actinopteri > Cypriniformes > Botiidae > Chromobotia > Chromobotia macracanthus. The sequence continues at coordinate 7,344,138 of JAZGTH010000001.1, read as the reverse complement.
AAACTTACTGGGTTCAATTAGGAAGTTGCTCGCTACATTGATGCGTTTCATTCACTGTACTGAGAAACCATGACAACATATATGTCACAAAATCTTTGGAGTTCACTCTTGCAAAAATCATTATCTCAAATAGAACGTTCTTACAAATACATTCTGCGACCGCACAATTGCACTCCTTACGAGAATTAAATGTCCCTGCATAATACATTCTCACACGTTTCGGCACGTTCAGTTAACGCGATAACTATACAAAAACTGGATCATCTCAATCCGGAGAAACTACAATTTGCAGAGTGCAGTGATGTTTGAAACAACCAACATGCTTATTTCAAGCATTTTGTCATGTTGAATGTGCAGTGAAACACAAACAAAACTAGGGCATGTGTCATTTACTATTGGTAAGTAATGCAATACCACAGCTAAAGAATCTTTTGCGGTGTGAATTAGCTGCACATTTGCAATGATTTCTATACTTTGAGAGCATGGGAATGTGAGTAAAGCTTTAACCTATTGAGAACAAGCGCCTTTCGAAAGTACACTTAACGCTCACAGTAAATGAATTTCGTTTATTCTGCCCTAAGTAACTAATAAATGTAGTAAGAACAACAGTTGTTGCAAGTTCAGTAAACCCATTCCTCTGAATATAAAGACTAAATATCATTAAAAATTCTGCTTACGAAATCCGTTTTCAATGTGATTTTCCCTGCTAAACATAACAGAAATGTGATTAGAAAGTACAATTTCAAACTATCTATTTGTTTAGCTTACGACAAAATAGGATTCACTTTATATCCAAAACTTACTGGGTTCAATTAGGAAGTTGCTCACTAAATTGATGCGTTTCATTCACTGTACTGAGAAACCATGACAACATATATGTCACAAAATCTTTGGAGTTCACTCTTGCAAAGATCATTATCTCAAATAGAACGTTCTTACAAATACATTCTGCGACCGCACAATTGCACTCCTTACGAGAATTAAATGTCCCTGCATAATACATTCTCACACGATAATACATTCTTAACGCGATAACTATACAAAAACTGGATCATCTCAATCCGGAGAAACTACAATTTGCAGAGTGCAGTGATGTTTGAAACAACCAACATGCGTATTTCAAGCATTTTGTCATGTTGAATGTGCAGTGAAACACAAACAAAACTAGGGCATGTGTCATTTACTATTGGTAAGCAATGCAATACCACAGTTAAAGAATCTTTTGCGGTGTGGATTAGCTGCACATTTGCAATGATTTCTATACTTTGATAGCATGGTAATGTGAGTAAAGCTTTAACCTATTGAGAACAAGCGCATTTCGAAAGTACACTTAACGCTCATAGTAAATGAATTTCGTTTATTCTGCCCTAAGTAACTAATAAATTTAGTGAGAACAACAGTTGTTGCAAGTTCAGTAAACCCATACCTCTGAATATAAAGACTAAAATTTCATTAAAAATTCTGCTTACGAAATCCGTTTTCAATGTGATTTTCCCTGCTAAACATGACAGAAATGTGATTAAAAAGTACAATTTCAAACAATCTTTTTGTTTAGCTTACCACAAAATAGGATTCACTTTATATCCAAACCTTACTGGGTTCAATTAGGAAGTTGCTCACTACATTGATGCGTTTCATTCACTGTACTGAGAAACCATGACAACATATATGCCACGAAATCATTGGAGTCCACTCTTGCAAAAATCATTATCTCAAATAGAACGTTCTTACAAATACATTCTGCGACCCAACAATTGCACTCCTTACGAGAATTAAATGTCCCTGCATAATACATTCTCACACGTTTCGGCACGTTCAGTTAACGCGATAACTATACAAAAACTGGATCATCTCAATCCGGAGAAACTACAATTTGCAGAGTGCAGTGATGTTTGAAACAACCAACATGCGTATTTCAAGCATTTTGTCATGTCGAATGTGCAGTGAAACACAAACAAAACTAGGGCATGTGTCATTTACTATTGGTAAGCAATGCAATACCACAGTTAAAGAATCTTGTGCGGTGTGGATTAGCTGCACATTTGCAATGATTTCTATACTTTGATAGCATGGGAATGTGAGTAAAGCTTAAACCTATTGAGAACAAGCGCATTTTCGACAGTACACAACGCTCATAGTAAATAAATTTCGTTTATTCTGCCCTAAGTAACTAATAAATGTAGTAAGAACAACAGTTGTTGCAAGTTCAGTAAACCCATTCCTCTGAATATAAAGACTAAGATTTCATTAAAAATTCTGCTTACGAAATCCGATTTCAATGTGATTTTCCCTGCTAAACATAACAGAAATGTGATTAAAAAGTACAATTTCAAACTATCTATTTGTTTAGCTTACGACAAAATAGGATTCACTTTATATCCAAAACTTACTGGGTTCAATTAGGAAGTTGCTCGCTACATTGATGCGTTTCATTCACTGTACTGAGAAACCATGACAACATATATGTCACAAAATCTTTGGAGTTCACTCTTGCAAAAATCATTATCTCAAATAGAACGTTCTTACAAATACATTCTGCGACCCAACAATTGCACTCCTTACGAGAATTAAATGTCCCTGCATAATACATTCTCACACGTTTCGGCACGTTCAGTTAACGCGATAACTATACAAAAACTGGATCATCTCAATCCGGAGAATCTACAATTTGCAGAGTGCAGTGATGTTTGAAACAACCAACATGCGTATTACAAGCAATTTGTCATGTCGAATGTGCGGTGAAACACAAACAAAACTAGGGCATGTGTCATTTACTATTGGTAAGCAATGCAATACCACAGTTAAAGAATCTTTTGCGGTGTGAATTAGCTGCACATTTGCAAAGATTTCTATACTTTGATAGCATGGGAATGTGAGTAAAGCTTTAACCTATTGAGAACAAGCGCATTTCGAAAGTACACTTAACGCTCATAGTAAATGAATTTCGTTTATTCTGCCCTAAGTAACTAATAAATTTAGTGAGAACAACAGTTGTTGCAAGTTCAGTAAACCCATACCTCTGAATATAAAGACTAAAATTTCATTAAAAATTCTGCTTACGAAATCCGTTTTCAATGTGATTTTCCCTGCTAAACATGACAGAAATGTGATTAAAAAGTACAATTTCAAACTATCTATTTGTTTAGCGTACGACAAAATAGGATTCACTTTATTTCCAAAACTTACTGGGTTCAATTAGGAAGTTGCTCACTAAATTGATGCGTTTCATTCACTGTACTGAGAAACCATGACAACATATATGTCACAAAATCTTTGGAGTTCACTCTTGCAAAAATCATTATCTCAAATAGAACGTTCTTACAAATACATTCTGCGACCCCACAATTGCACTCCTTACGAGAATTAAATGTCCCTGCATAATACATTCTCACACGTTTCGGCACGTTCAGTTAACGCGATAACTATACAAAAACTGGATCATCTCAATCCGGAGAAACTACAATTTGCAGAGTGCAGTGATGTTTGAAACAACCAACATGCGTATTTCAAGCATTTTGTCATGTTGAATGTGCAGTGAAACACAAACAAAACTAGGGCATGTGTCATTTACTATTGGTAAGCAATGCAATACCACAGTTAAAGAATCTTTTGCGGTGTGGATTAGCTGCACATTTGCAATGATTTCTATACTTTGATAGCATGGTAATGTGAGTAAAGCTTTAACCTATTGAGAACAAGCGCATTTCGAAAGTACACTTAACGCTCACAGTAAATGAATTTCGTTTATTCTGCCCTAAGTAACTAATAAATTTAGTGAGAACAACAGTTGTTGCAAGTTCAGTAAACCCATACCGCTGAATATAAAGACTGATTTCATTAAAAATTCTGCTTACGAAATCCGTTTTCAATGTGATTTTCCCTGCTAAACATGACAGAAATGTGATAAAAAAGAACAATTTCAAACAATCTTTTTGTTTAGCTTACGACAAAATAGGATTCACTTTATATCCAAACCTTACTGGGTTCAATTAGAAAGTTGCTCGCTACATTGATGCGTTTCATTCACTGTACTGAGAAACCATGACAACATATATGCCACGAAATCATTGGAGTCCACTCTTGCAAAAATCATTATCTCAAATAGAACGTTCTTACAAATACATTCTGCGACCCAACAATTGCACTCCTTACGAGAATTAAATGTCCCTGCATAATACATTCTCACACGTTTCGGCACGTTCAGTTAACGCGATAACTATACAAAAACTGGATCATCTCAATCCGGAGAAACTACAATTTGCAGAGTGCAGTGATGTTTGAAACAACCAACATGCGTATTTCAAGCATTTTGTCATGTCGAATGTGCAGTGAAACACAAACAAAACTAGGGCATGTGTCATTTACTATTGGTAAGCAATGCAATACCACAGTTAAAGAATCTTGTGCGGTGTGGATTAGCTGCACATTTGCAATGATTTCTATACTTTGATAGCATGGGAATGTGAGTAAAGCTTAAACCTATTGAGAACAAGCGCATTTTCGAAAGTACACTTAACGCTCAAAGTAAATGAATTTCGTTTATTCTGCCCTAAGTAACTAATAAATTTAGTAAGAACAACAGTTGTTGCAAGTTCAGTAAACCCATACCTCTGAATATAAAGACTAAGATTTCATTAAAAAATTCTGCTTACGAAATCCGATTTCAATGTGATTTTCCCTGCTAAACATAACAGAAATGTGATTAGAAAGTACAATTTCAAACTATCTATTTGTTTAGCTTACGACAAAATAGGATTCACTTTATATCCAAAACTTACTGGGTTCAATTAGGAAGTTGCTCGCTACATTGATGCGTTTCATTCACTGTTCTGAGAAACCATGACAACATATATGTCACAAAATCTTTGGAGTTCACTCTTGCAAAAATCATTATCTCAAATAGAACGTTCATACAAATACATTCTGCGACCCCACAATTGCACTCCTTACGAGAATTAAATGTCCCTGCATAATACATTCTCACACGTTTAGTTAACGCGATAACTATACAAAAACTGGATCATCTCAATCCGGAGAATCTACAATTTGCAGAGTGCAGTGATTTTTGAAACAACCAACATGCGTATTTCAAGCATTTTGTCATGTTGAATGTGCAGTGAAACACAAACAAAACTAGGGCATGTGTCATTTACTATTGGTAAGCAATGCAATACCACAGTTAAAGAATCTTTTGCGGTGTGAATTAGCTGCACATTTGCAAAGATTTCTATACTTTGATAGCATGGGAATGTGAGTAAAGCTTTAACCTATTGAGAACAAGCGCATTTCGAAAGTACACTTAACGCTCATAGTAAATGAATTTCGTTTATTCTGCCCTAAGTAACTAATAAATGTAGTGAGAACAACAGTTGTTGCAAGTTCAGTAAACCCATTCCTCTGAATATAAAGACTAATATTTCATTAAAACTTCTGCTTACGAAATCCGGTTTCAATGTGATTTTCCCTGCTAAACATGACAGAAATGTGATTAAAAAGTACAATTTCAAACTATCTATTTGTTTAGCGTACGACAAAATAGGATTCACTTTATTTCAAAACTTACTGGGTTCAATTAGGAAGTTGCTCACTAAATTGATGCGTTTCATTCACTGTACTGAGAAACCATGACAACATATATGTCACAAAATCTTTGGAGTTCACTCTTGCAAAAATCATTATCTCAAATAGAACGTTCTTACAAATACATTCTGCGACCCCACAATTGCACTCCTTACGAGAATTAAATGTCCCTGCATAATACATTCTCACACGTTTCGGCACATTCAGTTAACGCGATAACTATACAAAAACTGGATCATCTCAATCCGGAGAATCTACAATTTGCAGAGTGCAGTGATTTTTAAAACAACCAACATGCGTATTACAAGCAATTTGTCATGTCGAATGTGCGGTGAAACACAAACAAAACTAGGGCATGTGTCATTTACTATTGGTAAGCAATGCAATACCACAGTTAAAGAATCTTTTGCGGTGTGAATTAGCTGCACATTTGCAAAGATTTCTATACTTTGAGAGCATGGGAATGTGAGTAAAGCTTTAACCTATTGAGAACAAGCGCATTTCGAAAGTACACTTAACGCTCACAGTAAATGAATTTCGTTTATTCTGCCCTAAGTAACTAATAAATTTAGTGAGAACAACAGTTGTTGCAAGTTCAGTAAACCCATACCGCTGAATATAAAGACTGATTTCATTAAAAATTCTGCTTACGAAATCCGTTTTCAATGTGATTTTCCCTGCTAAACATGACAGAAATGTGATAAAAAGAACAATTTCAAACAATCTTTTTGTTTAGCTTACGACAAAATAGGATTCACTTTATATCCAAACCTTACTGGGTTCAATTAGAAAGTTGCTCGCTACATTGATGCGTTTCATTCACTGTACTGAGAAACCATGACAACATATATGCCACGAAATCATTGGAGTCCACTCTTGCAAAAATCATCTCAAATAGAACCGTTCTTACAAATACATTCTGCGACCCAACAATTGCACTCCTTACGAGAATTAAATGTCCCTGCATAATACATTCTCACACGTTTCGGCACGTTCAGTTAACGCTATAACTATAAAAAAAACTGGATCATCTCAATCCGGAGAAACTACAATTTGCAGAGTGCAGTGATGTTTGAAACAACCAACATGCGTATTTCAAGCATTTTGTCATGTCGAATGTGCAGTGAAACACAAACAAAACTAGGGCATGTGTCATTTACTATTGGTAAGCAATGCAATACCACAGTTAAAGAATCTTGTGCGGTGTGGATTAGCTGCACATTTGCAATGATTTCTATACTTTGATAGCATGGGAATGTGAGTAAAGCTTTAACCTATTGAGAACAAGCGCATTTCGAAAGTACACTTAACGCTCATAGTAAATGAATTTCGTTTATTCTGCCCTAAGTAACTAATAAATGTAGTGAGAACAACAGTTGTTGCAAGTTCAGTAAACCCATTCCTCTGAATATAAAGACTAATATTTCATTAAAAATTCTGCTTACGAAATCCGGTTTCAATGTGATTTTCCCTGCTAAACATGACAGAAATGTGATTAAAAAGTACAATTTCAAACTATCTATTTGTTTAGCGTACGACAAAATAGGATTCACTTTATTTCCAAAACTTACTGGGTTCAATTAGGAAGTTGCTCACTAAATTGATGCGTTTCATTCACTGTACTGAGAAACCATGACAACATATATGTCACAAAATCTTTGGAGTTCACTCTTGCAAAAATCATTATCTCAAATAGAACGTTCTTACAAATACATTCTGCGACCCCACAATTGCACTCCTTACGAGAATTAAATGTCCCTGCATAATACATTCTCACACGTTTCGGCACATTCAGTTAACGCGATAACTATACAAAAACTGGATCATCTCAATCCGGAGAATCTACAATTTGCAGAGTGCAGTGATTTTTGAAACAACCAACATGCGTATTACAAGCAATTTGTCATGTCGAATGTGCGGTGAAACACAAACAAAACTAGGGCATGTGTCATTTTCTATTGGTAAGCAATGCAATACCACAGTTAAAGAATCTTTTGCGGTGTGAATTAGCTGCACATTTGCAATGATTTCTATACTTTGAGAGCATGGGAATGTGAGTAAAGCTTTAACCTATTGAGAACAAGCGCATTTCGAAAGTACACTTAACGCTCATAGTAAATGAATTTCGTTTATTCTGCCCTAAGTAACTAATAAATTTAGTGAGAACAACAGTTGTTGCAAGTTCAGTAAACCCATACCGCTGAATATAAAGTCTGATTTCATTAAAAATTCTGCTTACGAAATCCGTTTTCAATGTGATTTTCCCTGCTAAACATGACAGAAATGTGATAAAAAGAACAATTTCAAACAATCTTTTTGTTTAGCTTACGACAAAATAGGATTCACTTTATATCCAAACCTTACTGGGTTCAATTAGGAAGTTGCTCGCTACATTGATGCGTTTCATTCACTGTACTGAGAAACCATGACAACATATATGCCACGAAATCATTGGAGTCCACTCTTGCAAAAATCATTATCTCAAATAGAACGTTCTTACAAATACATTCTGCGACCCAACAATTGCACTCCTTACGAGAATTAAATGTCCCTGCATAATACATTCTCACACGTTTCGGCACGTTCAGTTAACGCGATAACTATACAAAAACTGGATCATCTCAATCCGGAGAAACTACAATTTGCAGAGTGCAGTGATGTTTGAAACAACCAACATGCGTATTTCAAGCATTTTGTCATGTCGAATGTGCAGTGAAACACAAACAAAACTAGGGCATGTGTCATTTACTATTGGTAAGCAATGCAATACCACAGTTAAAGAATCTTTGCGGTGTGGATTAGCTGCACATTTGCAATGATTTCTATACTTTGATAGCATGGGAATGTGAGTAAAGCTTTAACCTATTGAGAACAAGCGCATTTTCGAAAGTACACTTAACGCTCATAGTAAATGAATTTCGTTTATTCTGCCCTAAGTAACTAATAAATGTAGTAAGAACAACAGTTGTTGCAAGTTCAGTAAACCCATTCCTCTGAATATAAAGACTAAGATTTCATTAAAAATTCTGCTTACGAAATCCGATTTCAATGTGATTTTCCCTGCTAAACATAACAGAAATGTGATTAGAAAGTACAATTTCAAACTATCTATTTGTTTAGCTTACGACAAAATAGGATTCACTTTATATCCAAAACTTACTGGGTTCAATTAGGAAGTTGCTCGCTACATTGATGCGTTTCATTCACTGTACTGAGAAACCATGACAACATATATGTCACAAAATCTTTGGAGTTCACTCTTGCAAAAATCATTATCTCAAATAGAACGTTCTTACAAATACATTCTGCGACCCCACAATTGCACTCCTTACGAGAATTAAATGTCCCTGCATAATACATTCTCACACGTTTCGGCACGTTCAGTTAACGCGATAACTATACAAAAACTGGATCATCTCAATCCGGAGAAACTACAATTTGCAGAGTGCAGTGATGTTTGAAACAACCAACATGCGTATTTCAAGCATTTTGTCATGTCGAATGTGCAGTGAAACACAAACAAAACTAGGGCATGTGTCATTTACTATTGGTAAGCAATGCAATACCACAGTTAAAGAATCTTGTGCGGTGTGGATTAGCTGCACATTTGCAATGATTTCTATACTTTGATAGCATGGGAATGTGAGTAAAGCTTAAACCTATTGAGAACAAGCGCATTTTCGAAAGTACACTTAACGCTCAAAGTAAATGAATTTCGTTTATTCTGCCCTAAGTAACTAATAAATGTAGTAAGAACAACAGTTGTTGCAAGTTCAGTAAACCCATTCCTCTGAATATAAAGACTAAGATTTCATTAAAAATTCTGCTTACGAAATCCGATTTCAATGTGATTTTCCCTGCTAAACATAACAGAAATGTGATTAGAAAGTACAATTTCAAACTATCTATTTGTTTAGCTTACGACAAAATAGGATTCACTTTATATCCAAAACTTACTGGGTTCAATTAGGAAGTTGCTCGCTACATTGATGCGTTTCATTCACTGTACTGAGAAACCATGACAACATATATGTCACAAAATCTTTGGAGTTCACTCTTGCAAAAATCATTATCTCAAATAGAACGTTCTTACAAATACATTCTGCGACCGCACAATTGCACTCCTTACGAGAATTAAATGTCCCTGCATAATACATTCTCACACGTTTCGGCACGTTCAGTTAACGCGATAACTATACAAAAACTGGATCATCTCAATCCGGAGAAACTACAATTTGCAGAGTGCAGTGATGTTTGAAACAACCAACATGCGTATTTCAAGCATTTTGTCATGTTGAATGTGCAGTGAAACACAAACAAAACTAGGGCATGTGTCATTTACTATTGGTAAGCAATGCAATACCACAGTTAAAGAATCTTTTGCGGTGTGGATTAGCTGCACATTTGCAATGATTTCTATACTTTGATAGCATGGTAATGTGAGTAAAGCTTTAACCTATTGAGAACAAGCGCATTTCGAAAGTACACTTAACGCTCATAGTAAATGAATTTCGTTTATTCTGCCCTAAGTAACTAATAAATTTAGTGAGAACAACAGTTGTTGCAAGTTCAGTAAACCCATTCCTCTAAATATAAAGACTAAGATTTCATTAAAAATTCTGCTTACGAAATCCGTTTTCAATGTGATTTTCCCTGCTAAACATGACAGAAATGTGATAAAAAGAACAATTTCAAACAATCTTTTTGTTTAGCTTACGACAAAATAGGATTCACTTTATATCCAAACCTTACTGGGTTCAATTAGAAAGTTGCTCGCTACATTGATGCGTTTCATTCACTGTACTGAGAAACCATGACAACATATATGCCACGAAATCATTGGAGTCCACTCTTGCAAAAATCATCTCAAATAGAACCGTTCTTACAAATACATTCTGCGACCCAACAATTGCACTCCTTACGAGAATTAAATGTCCCTGCATAATACATTCTCACACATTTCGGCACGTTCAGTTAACGCGATAACTATACAAAAACTGGATCATCTCAATCCGGAGAAACTACAATTTGCAGAGTGCAGTGATGTTTGAAACAACCAACATGCGTATTTCAAGCATTTTGTCATGTCGAATGTGCAGTGAAACACAAACAAAACTAGGGCATGTGTCATTTACTATTGGTAAGCAATGCAATACCACAGTTAAAGAATCTTGTGCGGTGTGGATTAGCTGCACATTTGCAATGATTTCTATACTTTGATAGCATGGGAATGTGAGTAAAGCTTAAACCTATTGAGAACAAGCGCATTTTCGAAAGTACACTTAACGCTCATAGTAAATGAATTTCGTTTATTCTGCCCTAAGTAACTAATAAATTTAGTGAGAACAACAGTTGTTGCAAGTTCAGTAAACCCATTCCTCTGAATATAAAGACTAAGATTTCATTAAAAATTCTGCTTACGAAATCCGATTTCAATGTGATTTTCCCTGCTAAACATAACAGAAATGTGATTAAAAAGTACAATTTCAAACTATCTATTTGTTTAGCTTACGACAAAATAGGATTCACTTTATATCCAAAACTTACTGGGTTCAATTAGGAAGTTGCTCGCTACATTGATGCGTTTCATTCACTGTACTGAGAAACCATGACAACATATATGTCACAAAATCTTTGGAGTTCACTCTTGCAAAAATCATTATCTCAAATAGAACGTTCTTACAAATACATTCTGCGACCGCACAATTGCACTCCTTACGAGAATTAAATGTCCCTGCATAATACATTCTCACACGTTTCGGCACGTTCAGTTAACGCGATAACTATACAAAAACTGGATCATCTCAATCCGGAGAAACTACAATTTGCAGAGTGCAGTGATGTTTGAAACAACCAACATGCGTATTTCAAGCATTTTGTCATGTCGAATGTGCAGTGAAACACAAACAAAACTAGGGCATGTGTCATTTACTATTGGTAAGCAATGCAATACCACAGTTAAAGAATCTTGTGCGGTGTGGATTAGCTGCACATTTGCAATGATTTCTATACTTTGATAGCATGGGAATGTGAGTAAAGCTTAAACCTATTGAGAACAAGCGCATTTTCGAAAGTACACTTAACGCTCATAGTAAATGAATTTCGTTTATTCTGCCCTAAGTAACTAATAAATGTAGTAAGAACAACAGTTGTTGCAAGTTCAGTAAACCCATTCCTCTGAATATAAAGACTAAGATTTCATTAAAAATTCTGCTTACGAAATCCGATTTCAATGTGATTTTCCCTGCTAAACATAACAGAAATGTGATTAGAAAGTACAAATTCAAACTATCTATTTGTTTAGCTTACGACAAAATAGGATTCACTTTATTTCCAAAACTTACTGGGTTCAATTAGGAAGTTGCTCGCTACATTGATGCGTTTCATTCACTGTACTGAGAAACCATGACAACATATATGTCACAAAATCTTTGGAGTTCACTCTTGCAAAAATCATTATCTCAAATAGAACGTTCTTACAAATACATTCTGCGACCGCACAATTGCACTCCTTACGAGAATTAAATGTCCCTGCATAATACATTCTCACACGTTTCGGCACGTTCAGTTAACGCGATAACTATACAAAAATTGGATCATCTCAATCCGGAGAAACTACAATTTGCAGAGTGCAGTGATGTTTGAAACAACCAACATGCGTATTTCAAGCATTTTGTCATGTTGAATGTGCAGTGAAACACAAACAAAACTAGGGCATGTGTCATTTACTATTGGTAAGCAATGCAATACCACAGTTAAAGAATCTTTTGCGGTGTGGATTAGCTGCACATTTGCAATGATTTCTATACTTTGATAGCATGGTAATGTGAGTAAAGCTTTAACCTATTGAGAACAAGCGCATTTCGAAAGTACACTTAACGCTCATAGTAAATGAATTTCGTTTATTCTGCCCTAAGTAACTAATAAATTTAGTGAGAACAACAGTTGTTGCAAGTTCAGTAAACCCATACCGCTGAATATAAAGACTGATTTCATTAAAAATTCTGCTTACGAAATCCGTTTTCAATGTGATTTTCCCTGCTAAACATGACAGAAATGTGATAAAAAGAACAATTTCAAACAATCTTTTTGTTTAGCTTACGACAAAATAGGATTCACTTTATATCCAAAACTTACTGGGTTCAATTAGGAAGTTGCTCGCTACATTGATGCGTTTCATTCACTGTACTGAGAAACCATGACAACATATATGCCACAAAATCATTGGAGTCCACTCTTGCAAAAATCATTATCTCAAATAGAACCGTTCTTACAAATACATTCTGCGACCCAACAATTGCACTCCTTACGAGAATTAAATGTCCCTGCATAATACATTCTCACACGTTTCGGCACGTTCAGTTAACGATAACTATACAAAACTGGATCATCTCAATCCGGAGAAACTACAATTTGCAGAGTGCAGTGATGTTTGAAACAACCAACATGCGTATTTCAAGCATTTTGTCATGTCGAATGTGCAGTGAAACACAAACAAAACTAGGGCATGTGTCATTTACTATTGGTAAGCAATGCAATACCACAGTAAAAGAATCTTGTGCGGTGTGGATTAGCTGCACATTTGCAATGATTTCTATACTTTGATAGCATGGGAATGTGAGTAAAGCTTTAACCTATTGAGAACAAGCGCATTTCGAAAGTACACTTAACGCTCACAGTAAATGAATTTCGTTTATTCTGCCCTAAGTAACTAATAAATGTAGTAAGAACAACAGTTGTTGCAAGTTCAGTAAACCCATTCCTCTGAATATAAAGACTAAGATTTCATTAAAAATTCTGCTTACGAAATCCGATTTCAATGTGATTTTCCCTGCTAAACATAACAGAAATGTGATTAGAAAGTACAATTTCAAACTATCTATTTGTTTAGCTTACGACAAAATAGGATTCACTTTATATCCAAAACTTACTGGGTTCAATTAGGAAGTTGCTCGCTACATTGATGCGTTTCATTCACTGTACTGAGAAACCATGACAACATATATGTCACAAAATCTTTGGAGTTCACTCTTGCAAAAATCATTATCTCAAATAGAACGTTCTTACAAATACATTCTGCGACCGCACAATTGCACTCCTTACGAGAATTAAATGTCCCTGCATAATACATTCTCACACGTTTCGGCACGTTCAGTTAACGCGATAACTATACAAAAACTGGATCATCTCAATCCGGAGAAACTACAATTTGCAGAGTGCAGTGATGTTTGAAACAACCAACATGCGTATTTCAAGCATTTTGTCATGTTGAATGTGCAGTGAAACACAAACAAAACTAGGGCATGTGTCATTTACTATTGGTAAGCAATGCAATACCACAGTTAAAGAATCTTTTGCGGTGTGGATTAGCTGCACATTTGCAATGATTTCTATACTTTGATAGCATGGTAATGTGAGTAAAGCTTTAACCTATTGAGAACAAGCGCATTTCGAAAGTACACTTAACGCTCATAGTAAATGAATTTCGTTTATTCTGCCCTAAGTAACTAATAAATTTAGTGAGAACAACAGTTGTTGCAAGTTCAGTAAACCCATTCCTCTAAATATAAAGACTAAGATTTCATTAAAAATTCTGCTTACGAAATCCGTTTTCAATGTGATTTTCCCTGCTAAACATGACAGAAATGTGATAAAAATAACAATTTCAAACAATCTTTTTGTTTAGCTTACGACAAAATAGGATTCACTTTATATCCAAACCTTACTGGGTTCAATTAGGAAGTTGCTCGCTACATTGATGCGTTTCATTCACTGTACTGAGAAACCATGACAACATATATGCCACGAAATCATTGCAAAAATCTTTATCTCGAATAGAACGTTCTTACAAATACATTCTGCGACCCCACAATTGCACTCCTTACGAGAATTAAATGTCCCTGCATAATACATTCTCACACGTTTCGGCACGTTCAGTTAACGCGATAACTATACAAAAACTGGATCATCTCAATCCGGAGAAACTACAATTTGCAGAGTGCAGTGATGTTTGAAACAACCAACATGCGTATTACAAGCAATTTGTCATGTCGAATGTGCGGTGAAACACAAACAAAACTAGAGCATGTGTCATTTTCTATTGGTAAGCAATGCAATACCACAGTTAAAGAATCTTTTGCGGTGTGGATTAGCTGCACATTTGCAATGATTTCTATACTTTGATAGCATGGGAATGTGAGTAAAGCTTTAACCTATTGAGAACAAGCGCATTTCGAAAGTACACTTAACGCTCATAGTAAATGAATTTCGTTTATTCTGCCCTAAGTAACTAATAAATGTAGTAAGAACAACAGTTGTTGCAAGTTCAGTAAACCCATTCCTCTAAATATAAAGACTAAGATTTCATTAAAAATTCTGCTTACGAAATCCGTTTTCAATGTGATTTTCCCTGCTAAACATGACAGAAATGTGATAAAAATAACAATTTCAAACAATCTTTTTGTTTAGCTTACGACAAAATAGGATTCACTTTATATCCAAACCTTACTGGGTTCAATTAGGAAGTTGCTCGCTACATTGATGCGTTTCATTCACTGTACTGAGAAACCATGACAACATATATGTCACGAAATCATTGGAGTCCACTCTTGCAAAAATCATTATCTCAAATAGAACGTTCTTACAAATACATTCTGCGACCCCACAATTGCACTCCTTACGAGAATTAAATGTCCCTGCATAATACATTCTCACACGTTTCGGCACGTTCAGTTAACGCGATAACTATACAAAAACTGGATCATCTCAATCCGGAGAAACTACAATTTGCAGAGTGCAGTGATTTTTGAAACAACCAACATGCGTATTTCAAGCATTTTGTCATGTTGAATGTGCAGTGAAACACAAACAAAACTAGGGCATGTGTCATTTACTATTGGTAAGCAATGCAATACCACAGTTAAAGAATCTTTTGCGGTGTGGATTAGCTGCACATTTGCAATGATTTCTATACTTTGATAGCATGGGAATGTGAGTAAAGCTTTAACCTATTGAGAACAAGCGCATTTCGAAAGTACACTTAACGCTCATAGTAAATGAATTTCGTTTATTCTGCCCTAAGTAACTAATAAATTTAGTAAGAACAACAGTTGTTGCAAGTTCAGTAAACCCATTCCTCTGAATATAAAGACTAAGATTTCATTAAAAATTCTGCTTACGAAATCCGATTTCAATGTGATTTTCCCTGCTAAACATGACAGAAATGTGATAAAAGAACAATTTCAAACAATCTTTTTGTTTAGCTTACGACAAAATAGGATTCACTTTATATCCAAACCTTACTGGGTTCAATTAGGAAGTTGCTCGCTACATTGATGCGTTTCATTCACTGTACTGAGAAACCATGACAACATATATGCCACAAAATCATTGGAGTCCACTCTTGCAAAAATCATACTCAAATAGAACCGTTCTTACAAATACATTCTGCGACCCAACAATTGCACTCCTTACGAGAATTAAATGTCCCTGCATAATACATTCTCACACGTTTCGGCACGTTCAGTTAACGCGATAACTATACAAAAACTGGATCATCTCAATCCGGAGAAACTACAATTTGCAGAGTGCAGTGATGTTTGAAACAACCAACATGCGTATTTCAAGCATTTTGTCATGTCGAATGTGCAGTGAAACACAAACAAAACTAGGGCATGTGTCATTTACTATTGGTAAGCAATGCAATACCACAGTTAAAGAATCTTTTGCGGTGTGGATTAGCTGCACATTTGCAATGATTTCTATACTTTGATAGCATGGGAATGTGAGTAAAGCTTAAACCTATTGAGAACAAGCGCATTTTCGAAAGTACACTTAACGCTCATAGTAAATGAATTTCGTTTATTCTGCCCTAAGTAACTAATAAATGTAGTAAGAACAACAGTTGTTGCAAGTTCAGTAAACCCATTCCTCTGAATATAAAGACTAAGATTTCATTAAAAAATTCTGCTTACGAAATCCGATTTCAATGTGATTTTCCCTGCTAAACATAACAGAAATGTGATTAGAAAGTACAATTTCAAACTATCTATTTGTTTAGCTTACGACAAAATAGGATTCACTTTATATCCAAAACTTACTGGGTTCAATTAGGAAGTTGCTCGCTACATTGATGCGTTTCATTCACTGTACTGAGAAACCATGACAACATATATGTCACAAAATCTTTGGAGTTCACTCTTGCAAAAATCATTATCTCAAATAGAACGTTCTTACAAATACATTCTGCGACCCAACAATTGCACTCCTTACGAGAATTAAATGTCCCTGCATAATACATTCTCACACGTTTCGGCACGTTCAGTTAACGCGATAACTATACAAAAACTGAATCATCTCAATCCGGAGAAACTACAATTTGCAGAGTGCAGTGATGTTTGAAACAACCAACATGCATATTTCAAGCATTTTGTCATGTCGAATGTGCAGTGAAACACAAACAAAACTAGGGCATGTGTCATTTTCTATTGGTAAGCAATGCAATACCACAGTTAAAGAATCTTTTGCGGTGTGAATTAGCTGCACATTTGCAATGATTTCTATACTTTGATAGCATGGGAATGTGAGTAAAGCTTTAACCTATTGAGAACAAGCGCATTTCGAAAGTACACTTAACGCTCACAGTAAATGAATTTCGTTTATTCTGCCCTAAGTAACTAATAAATGTAGTAAGAACAACAGTTGTTGCAAGTTCAGTAAACCCATTCCTCTGAATATAAAGACTAAGATTTCATTAAAAATTCTGCTTACGAAATCCGATTTCAATGTGATTTTCCCTGCTAAACATGACAGAAATGTGATTAAAAAGTACAATTTCAAACTATCTATTTGTTTAGCTTACGACAAAATAGGATTCACTTTATTTCCAAAACTTACTGGGTTCAATTAGAAAGTTGCTCGCTACATTGATGCGTTTCATTCACTGTTCTGAGAAACCATGACAACATATATGTCACAAAATCTTTGGAGTTCACTCTTGCAAAAATCATTATCTCAAATAGAACGTTCTTACAAATACATTCTGCGACCCAACAATTGCACTCCTTACGAGAATTAAATGTCCCTGCATAATACATTCTCACACGTTTCGGCACGTTCAGTTAACGCGATAACTATACAAAAACTGGATCATCTCAATCCGGAGAAACTACAATTTGCAGAGTGCAGTGATGTTTGAAACAACCAACATGCGTATTTCAAGCATTTTGTCATGTCGAATGTGCAGTGAAACACAAACAAAACTAGGGCATGTGTCATTTACTATTGGTAAGCAATGCAATACCACAGTTAAAGAATCTTTTGCGGTGTGAATTAGCTGCACATTTGCAAAGATTTCTATACTTTGAGAGCATGGGAATGTGAGTAAAGCTTTAACCTATTGAGAACAAGCGCCTTTCGAAAGTACACTTAACGCTCATAGTAAATGAATTTCGTTTATTCTGCCCTAAGTAACTAATAAATGTAGTAAGAACAACAGTTGTTGCAAGTTCAGTAAACCCATTCCTCTGAATATAAAGACTAAGATTTCATTAAAAATTCTGCTTACGAAATCCGATTTCAATGTGATTTTCCCTGCTAAACATGACAGAAATGTGATAAAAAGAACAATTTCAAACAATCTTTTTGTTTAGCTTACGACAAAATAGGATTCACTTTATATCCAAACCTTACTGGGTTCAATTAGAAAGTTGCTCGCTACATTGATGCGTTTCATTCACTGTACTGAGAAACCATGACAACATATATGCCACGAAATCATTGGAGTCCACTCTTGCAAAAATCATCTCAAATAGAACCGTTCTTACAAATACATTCTGCGACCCAACAATTGCACTCCTTACGAGAATTAAATGTCCCTGCATAATACATTCTCACACGTTTCGGCACGTTCAGTTAACGCGATAACTATACAAAAACTGGATCATCTCAATCCGGAGAAACTACAATTTGCAGAGTGCAGTGATGTTTGAAACAACCAACATGCGTATTTCAAGCATTTTGTCATGTCGAATGTGCAGTGAAACACAAACAAAACTAGGGCATGTGTCATTTACTATTGGTAAGCAATGCAATACCACAGTTAAAGAATCTTTTGCGGTGTGGATTAGCTGCACATTTGCAATGATTTCTATACTTTGATAGCATGGGAATGTGAGTAAAGCTTAAACCTATTGAGAACAAGCGCATTTTCGAAAGTACACTTAACGCTCATAGTAAATGAATTTCGTTTATTCTGCCCTAAGTAACTAATAAATGTAGTAAGAACAACAGTTGTTGCAAGTTCAGTAAACCCATTCCTCTGAATATAAAGACTAAGATTTCATTAAAAATTCTGCTTACGAAATCCGATTTCAATGTGATTTTCCCTGCTAAACATAACAGAAATGTGATTAGAAAGTACAATTTCAAACTATCTATTTGTTTAGCTTACGACAAAATAGGATTCACTTTATATCCAAAACTTACTGGGTTCAATTAGGAAGTTGCTCGCTACATTGATGCGTTTCATTCACTGTACTGAGAAACCATGACAACATATATGTCACAAAATCTTTGGAGTTCACTCTTGCAAAAATCATTATCTCAAATAGAACGTTCTTACAAATACATTCTGCGACCGCACAATTGCACTCCTTACGAGAATTAAATGTCCCTGCATAATACATTCTCACACGTTTCGGCACGTTCAGTTAACGCGATAACTATACAAAAACTGGATCATCTCAATCCGGAGAAACTACAATTTGCAGAGTGCAGTGATGTTTGAAACAACCAACATGCGTATTTCAAGCATTTTGTCATGTCGAATGTGCAGTGAAACACAAACAAAACTAGGGCATGTGTCATTTACTATTGGTAAGCAATGCAATACCACAGTTAAAGAATCTTTTGCGGTGTGAATTAGCTGCACATTTGCAAAGATTTCTATACTTTGATAGCATGGGAATGTGAGTAAAGCTTTAACCTATTGAGAACAAGCGCATTTCGAAAGTACACTTAACGCTCATAGTAAATGAATTTCGTTTATTCTGCCCTAAGTAACTAATAAATGTAGTAAGAACAACAGTTGTTGCAAGTTCAGTAAACCCATTCCTCTGAATATAAAGACTAAGATTTCATTAAAAAATTCTGCTTACGAAATCCGATTTCAATGTGATTTTCCCTGCTAAACATAACAGAAATGTGATTAGAAAGTACAATTTCAAACTATCTATTTGTTTAGCTTACGACAAAATAGGATTCACTTTATATCCAAAACTTACTGGGTTCAATTAGGAAGTTGCTCGCTACATTGATGCGTTTCATTCACTGTTCTGAGAAACCATGACAACATATATGTCACAAAATCTTTGGAGTTCACTCTTGCAAAAATCATTATCTCAAATAGAACGTTCTTACAAATACATTCTGCGACCGCACAATTGCACTCCTTACGAGAATTAAATGTCCCTGCATAATACATTCTCACACGTTTCGGCACGTTCAGTTAACGCGATAACTATACAAAAACTGGATCATCTCAATCCGGAGAAACTACAATTTGCAGAGTGCAGTGATGTTTGAAACAACCAACATGCGTATTTCAAGCATTTTGTCATGTTGAATGTGCAGTGAAACACAAACAAAACAAGGGCATGTGTCATTTACTATTGGTAAGCAATGCAATACCACAGTTAAAGAATCTTTTGCGGTGTGGATATTAGCTGCACATTTGCAATGATTTCTATACTTTGATAGCATGATAATGTGAGTAAAGCTTTAACCTATTGAGAACAAGCGCCTTTCGAAAGTACACTTAACGCTCACAGTAAATGAATTTCGTTTATTCTGCCCTAAGTAACTAATAAATTTAGTGAGAACAACAGTTGTTGCAAGTTCAGTAAACCCATACCGCTGAATATAAAGACTGATTTCATTAAAAATTCTGCTTACGAAATCCGTTTTCAATGTGATTTTCCCTGCTAAACATGACAGAAATGTGATAAAAAGAACAATTTCAAACAATCTTTTTGTTTAGCTTACGACAAAATAGGATTCACTTTATATCCAAAACTTACTGGGTTCAATTAGGAAGTTGCTCGCTACATTGATGCGTTTCATTCACTGTACTGAGAAACCATGACAACATATATGTCACAAAATCTTTGGAGTTCACTCTTGCAAAAATCATTATCTCAAATAGAACGTTCTTACAAATACATTCTGCGACCCCACAATTGCACTCCTTACGAGAATTAAATGTCCCTGCATAATACATTCTCACACGTTTCGGCACGTTCAGTTAACGCGATAACTATACAAAAACTGGATCATCTCAATCCGGAGAAACTACAATTTGCAGAGTGCAGTGATGTTTGAAACAACCAACATGCTTATTTCAAGCATTTTGTCATGTCGAATGTGCAGTGAAACACAAACAAAACTAGGGCATGTGTCATTTACTATTGGTAAGCAATGCAATACCACAGTTAAAGAATCTTTTGCGGTGTGGATTAGCTGCACATTTGCAATGATTTCTATACTTTGATAGCATGGGAATGTGAGTAAAGCTTTAACCTATTGAGAACAAGCGCCTTTCGAAAGTACACTTAACGCTCACAGTAAATGAATTTCGTTTATTCTGCCCTAAGTAACTAATAAATGTAGTAAGAACAACAGTTGTTGCAAGTTCAGTAAACCCATTCCTCTGAATATAAAGACTAAGATTTCATTAAAAATTCTGCTTACGAAATCCGATTTCAATGTGATTTTCCCTGCTAAACATAACAGAAATGTGATTAAAAGAACAATTTCAAACAATCTATTTGTTTAGCTTACGACAAAATAGGATTCACTTTATATCCAAAACTTACTGGGTTCAATTAGGAAGTTGCTCGCTACATTGATGCGTTTCATTCACTGTACTGAGAAACCATGACAACATATATGTCACAAAATCTTTGGAGTTCACTCTTGCAAAAATCATCTCAAATAGAACGTTCTTACAAATACATTCTGCGACCGCACAATTGCACTCCTTACGAGAATTAAATGTCCCTGCATAATACATTCTCACACGTTTCGGCACGTTCAGTTAACGCGATAACTATACAAAAACTGGATCATCTCAATCCGGAGAAACTACAATTTGCAGAGTGCAGTGATGTTTGAAACAACCAACATGCTTATTTCAAGCATTTTGTCATGTTGAATGTGCAGTGAAACACAAACAAAACTAGGGCATGTGTCATTTACTATTGGTAAGTAATGCAATACCACAGTTAAAGAATCTTTTGCGGTGTGGATTAGCTGCACATTTGCAATGATTTCTATACTTTGATAGCATGGTAATGTGAGTAAAGCTTTAACCTATTGAGAACAAGCGCATTTCGAAAGTACACTTAACGCTCATAGTAAATGAATTTCGTTTATTCTGCCCTAAGTAACTAATAAATGTAGTAAGAACAACAGTTGTTGCAAGTTCAGTAAACCCATTCCTCTGAATATAAAGACTAAGATTTCATTAAAAATTCTGCTTACGAAATCCGATTTCAATGTGATTTTCCCTGCTAAACATAACAGAAATGTGATAAGAAAGTACAATTTCAAACAATCTTTTTGTTTAGCTTACGACAAAATAGGATTCACTTTATATCCAAAACTTACTGGGTTCAATTAGGAAGTTGCTCGCTACATTGATGCGTTTCATTCACTGTACTGAGAAACCATGACAACATATATGCCACGAAAATCTTTGGAGTCCACTCTTGCAAAAATCATTATCTCAAATAGAACCGTTCTTACAAATACATTCTGCGACCCAACAATTGCACTCCTTACGAGAATTAAATGTCCCTGCATAATACATTCTCACACGTTTCGGCACGTTCAGTTAACGCGATAACTATACAAAAACTGGATCATCTCAATCCGGAGAAACTACAATTTGCAGAGTGCAGTGATGTTTGAAACAACCAACATGCGTATTTCAAGCATTTTGTCATGTTGAATGTGCAGTGAAACACAAACAAAACTAGGGCATGTGTCATTTACTATTGGTAAGCAATGCAATACCACAGCTAAAGAATCTTGTGCGGTGTGGATTAGCTGCACATTTGCAATGATTTCTATACTTTGAGAGCATGGGAATGTGAGTAAAGCTTAAACCTATTGAGAACAAGCGCATTTCGAAAGTACACTTAACGCTCATAGTAAATGAATTTCGTTTATTCTGCCCTAAGTAACTAATAAATGTAGTAAGAACAACAGTTGTTGCAAGTTCAGTAAACCCATTCCTCTGAATATAAAGACTAAGATTTCATTAAAAATTCTGCTTACGAAATCCGATTTCAATGTGATTTTCCCTGCTAAACATAACAGAAATGTGATTAGAAAGTACAATTTCAAACTATCTATTTGTTTAGCTTACGACAAAATAGGATTCACTTTATATCCAAAACTTACTGGGTTCAATTAGGAAGTTGCTCGCTACATTGATGCGTTTCATTCACTGTACTGAGAAACCATGACAACATATATGTCACAAAATCTTTGGAGTTCACTCTTGCAAAAATCATTATCTCAAATAGAACGTTCTTACAAATACATTCTGCGACCGCACAATTGCACTCCTTACGAGAATTAAATGTCCCTGCATAATACATTCTCACACGTTTCGGCACGTTCAGTTAACGCGATAACTATACAAAAACAGGATCATCTCAATCCGGAGAAACTACAATTTGCAGAGTGCAGTGATGTTTGAAACAACCAACATGCTTATTTCAAGCATTTTGTCATGTTGAATGTGCAGTGAAACACAAACAAAACTAGGGCATGTGTCATTTACTATTGGTAAGCAATGCAATACCACAGTTAAAGAATCTTGTGCGGTGTGGATTAGCTGCACATTTGCAATGATTTCTATACTTTGATAGCATGGGAATGTGAGTAAAGCTTAAACCTATTGAGAACAAGCGCATTTTCGAAAGTACACTTAACGCTCATAGTAAATGAATTTCGTTTATTCTGCCCTAAGTAACTAATAAATGTAGTAAGAACAACAGTTGTTGCAAGTTCAGTAAACCCATTCCTCTGAATATAAAGACTAAGATTTCATTAAAAATTCTGCTTACGAAATCCGATTTCAATGTGATTTTCCCTGCTAAACATGACAGAAATGTGATAAAAAGAACAATTTCAAACAATCTTTTTGTTTAGCTTACGACAAAATAGGATTCACTTTATATCCAAACCTTACTGGGTTCAATTAGAAAGTTGCTCGCTACATTGATGCGTTTCATTCACTGTACTGAGAAACCATGACAACATATATGCCACGAAATCATTGGAGTCCACTCTTGCAAAAATCATCTCAAATAGAACGTTCTTACAAATACATTCTGCGACCCAACAATTGCACTCCTTACGAGAATTAAATGTCCCTGCATAATACATTCTCACACGTTTCGGCACGTTCAGTTAACGCGATAACTATACAAAAACTGGATCATCTCAATCCGGAGAAACTACAATTTGCAGAGTGCAGTGATGTTTGAAACAACCAACATGCGTATTTCAAGCATTTTGTCATGTCGAATGTGCAGTGAAACACAAACAAAACTAGGGCATGTGTCATTTACTATTGGTAAGCAATGCAATACCACAGTTAAAGAATCTTTTGCGGTGTGAATTAGCTGCACATTTGCAATGATTTCTATACTTTGATAGCATGGGAATGTGAGTAAAGCTTTAACCTATTGAGAACAAGCGCCTTTCGAAAGTACACTTAACGCTCACAGTAAATGAATTTCGTTTATTCTGCCCTAAGTAACTAATAAATGTAGTAAGAACAACAGTTGTTGCAAGTTCAGTAAACCCATTCCTCTGAATATAAAGACTAAGATTTCATTAAAAATTCTGCTTACGAAATCCGATTTCAATGTGATTTTCCCTGCTAAACATAACAGAAATGTGATTAGAAAGTACAATTTCAAACTATCTATTTGTTTAGCTTACGACAAAATAGGATTCACTTTATATCCAAAACTTACTGGGTTCAATTAGGAAGTTGCTCGCTACATTGATGCGTTTCATTCACTGTACTGAGAAACCATGACAACATATATGTCACAAAATCTTTGGAGTTCACTCTTGCAAAAATCATTATCTCAAATAGAACGTTCTTACAAATACATTCTGCGACCGCACAATTGCACTCCTTACGAGAATTAAATGTCCCTGCATAATACATTCTCACACGTTTCGGCACGTTCAGTTAACGCGATAACTATACAAAAACTGGATCATCTCAATCCGGAGAAACTACAATTTGCAGAGTGCAGTGATGTTTGAAACAACCAACATGCTTATTTCAAGCATTTTGTCATGTTGAATGTGCAGTGAAACACAAACAAAACTAGGGCATGTGTCATTTACTATTGGTAAGTAATGCAATACCACAGTTAAAGAATCTTTTGCGGTGTGGATTAGCTGCACATTTGCAATGATTTCTATACTTTGATAGCATGGGAATGTGAGTAAAGCTTTAACCTATTGAGAACAAGCGCATTTCGAAAGTACACTTAACGCTCATAGTAAATGAATTTCGTTTATTCTGCCCTAAGTAACTAATAAATTTAGAGAGAACAACAGTTGTTGCAAGTTCAGTAAACCCATACCGCTGAATATAAAGACTGATTTCATTAAAAATTCTGCTTACGAAATCCGTTTTCAATGTGATTTTCCCTGCTAAACATGACAGAAATGTGATAAAAAGAACAATTTCAAACAATCTTTTTGTTTAGCTTACGACAAAATAGGATTCACTTTATATCCAAACCTTACTGGGTTCAATTAGAAAGTTGCTCGCTACATTGATGCGTTTCATTCACTGTACTGAGAAACCATGACAACATATATGCCACGAAATCATTGGAGTCCACTCTTGCAAAAATCATCTCAAATAGAACCGTTCTTACAAATACATTCTGCGACCCAACAATTGCACTCCTTACGAGAATTAAATGTCCCTGCATAATACATTCTCACACGTTTCGGCACGTTCAGTTAACGCGATAACTATACAAAAACTGGATCATCTCAATCCGGAGAAACTACAATTTGCAGAGTGCAGTGATGTTTGAAACAACCAACATGCGTATTTCAAGCATTTTGTCATGTCGAATGTGCAGTGAAACACAAACAAAACTAGGGCATGTGTCATTTACTATTGGTAAGCAATGCAATACCACAGTAAAAGAATCTTGTGCGGTGTGGATTAGCTGCACATTTGCAATGATTTCTATACTTTGATAGCATGGGAATGTGAGTAAAGCTTAAACCTATTGAGAACAAGCGCATTTTCGAAAGTACACAACGCTCATAGTAAATGAATTTCGTTTATTCTGCCCTAAGTAACTAATAAATGTAGTGAGAACAACAGTTGTTGCAAGTTCAGTAAACCCATTCCTCTGAATATAAAGACTAAGATTTCATTAAAAATTCTGCTTACGAAATCCGATTTCAATGTGATTTTCCCTGCTAAACATAACAGAAATGTGATTAAAAAGTACAATTTCAAACAATCTATTTGTTTAGCTTACGACAAAATAGGATTCACTTTATTTCCAAAACTTACTGGGTTCAATTAGGAAGTTGCTCGCTAAATTGATGCGTTTCATTCACTGTACTGAGAAACCATGACAACATATATGTCACAAAATCTTTGGAGTTCACTCTTGCAAAAATCATTATCTCAAATTGAACGTTCTTACAAATACATTCTGCGACCCAACAATTGCACTCCTTACGAGAATTAAATGTCCCTGCATAATACATTCTCACACGTTTCGGCACGTTCAGTTAACGCGATAACTATACAAAAACTGGATCATCTCAATCCGGAGAATCTACAATTTGCAGAGTGCAGTGATGTTTGAAACAACCAACATGCGTATTTCAAGCATTTTGTCATGTTGAATGTGCAGTGAAACACAAACAAAACTAGGGCATGTGTCATTTACTATTGGTAAGCAATGCAATACCACAGTTAAAGAATCTTTTGCGGTGTGGATTAGCTGCACATTTGCAATGATTTCTATACTTTGATAGCATGGTAATGTGAGTAAAGCTTTAACCTATTGAGAACAAGCGCATTTCGAAAGTACACTTAACGCTCATAGTAAATGAATTTCGTTTATTCTGCCCTAAGTAACTAATAAATTTAGTGAGAACAACAGTTGTTGCAAGTTCAGTAAACCCATACCGCTGAATATAAAGACTGATTTCATTAAAAATTCTGCTTACGAAATCCGTTTTCAATGTGATTTTCCCTGCTAAACATGACAGAAATGTGAAAAAAAAGAACAATTTCAAACTATCTATTTGTTTAGCTTACGACAAAATAGGATTCACTTTATTTCCAAATTACTGTGTTCAATTAGGAAGTTGGTCACTGAATTGATGCGTTTCATTCACTTTAGCAAGCAGGACAACATATATGTACAAAATCATTGGAGTACACTCTTGCAAAAATCATCTCAAATAGACGTTCTTACAAATACATTCTGCGACCCACAATTGCACTTTGAAAATGTCCCTGCATATGCATTTCACACGTTTCGGCACATTCATTAACGAGATAACATAAAAAACTGGATCATCTCAATCCGAGAATCTAAATTTGCAGAGTCAGTGATTTTTGAAACAAACAACATGTATTTCAAGCATTTTGTCATGTCGATGTGCAGTGAAACACAAACAAACTAGGATGTGTCATTTACTGTTATTCTCACTACCACGTTAAATCTTTAGTTGGTTAGTGCACAATTAACGAAATTCTTTACTTTGATGCATGTACTGTCTAAAGTAAGCTTAAGCCTTTTGAGAACAAGCGGTTTGAAAGTACACTTAACGCTCATATAAATGAATTTGTATATTCTGCCCAAAGAAACTAATAAATGTAGTAAGAACAACAGTTTTGCAAGTTCAGTAAACCCATACCTCTGAATATAAAGACTAAGTCATTAAAATTTCTGCTCGAAATTTTAATGTGATTTTCCTGCTAAACATGACAAAATGTACACAGTGCAATTTAAACTATCTATTTGTTTTTTATGCAAAATAGATTCACTGCCTTTCCAAAACTTACTGGGTTCAATTAGGAAATACGCATGTTGGTTGTTTAATTGTATTTGATTATTTGGAATGAGTGTTACATTTTGTATTGTTATCGGTTATTGATTTGGAGTGAAATGTATTATGAATATCTCACAGGTCTGTGAACAACAGTTATTGCAACAATTTCGGATGCTTAATTGTGTAATTGTAGGATAGCAGAATATATATAAATTTTATTGAGAAAGTTTGAGAGGGTTAATGAGGTGATATATAGTTGTATGGTTTAGACATTGAATGAAATTAATCAATTTAACGAACAGCTTCCTAATAGAACGTAGTAATATTTTGGAAGATAATTGAATCCTATTTTGTTGTAAACTGAACAAAAGACAGTTTGAAAATGTTCATTGCATCACATTTCCGTCATGACGAGCAGGGAAAAAAACACATATCGAACGTAATTCTTAAGCAGACATTTTAATAAATCCAAGTCTTTGAATTCAGAGATATAGGTATGCTGAAGTTGCAATAACTGTTGTTCTCACTACTTTCATTAGTTGCTTAGTGCACAATAAACGAAATTCATTTACTATGAGCCTTTACTTTCTAAAATGCGCTTGATCTCAATAGGTTTGAATATTATTTACATTACCATGCCATCAAAGAGGAAATCATTGCAAATGTCCAGCTAATCCACATTGCAAAAGATCATTTAAATGTGAGATTTTATTATTTACCAACTCTAAATGACACATGCACTAGTTGTTTTTGTATTTTACTACACATTCGACATGCCTTAAATTGCGTAAAAATACACATGTTGGTTGTTTCAATTGTCACTGCACTCTGCAAATGGTAGTTTCTCCGGAATGAGTTGTTACACTTTTTGTATTGTTATCGCGATAACTGATCTTGCCGAATCGTGTGAGAATGTATTATGAATTATCCTCACAGGTCTGTGAACAACAGTTATTGCAACTTAAATTCTCGGATGCCTTAAATTCTCGGAAGGAGTGTAATTGTAGGGTAGCAGAATATACTATAAATTCTTATTGAGAAAATGCTTTTTGCAAGAGTGGATTACAATGATTGCGTGATATATATGTTGTCATGGCTTCTCAGGACATTGAATGAAATTCATCATTTTAACGAACAGCTTCCTAATAGAACCCACTATGTATTGGAAGAAAAGTGAATCCTATTTTGTCGTAAGCTGAACAAAAAGACAGTTTGAAAATGATCTTTGTATCACGTTTCTGTCATGTTTAGCAGGGCAAAGAACGTATCTCGTAAGAAGAAATTCTAATGCAATCGTAGTTTGAATTCAGAGATATAGGTATGCTGAAGTTGCAATAACTGTTGTTCTCACTACTTTCATTAGTTGCTTAGTGCACAATAAACGAAATTCATTTACTATGAGCCTTTACTTTCTAAAATGCGCTTGATCTCAATAGGTTTGAATATTATTTACATTACCATGCCATCAAAGAGGAAATCATTGCAAATGTCCAGCTAATCCACATTGCAAAAGATCATTTAAATGTGAGATTTTATTATTTACCAACACTAAATGACACATGCACTAGTTGTTTTTGTATTTTACTGCACATTCGACATGCCTTAAATTGCGTAAAAATACACATGTTGGTTGTTTCAATTGTCACTGCACTCTGCAAATGGTAGTTTCTCCGGAATGAGTTGTTACACTTTTTGTATTGTTATCGCGTTAACTGATCTTGCCGAATCGTGTGAGAATGTATTATGAATTATCCTCACAGGTCTGTGAACAACAGTTATTGCAACTTAAATTCTCGGATGCCTTAAATTCTCGGAAGGAGTGTAATTGTAGGGTAGCAGAATATACTATAAATTCTTATTGAGAAAATGCTTTTTGCAAGAGTGGATTACAATGATTGCGTGATATATATGTTGTCATGGCTTCTCAGGACATTGAATGAAATTCATCATTTTAACGAGCAGCTTCCTAATAGAACCCACTATGTATTGGAAGAAAAGTGAATCCTATTTTGTCGTAAGCTGAACAAAAAGACAGTTTGAAAATGATCTTTGTATCACGTTTCTTTTAGCAGGGCAAAGAACGTATCTCGTAAGAAGAAATTCTAATGCAATCGTAGTTTGAATTCAGAGATATAGGTATGCTGAAGTTGCAATAACTGTTGTTCTCACTACTTTCATTAGTTGCTTAGCGCACAATAAACGAAATTCATTTACTATGAGCCTTTACTTTCTAAAATGCGCTTGATCTCAATAGGTTTGAATATTATTTACATTACCATGCCATCAAAGAGGAAATCATTGCAAATGTCCAGCTAATCCACATTGCAAAAGATCATTTAAATGTGAGATTTTATTATTTACCAACACTAAATGACACATGCACTAGTTGTTTTTGTATTTTACTGCACATTCGACATGCCTTAAATTGCGTAAAAATACACATGTTGGTTGTTTCAATTGTCACTGCACTCTGCAAATGGTAGTTTCTCCGGAATGAGTTGTTACACTTTTTGTATTGTTATCGCGTTAACTGATCTTGCCGAATCGTGTGAGAATGTATTATGAATTATCCTCACAGGTCTGTGAACAACAGTTATTGCAACTTAAATTCTCGGATGCCTTAAATTCTCGGAAGGAGTGTAATTGTAGGGTAGCAGAATATACTATAAATTATTATTGAGAAAATGCTTTTTGCAAGATTGGATTACAATGATTGCGTGATATATATGTTGTCATGGCTTCTCAGGACATTGAATGAAATTCATCATTTTAACGAGCAGCTTCCTAATAGAACCCACTATGTATTGGAAGAAAAGTGAATCCTATTTTGTCGTAAGCTGAACAAAAAGACAGTTTGAAAATGATCTTTGTATCACGTTTAGCAGGGCAAAGAACGTATCTCGTAAGAAGAAATTCTAATGCAATCGTAGTTTGAATTCAGAGATATAGGTATGCTGAAGTTGCAATAACTGTTGTTCTCACTACTTTCATTAGTTGCTTAGTGCACAATAAACGAAATTCATTTACTATGAGCCTTTACTTTCTAAAATGCGCTTGATCTCAATAGGTTTGAATATTATTTACATTACCATGCCATCAAAGAGGAAATCATTGCAAATGTCCAGCTAATCCACATTGCAAAAGATCATTTAAATGTGGAATTTTATTACTAACCAACACTAAATAACAAATGCACTAGTTGTTTTTGTATTTTACTGCACATTCGACATCTTAAATTGCTTGAAATACGCATGTTGGTTGTTTCAATTGTCACTGCACTCTGCAAATGGTAGTTTCTCCGGAATGAGTTGTTACACTTTTTGTATTGTTATCGCGTTAACTGATCTTGCCGAATCGTGTGAGAATGTATTATGAATTATCCTCACAGGTCTGTGAACAACAGTTATTGCAACTTAAATTCTCGGATGCCTTAAATTCTCGGAAGGAGTGTAATTGTAGGGTAGCAGAATATACTATAAATTCTTATTGAGAAAATGCTTTTTGCAAGAGTGGATTACAATGATTGCGTGATATATATGTTGTCATGGCTTCTCAGGACATTGAATGAAATTCATCATTTTAACGAGCAGCTTCCTAATAGAACCCACTATGTATTGGAAGAAAAGTGAATCCTATTTTGTCGTAAGCTGAACAAAAAGACAGTTTGAAAATGATCTTTGTATCACGTTTCTGTCATGTTTAGCAGGGCAAAGAACGTATCTCGTAAGAAGAAATTCTAATGCAATCGTAGTTTGAATTCAGAGATATAGGTATGCTGAAGTTGCAATAACTGTTGTTCTCACTACTTTCATTAGTTGCTTAGCGCACAATAAACGAAATTCATTTACTATGAGCCTTTACTTTCTAAAATGCGCTTGATCTCAATAGGTTTGAATATTATTTACATTACCATGCCATCAAAGAGGAAATCATTGCAAATGTCCAGCTAATCCACATTGCAAAAGATCATTTAAATGTGAGATTTTATTATTTACCAACACTAAATGACACATGCACTAGTTGTTTTTGTATTTTACTGCACATTCGACATGCCTTAAATTGCGTAAAAATACACATGTTGGTTGTTTCAATTGTCACTGCACTCTGCAAATGGTAGTTTCTCCGGAATGAGTTGTTACACTTTTTTGTATTGTTATCGCGTTAACTGATCTTGCCGAATCGTGTGAGAATGTATTATGAATTATCCTCACAGGTCTGTGAACAACAGTTATTGCAACTTAAATTCTCGGATGCCTTAAATTCTCGGAAGGAGTGTAATTGTAGGGTAGCAGAATATACTATAAATTATTATTGAGAAAATGCTTTTTGCAAGATTGGATTACAATGATTGCGT
Source organism: Chromobotia macracanthus (assembly GCA_036877525.1). NCBI lineage: Eukaryota > Metazoa > Chordata > Actinopteri > Cypriniformes > Botiidae > Chromobotia > Chromobotia macracanthus. The sequence goes on along the minus strand of JAZGTH010000001.1, from coordinate 7,312,067 downwards.
GATATATATGTTGTCATGGCTTCTCAGGACATTGAATGAAATTCATCATTTTAACGAGCAGCTTCCTAATAGAACCCACTATGTATTGGAAGAAAAGTGAATCCTATTTTGTCGTAAGCTGAACAAAAAGACAGTTTGAAAATGATCTTTGTATCACGTTTAGCAGGGCAAAGAACGTATCTCGTAAGAAGAAATTCTAATGCAATCGTAGTTTGAATTCAGAGATATAGGTATGCTGAAGTTGCAATAACTGTTGTTCTCACTACTTTCATTAGTTGCTTAGTGCACAATAAACGAAATTCATTTACTATGAGCCTTTACTTTCTAAAATGCGCTTGATCTCAATAGGTTTGAATATTATTTACATTACCATGCCATCAAAGAGGAAATCATTGCAAATGTCCAGCTAATCCACATTGCAAAAGATCATTTAAATGTGAGATTTTATTATTTACCAACACTAAATGACACATGCACTAGTTGTTTTTGTATTTTACTGCACATTCGACATGCCTTAAATTGCGTAAAAATACACATGTTGGTTGTTTCAATTGTCACTGCACTCTGCAAATTGTTGTTTTTCCGGAATGAGTTGTTACACTTTTTGTATTGTTATCGCGATAACTGATCTTGCCGAATCGTGTGAGAATGTATTATGAATTATCCTCACAGGTCTGTGAACAACAGTTATTGCAACTTGAATTCTCGGATGCCTTAAATTCTCGGAAGGAGTGTAATTGTAGGGTAGCAGAATATACTATAACTTCTTATTGAGAAAATGCTTTTTGCAAGAGTGGATTACAATGATTGCGTGATATATATGTTGTCATGGCTTCTCAGGACATTGAATGAAATTCATCATTTTAACGAGCAGCTTCCTAATAGAACCCACTATGTATTGGAAGAAAAGTGAATCCTATTTTGTCGTAAGCTGAACAAAAAGACAGTTTGAAAATGATCTTTGTATCACGTTTCTGTCTGTTTAGCAGGGCAAAGAACGTATCTCGTAAGAAGAAATTCTAATGCAATCGTAGTTTGAATTCAGAGATATAGGTATGCTGAAGTTGCAATAACTGTTGTTCTCACTACTTTCATTAGTTGCTTAGTGCACAATAAACGAAATTCATTTACTATGAGCCTTTACTTTCTAAAATGCGCTTGATCTCAATAGGTTTGAATATTATTTACATTACCATGCCATCAAAGAGGAAATCATTGCAAATGTCCAGCTAATCCACATTGCAAAAGATCATTTAAATGTGAGATTTTATTATTTACCAACACTAAATGACACATGCACTAGTTGTTTTTGTATTTTACTGCACATTCGACATGCCTTAAATTGCGTAAAAATACACATGTTGGTTGTTTCAATTGTCACTGCACTCTGCAAATGGTAGTTTCTCCGGAATGAGTTGTTACACTTTTTGTATTGTTATCGCGTTAACTGATCTTGCCGAATCGTGTGAGAATGTATTATGAATTATCCTCACAGGTCTGTGAACAACAGTTATTGCAACTTAAATTCTCGGATGCCTTAAATTCTCGGAAGGAGTGTAATTGTAGGGTAGCAGAATATACTATAAATTCTTATTGAGAAAATGCTTTTTGCAAGATTGGATTACAATGATTGCGTGATATATATGTTGTCATGGCTTCTCAGGACATTGAATGAAATTCATCATTTTAACGAGCAGCTTCCTAATAGAACCCACTATGTATTGGAAGAAAAGTGAATCCTATTTTGTCGTAAGCTGAACAAAAAGACAGTTTGAAAATGATCTTTGTATCACGTTTTTTTTAGCAGGGCAAAGAACGTATCTCGTAAGAAGAAATTCTAATGCAATCGTAGTTTGAATTCAGAGATATAGGTATGCTGAAGTTGCAATAACTGTTGTTCTCACTACTTTCATTAGTTGCTTAGCGCACAATAAACGAAATTCATTTACTATGAGCCTTTACTTTCTAAAATGCGCTTGATCTCAATAGGTTTGAATATTATTTACATTACCATGCCATCAAAGAGGAAATCATTGCAAATGTCCAGCTAATCCACATTGCAAAAGATCATTTAAATGTGAGATTTTATTATTTACCAACACTAAATGACACATGCACTAGTTGTTTTTGTATTTTACTGCACATTCGACATGCCTTAAATTGCGTAAAAATACACATGTTGGTTGTTTCAATTGTCACTGCACTCTGCAAATGGTAGTTTCTCCGGAATGAGTTGTTACACTTTTTGTATTGTTATCGCGTTAACTGATCTTGCCGAATCGTGTGAGAATGTATTATGAATTATCCTCACAGGTCTGTGAACAACAGTTATTGCAACTTAAATTCTCGGATGCCTTAAATTCTCGGAAGGAGTGTAATTGTAGGGTAGCAGAATATACTATAAATTCTTATTGAGAAAATGCTTTTTGCAAGAGTGGATTACAATGATTGCGTGATATATATGTTGTCATGGCTTCTCAGGACATTGAATGAAATTCATCATTTTAACGAGCAGCTTCCTAATAGAACCCACTATGTATTGGAAGAAAAGTGAATCCTATTTTGTCGTAAGCTGAACAAAAAGACAGTTTGAAAATGATCTTTGTATCACGTTTAGCAGGGCAAAGAACGTATCTCGTAAGAAGAAATTCTAATGCAATCGTAGTTTGAATTCAGAGATATAGGTATGCTGAAGTTGCAATAACTGTTGTTCTCACTACTTTCATTAGTTGCTTAGTGCACAATAAACGAAATTCATTTACTATGAGCCTTTACTTTCTAAAATGCGCTTGATCTCAATAGGTTTGAATATTATTTACATTACCATGCCATCAAAGAGGAAATCATTGCAAATGTCCAGCTAATCCACATTGCAAAAGATCATTTAAATGTGAGATTTTATTACTAACCAACACTAAATGACACATGCACTAGTTGTTTTTGTATTTTACTGCACATTCGACATCTTAAATTGCTTGAAATACGCATGTTGGTTGTTTCAATTGTCACTGCACTCTGCAAATGGTAGTTTCTCCGGAATGAGTTGTTACACTTTTTGTATTGTTATCGCGTTAACTGATCTTGCCGAATCGTGTGAGAATGTATTATGAATTATCCTCACAGGTCTGTGAACAACAGTTATTGCAACTTAAATTCTCGGATGCCTTAAATTCTCGGAAGGAGTGTAATTGTAGGGTAGCAGAATATACTATAAATTCTTATTGAGAAAATGCTTTTTGCAAGAGTGGATTACAATGATTGCGTGATATATATGTTGTCATGGCTTCTCAGGACATTGAATGAAATTCATCATTTTAACGAGCAGCTTCCTAATAGAACCCACTATGTATTGGAAGAAAAGTGAATCCTATTTTGTCGTAAGCTGAACAAAAAGACAGTTTGAAAATGATCTTTGTATCACGTTTCTGTCATGTTTAGCAGGGCAAAGAACGTATCTCGTAAGAAGAAATTCTAATGCAATCGTAGTTTGAATTCAGAGATATAGGTATGCTGAAGTTGCAATAACTGTTGTTCTCACTACTTTCATTAGTTGCTTAGTGCACAATAAACGAAATTCATTTACTATGAGCCTTTACTTTCTAAAATGCGCTTGATCTCAATAGGTTTGAATATTATTTACATTACCATGCCATCAAAGAGGAAATCATTGCAAATGTCCAGCTAATCCACATTGCAAAAGATCATTTAAATGTGAGATTTTATTATTTACCAACACTAAATGACACATGCACTAGTTGTTTTTGTATTTTACTGCACATTCGACATGCCTTAAATTGCGTAAAAATACACATGTTGGTTGTTTCAATTGTCACTGCACTCTGCAAATGGTAGTTTCTCCGGAATGAGTTGTTACACTTTTTGTATTGTTATCGCGTTAACTGATCTTGCCGAATCGTGTGAGAATGTATTATGAATTATCCTCACAGGTCTGTGAACAACAGTTATTGCAACTTAAATTCTCGGATGCCTTAAATTCTCGGAAGGAGTGTAATTGTAGGGTAGCAGAATATACTATAAATTATTATTGAGAAAATGCTTTTTGCAAGATTGGATTACAATGATTGCGTGATATATATGTTGTCATGGCTTCTCAGGACATTGAATGAAATTCATCATTTTAACGAGCAGCTTCCTAATAGAACCCACTATGTATTGGAAGAAAAGTGAATCCTATTTTGTCGTAAGCTGAACAAAAAGACAGTTTGAAAATGATCTTTGTATCACGTTTCTGTGTTTAGCAGGGCAAAGAACGTATCTCGTAAGAAGAAATTCTAATGCAATCGTAGTTTGAATTCAGAGATATAGGTATGCTGAAGTTGCAATAACTGTTGTTCTCACTACTTTCATTAGTTGCTTAGTGCACAATAAACGAAATTCATTTACTATGAGCCTTTACTTTCTAAAATGCGCTTGATCTCAATAGGTTTGAATATTATTTACATTACCATGCCATCAAAGAGGAAATCATTGCAAATGTCCAGCTAATCCACATTGCAAAAGATCATTTAAATGTGAGATTTTATTATTTACCAACACTAAATGACACATGCACTAGTTGTTTTTGTATTTTACTGCACATTCGACATGCCTTAAATTGCGTAAAAATACACATGTTGGTTGTTTCAATTGTCACTGCACTCTGCAAATGGTAGTTTCTCCGGAATGAGTTGTTACACTTTTTGTATTGTTATCGCGTTAACTGATCTTGCCGAATCGTGTGAGAATGTATTATGAATTATCCTCACAGGTCTGTGAACAACAGTTATTGCAACTTAAATTCTCGGATGCCTTAAATTCTCGGAAGGAGTGTAATTGTAGGGTAGCAGAATATACTATAAATTATTATTGAGAAAATGCTTTTTGCAAGAGTGGATTACAATGATTGCGTGATATATATGTTGTCATGGCTTCTCAGGACATTGAATGAAATTCATCATTTTAACGAGCAGCTTCCTAATAGAACCCACTATGTATTGGAAGAAAAGTGAATCCTATTTTGTCGTAAGCTGAACAAAAAGACAGTTTGAAAATGATCTTTGTATCACGTTTCTGTCATGTTTAGCAGGGCAAAGAACGTATCTCGTAAGAAGAAATTCTAATGCAATCGTAGTTTGAATTCAGAGATATAGGTATGCTGAAGTTGCAATAACTGTTGTTCTCACTACTTTCATTAGTTGCTTAGTGCACAATAAACAAAATTCATTTACTATGAGCCTTTACTTTCTAAAATGCGCTTGATCTCAATAGGTTTGAATATTATTTACATTACCATGCCATCAAAGAGGAAATCATTGCAAATGTCCAGCTAATCCACATTGCAAAAGATCATTTAAATGTGAGATTTTATTATTTACCAACACTAAATGACACATGCACTAGTTGTTTTTGTATTTTACTGCACATTCGACATGCCTTAAATTGCGTAAAAATACACATGTTGGTTGTTTCAATTGTCACTGCACTCTGCAAATGGTAGTTTCTCCGGAATGAGTTGTTACACTTTTTGTATTGTTATCGCGTTAACTGATCTTGCCGAATCGTGTGAGAATGTATTATGAATTATCCTCACAGGTCTGTGAACAACAGTTATTGCAACTTAAATTCTCGGATGCCTTAAATTCTCGGAAGGAGTGTAATTGTAGGGTAGCAGAATATACTATAAATTCTTATTGAGAAAATGCTTTTTGCAAGAGTGGATTACAATGATTGCGTGATATATATGTTGTCATGGCTTCTCAGGACATTGAATGAAATTCATCATTTTAACGAGCAGCTTCCTAATAGAACCCACTATGTATTGGAAGAAAAGTGAATCCTATTTTGTCGTAAGCTGAACAAAAAGACAGTTTGAAAATGATCTTTGTATCACGTTTCTGTCATGTTTAGCAGGGCAAAGAACGTATCTCGTAAGAAGAAATTCTAATGCAATCGTAGTTTGAATTCAGAGATATAGGTATGCTGAAGTTGCAATAACTGTTGTTCTCACTACTTTCATTAGTTGCTTAGTGCACAATAAACGAAATTCATTTACTATGAGCCTTTACTTTCTAAAATGCGCTTGATCTCAATAGGTTTGAATATTATTTACATTACCATGCCATCAAAGAGGAAATCATTGCAAATGTCCAGCTAATCCACATTGCAAAAGATCATTTAAATGTGAGATTTTATTACTAACCAACACTAAATGACACATGCACTAGTTGTTTTTGTATTTTACTGCACATTCGACATGCCTTAAATTGCGTAAAAATACACATGTTGGTTGTTTCAATTGTCACTGCACTCTGCAAATGGTAGTTTCTCCGGAATGAGTTGTTACACTTTTTGTATTGTTATCGCGTTAACTGATCTTGCCGAATCGTGTGAGAATGTATTATGAATTATCCTCACAGGTCTGTGAACAACAGTTATTGCAACTTAAATTCTCGGATGCCTTAAATTCTCGGAAGGAGTGTAATTGTAGGGTAGCAGAATATACTATAAATTCTTATTGAGAAAATGCTTTTTGCAAGAGTGGATTACAATGATTGCGTGATATATATGTTGTCATGGCTTCTCAGGACATTGAATGAAATTCATCATTTTAACGAGCAGCTTCCTAATAGAACCCACTATGTATTGGAAGAAAAGTGAATCCTATTTTGTCGTAAGCTGAACAAAAAGACAGTTTGAAAATGATCTTTGTATCACGTTTCGTCTGTTTAGCAGGGCAAAGAACGTATCTCGTAAGAAGAAATTCTAATGCAATCGTAGTTTGAATTCAGAGATATAGGTATGCTGAAGTTGCAATAACTGTTGTTCTCACTACTTTCATTAGTTGCTTAGTGCACAATAAACGAAATTCATTTACTATGAGCCTTTACTTTCTAAAATGCGCTTGATCTCAATAGGTTTGAATATTATTTACATTACCATGCCATCAAAGAGGAAATCATTGCAAATGTCCAGCTAATCCACATTGCAAAAGATCATTTAAATGTGAGATTTTATTATTTACCAACACTAAATGACACATGCACTAGTTGTTTTTGTATTTTACTGCACATTCGACATGCCTTAAATTGCGTAAAAATACACATGTTGGTTGTTTCAATTGTCACTGCACTCTGCAAATGGTAGTTTCTCCGGAATGAGTTGTTACACTTTTTGTATTGTTATCGCGTTAACTGATCTTGCCGAATCGTGTGAGAATGTATTATGAATTATCCTCACAGGTCTGTGAACAACAGTTATTGCAACTTAAATTCTCGGATGCCTTAAATTCTCGGAAGGAGTGTAATTGTAGGGTAGCAGAATATACTATAAATTCTTATTGAGAAAATGCTTTTTGCAAGAGTGGATTACAATGATTGCGTGATATATATGTTGTCATGGCTTCTCAGGACATTGAATGAAATTCATCATTTTAACGAGCAGCTTCCTAATAGAACCCACTATGTATTGGAAGAAAAGTGAATCCTATTTTGTCGTAAGCTGAACAAAAAGACAGTTTGAAAATGATCTTTGTATCACGTTTCTGTCATGTTTAGCAGGGCAAAGAACGTATCTCGTAAGAAGAAATTCTAATGCAATCGTAGTTTGAATTCAGAGATATAGGTATGCTGAAGTTGCAATAACTGTTGTTCTCACTACTTTCATTAGTTGCTTAGTGCACAATAAACGAAATTCATTTACTATGAGCCTTTACTTTCTAAAATGCGCTTGATCTCAATAGGTTTGAATATTATTTACATTACCATGCCATCAAAGAGGAAATCATTGCAAATGTCCAGCTAATCCACATTGCAAAAGATCATTTAAATGTGAGATTTTATTACTAACCAACACTAAATGACACATGCACTAGTTGTTTTTGTATTTTACTGCACATTCGACATGCCTTAAATTGCGTAAAAATACACATGTTGGTTGTTTCAATTGTCACTGCACTCTGCAAATGGTAGTTTCTCCGGAATGAGTTGTTACACTTTTTGTATTGTTATCGCGTTAACTGATCTTGCCGAATCGTGTGAGAATGTATTATGAATTATCCTCACAGGTCTGTGAACAACAGTTATTGCAACTTAAATTCTCGGATGCCTTAAATTCTCGGAAGGAGTGTAATTGTAGGGTAGCAGAATATACTATAAATTCTTATTGAGAAAATGCTTTTTGCAAGAGTGGATTACAATGATTGCGTGATATATATGTTGTCATGGCTTCTCAGGACATTGAATGAAATTCATCATTTTAACGAGCAGCTTCCTAATAGAACCCACTATGTATTGGAAGAAAAGTGAATCCTATTTTGTCGTAAGCTGAACAAAAAGACAGTTTGAAAATGATCTTTGTATCACGTTTCTGTCATGTTTAGCAGGGCAAAGAACGTATCTCGTAAGAAGAAATTCTAATGCAATCGTAGTTTGAATTCAGAGATATAGGTATGCTGAAGTTGCAATAACTGTTGTTCTCACTACTTTCATTAGTTGCTTAGTGCACAATAAACGAAATTCATTTACTATGAGCCTTTACTTTCTAAAATGCGCTTGATCTCAATAGGTTTGAATATTATTTACATTACCATGCCATCAAAGAGGAAATCATTGCAAATGTCCAGCTAATCCACATTGCAAAAGATCATTTAAATGTGAGATTTTATTACTAACCAACACTAAATGACACATGCACTAGTTGTTTTTGTATTTTACTGCACATTCGACATGCCTTAAATTGCGTAAAAATACACATGTTGGTTGTTTCAATTGTCACTGCACTCTGCAAATGGTAGTTTCTCCGGAATGAGTTGTTACACTTTTTGTATTGTTATCGCGTTAACTGATCTTGCCGAATCGTGTGAGAATGTATTATGAATTATCCTCACAGGTCTGTGAACAACAGTTATTGCAACTTAAATTCTCGGATGCCTTAAATTCTCGGAAGGAGTGTAATTGTAGGGTAGCAGAATATACTATAAATTCTTATTGAGAAAATGCTTTTTGCAAGAGTGGATTACAATGATTGCGTGATATATATGTTGTCATGGCTTCTCAGGACATTGAATGAAATTCATCATTTTAACGAGCAGCTTCCTAATAGAACCCACTATGTATTGGAAGAAAAGTGAATCCTATTTTGTCGTAAGCTGAACAAAAAGACAGTTTGAAAATGATCTTTGTATCACGTTTCTGTCATGTTTAGCAGGGCAAAGAACGTATCTCGTAAGAAGAAATTCTAATGCAATCGTAGTTTGAATTCAGAGATATAGGTATGCTGAAGTTGCAATAACTGTTGTTCTCACTACTTTCATTAGTTGCTTAGTGCACAATAAACGAAATTCATTTACTATGAGCCTTTACTTTCTAAAATGCGCTTGATCTCAATAGGTTTGAATATTATTTACATTACCATGCCATCAAAGAGGAAATCATTGCAAATGTCCAGCTAATCCACATTGCAAAAGATCATTTAAATGTGAGATTTTATTACTTACCAACACTAAATGACACATGCACTAGTTGTTTTTGTATTTTACTGCACATTCGACATGCCTTAAATTGCGTAAAAATACACATGTTGGTTGTTTCAATTGTCACTGCACTCTGCAAATGGTAGTTTCTCCGGAATGAGTTGTTACACTTTTTGTATTGTTATCGCGTTAACTGATCTTGCCGAATCGTGTGAGAATGTATTATGAATTATCCTCACAGGTCTGTGAACAACAGTTATTGCAACTTAAATTCTCGGATGCCTTAAATTCTCGGAAGGAGTGTAATTGTAGGGTAGCAGAATATACTATAAATTCTTATTGAGAAAATGCTTTTTGCAAGAGTGGATTACAATGATTGCGTGATATATATGTTGTCATGGCTTCTCAGGACATTGAATGAAATTCATCATTTTAACGAGCAGCTTCCTAATAGAACCCACTATGTATTGGAAGAAAAGTGAATCCTATTTTGTCGTAAGCTGAACAAAAGACAGTTTGAAAATGATCTTTGTATCACGTTTCTTCATTTTAGCAGGGCAAAGAACGTATCTCGTAAGAAGAAATTCTAATGCAATCGTAGTTTGAATTCAGAGATATAGGTATGCTGAAGTTGCAATAACTGTTGTTCTCACTACTTTCATTAGTTGCTTAGTGCACAATAAACGAAATTCATTTACTATGAGCCTTTACTTTCTAAAATGCGCTTGATCTCAATAGGTTTGAATATTATTTACATTACCATGCCATCAAAGAGGAAATCATTGCAAATGTCCAGCTAATCCACATTGCAAAAGATCATTTAAATGTGAGATTTTATTATTTACCAACACTAAATGACACATGCACTAGTTGTTTTTGTATTTTACTGCACATTCGACATGCCTTAAATTGCGTAAAAATACACATGTTGGTTGTTTCAATTGTCACTGCACTCTGCAAATGGTAGTTTCTCCGGAATGAGTTGTTACACTTTTTGTATTGTTATCGCGTTAACTGATCTTGCCGAATCGTGTGAGAATGTATTATGAATTATCCTCACAGGTCTGTGAACAACAGTTATTGCAACTTAAATTCTCGGATGCCTTAAATTCTCGGAAGGAGTGTAATTGTAGGGTAGCAGAATATACTATAAATTCTTATTGAGAAAATGCTTTTTGCAAGAGTGGATTACAATGATTGCGTGATATATATGTTGTCATGGCTTCTCAGGACATTGAATGAAATTCATCATTTTAACGAGCAGCTTCCTAATAGAACCCACTATGTATTGGAAGAAAAGTGAATCCTATTTTGTCGTAAGCTGAACAAAAAGACAGTTTGAAAATGATCTTTGTATCACGTTTCTGTCATTTTAGCAGGGCAAAGAACGTATCTCGTAAGAAGAAATTCTAATGCAATCGTAGTTTGAATTCAGAGATATAGGTATGCTGAAGTTGCAATAACTGTTGTTCTCACTACTTTCATTAGTTGCTTAGTGCACAATAAACGAAATTCATTTACTATGAGCCTTTACTTTCTAAAATGCGCTTGATCTCAATAGGTTTGAATATTATTTACATTACCATGCCATCAAAGAGGAAATCATTGCAAATGTCCAGCTAATCCACATTGCAAAAGATCATTTAAATGTGAGATTTTATTATTTACCAACACTAAATGACACATGCACTAGTTGTTTTTGTATTTTACTGCACATTCGACATGCCTTAAATTGCGTAAAAATACACATGTTGGTTGTTTCAATTGTCACTGCACTCTGCAAATGGTAGTTTCTCCGGAATGAGTTGTTACACTTTTTGTATTGTTATCGCGTTAACTGATCTTGCCGAATCGTGTGAGAATGTATTATGAATTATCCTCACAGGTCTGTGAACAACAGTTATTGCAACTTAAATTCTCGGATGCCTTAAATTCTCGGAAGGAGTGTAATTGTAGGGTAGCAGAATATACTATAAATTCTTATTGAGAAAATGCTTTTTGCAAGAGTGGATTACAATGATTGCGTGATATATATGTTGTCATGGCTTCTCAGGACATTGAATGAAATTCATCATTTTAACGAGCAGCTTCCTAATAGAACCCACTATGTATTGGAAGAAAAGTGAATCCTATTTTGTCGTAAGCTGAACAAAAAGACAGTTTGAAAATGATCTTTGTATCACGTTTCTGTCATGTTTAGCAGGGCAAAGAACGTATCTCGTAAGAAGAAATTCTAATGCAATCGTAGTTTGAATTCAGAGATATAGGTATGCTGAAGTTGCAATAACTGTTGTTCTCACTACTTTCATTAGTTGCTTAGTGCACAATAAACGAAATTCATTTACTATGAGCCTTTACTTTCTAAAATGCGCTTGATCTCAATAGGTTTGAATATTATTTACATTACCATGCCATCAAAGAGGAAATCATTGCAAATGTCCAGCTAATCCACATTGCAAAAGATCATTTAAATGTGAGATTTTATTATTTACCAACACTAAATGACACATGCACTAGTTGTTTTTGTATTTTACTGCACATTCGACATGCCTTAAATTGCGTAAAAATACACATGTTGGTTGTTTCAATTGTCACTGCACTCTGCAAATGGTAGTTTCTCCGGAATGAGTTGTTACACTTTTTGTATTGTTATCGCGTTAACTGATCTTGCCGAATCGTGTGAGAATGTATTATGAATTATCCTCACAGGTCTGTGAACAACAGTTATTGCAACTTAAATTCTCGGATGCCTTAAATTCTCGGAAGGAGTGTAATTGTAGGGTAGCAGAATATACTATAAATTCTTATTGAGAAAATGCTTTTTGCAAGAGTGGATTACAATGATTGCGTGATATATATGTTGTCATGGCTTCTCAGGACATTGAATGAAATTCATCATTTTAACGAGCAGCTTCCTAATAGAACCCACTATGTATTGGAAGAAAAGTGAATCCTATTTTGTCGTAAGCTGAACAAAAAGACAGTTTGAAAATGATCTTTGTATCACGTTTCTGTCATGTTTAGCAGGGCAAAGAACGTATCTCGTAAGAAGAAATTCTAATGCAATCGTAGTTTGAATTCAGAGATATAGGTATGCTGAAGTTGCAATAACTGTTGTTCTCACTACTTTCATTAGTTGCTTAGTGCACAATAAACGAAATTCATTTACTATGAGCCTTTACTTTCTAAAATGCGCTTGATCTCAATAGGTTTGAATATTATTTACATTACCATGCCATCAAAGAGGAAATCATTGCAAATGTCCAGCTAATCCACATTGCAAAAGATCATTTAAATGTGAGATTTTATTACTAACCAACACTAAATGACACATGCACTAGTTGTTTTTGTATTTTACTGCACATTCGACATGCCTTAAATTGCGTAAAAATACACATGTTGGTTGTTTCAATTGTCACTGCACTCTGCAAATGGTAGTTTCTCCGGAATGAGTTGTTACACTTTTTGTATTGTTATCGCGTTAACTGATCTTGCCGAATCGTGTGAGAATGTATTATGAATTATCCTCACAGGTCTGTGAACAACAGTTATTGCAACTTAAATTCTCGGATGCCTTAAATTCTCGGAAGGAGTGTAATTGTAGGGTAGCAGAATATACTATAAATTCTTATTGAGAAAATGCTTTTTGCAAGAGTGGATTACAATGATTGCGTGATATATATGTTGTCATGGCTTCTCAGGACATTGAATGAAATTCATCATTTTAACGAGCAGCTTCCTAATAGAACCCACTATGTATTGGAAGAAAAGTGAATCCTATTTTGTCGTAAGCTGAACAAAAAGACAGTTTGAAAATGATCTTTGTATCACGTTTCTGTCATGTTTAGCAGGGCAAAGAACGTATCTCGTAAGAAGAAATTCTAATGCAATCGTAGTTTGAATTCAGAGATATAGGTATGCTGAAGTTGCAATAACTGTTGTTCTCACTACTTTCATTAGTTGCTTAGTGCACAATAAACGAAATTCATTTACTATGAGCCTTTACTTTCTAAAATGCGCTTGATCTCAATAGGTTTGAATATTATTTACATTACCATGCCATCAAAGAGGAAATCATTGCAAATGTCCAGCTAATCCACATTGCAAAAGATCATTTAAATGTGAGATTTTATTATTTACCAACACTAAATGACACATGCACTAGTTGTTTTTGTATTTTACTGCACATTCGACATGCCTTAAATTGCGTAAAAATACACATGTTGGTTGTTTCAATTGTCACTGCACTCTGCAAATGGTAGTTTCTCCGGAATGAGTTGTTACACTTTTTGTATTGTTATCGCGTTAACTGATCTTGCCGAATCGTGTGAGAATGTATTATGAATTATCCTCACAGGTCTGTGAACAACAGTTATTGCAACTTAAATTCTCGGATGCCTTAAATTCTCGGAAGGAGTGTAATTGTAGGGTAGCAGAATATACTATAAATTCTTATTGAGAAAATGCTTTTTGCAAGAGTGGATTACAATGATTGCGTGATATATATGTTGTCATGGCTTCTCAGGACATTGAATGAAATTCATCATTTTAACGAGCAGCTTCCTAATAGAACCCACTATGTATTGGAAGAAAAGTGAATCCTATTTTGTCGTAAGCTGAACAAAAAGACAGTTTGAAAATGATCTTTGTATCACGTTTCTGTCATGTTTAGCAGGGCAAAGAACGTATCTCGTAAGAAGAAATTCTAATGCAATCGTAGTTTGAATTCAGAGATATAGGTATGCTGAAGTTGCAATAACTGTTGTTCTCACTACTTTCATTAGTTGCTTAGTGCACAATAAACGAAATTCATTTACTATGAGCCTTTACTTTCTAAAATGCGCTTGATCTCAATAGGTTTGAATATTATTTACATTACCATGCCATCAAAGAGGAAATCATTGCAAATGTCCAGCTAATCCACATTGCAAAAGATCATTTAAATGTGAGATTTTATTACTAACCAACACTAAATGACACATGCACTAGTTGTTTTTGTATTTTACTGCACATTCGACATGCCTTAAATTGCGTAAAAATACACATGTTGGTTGTTTCAATTGTCACTGCACTCTGCAAATGGTAGTTTCTCCGGAATGAGTTGTTACACTTTTTGTATTGTTATCGCGTTAACTGATCTTGCCGAATCGTGTGAGAATGTATTATGAATTATCCTCACAGGTCTGTGAACAACAGTTATTGCAACTTAAATTCTCGGATGCCTTAAATTCTCGGAAGGAGTGTAATTGTAGGGTAGCAGAATATACTATAAATTCTTATTGAGAAAATGCTTTTTGCAAGAGTGGATTACAATGATTGCGTGATATATATGTTGTCATGGCTTCTCAGGACATTGAATGAAATTCATCATTTTAACGAGCAGCTTCCTAATAGAACCCACTATGTATTGGAAGAAAAGTGAATCCTATTTTGTCGTAAGCTGAACAAAAAGACAGTTTGAAAATGATCTTTGTATCACGTTTCTGTCATGTTTAGCAGGGCAAAGAACGTATCTCGTAAGAAGAAATTCTAATGCAATCGTAGTTTGAATTCAGAGATATAGGTATGCTGAAGTTGCAATAACTGTTGTTCTCACTACTTTCATTAGTTGCTTAGTGCACAATAAACGAAATTCATTTACTATGAGCCTTTACTTTCTAAAATGCGCTTGATCTCAATAGGTTTGAATATTATTTACATTACCATGCCATCAAAGAGGAAATCATTGCAAATGTCCAGCTAATCCACATTGCAAAAGATCATTTAAATGTGAGATTTTATTATTTACCAACACTAAATGACACATGCACTAGTTGTTTTTGTATTTTACTGCACATTCGACATGCCTTAAATTGCGTAAAAATACACATGTTGGTTGTTTCAATTGTCACTGCACTCTGCAAATGGTAGTTTCTCCGGAATGAGTTGTTACACTTTTTGTATTGTTATCGCGTTAACTGATCTTGCCGAATCGTGTGAGAATGTATTATGAATTATCCTCACAGGTCTGTGAACAACAGTTATTGCAACTTAAATTCTCGGATGCCTTAAATTCTCGGAAGGAGTGTAATTGTAGGGTAGCAGAATATACTATAAATTCTTATTGAGAAAATGCTTTTTGCAAGAGTGGATTACAATGATTGCGTGATATATATGTTGTCATGGCTTCTCAGGACATTGAATGAAATTCATCATTTTAACGAGCAGCTTCCTAATAGAACCCACTATGTATTGGAAGAAAAGTGAATCCTATTTTGTCGTAAGCTGAACAAAAAGACAGTTTGAAAATGATCTTTGTATCACGTTTCTGTCATGTTTAGCAGGGCAAAGAACGTATCTCGTAAGAAGAAATTCTAATGCAATCGTAGTTTGAATTCAGAGATATAGGTATGCTGAAGTTGCAATAACTGTTGTTCTCACTACTTTCATTAGTTGCTTAGTGCACAATAAACGAAATTCATTTACTATGAGCCTTTACTTTCTAAAATGCGCTTGATCTCAATAGGTTTGAATATTATTTACATTACCATGCCATCAAAGAGGAAATCATTGCAAATGTCCAGCTAATCCACATTGCAAAAGATCATTTAAATGTGAGATTTTATTACTAACCAACACTAAATGACACATGCACTAGTTGTTTTTGTATTTTACTGCACATTCGACATGCCTTAAATTGCGTAAAAATACACATGTTGGTTGTTTCAATTGTCACTGCACTCTGCAAATGGTAGTTTCTCCGGAATGAGTTGTTACACTTTTTGTATTGTTATCGCGTTAACTGATCTTGCCGAATCGTGTGAGAATGTATTATGAATTATCCTCACAGGTCTGTGAACAACAGTTATTGCAACTTAAATTCTCGGATGCCTTAAATTCTCGGAAGGAGTGTAATTGTAGGGTAGCAGAATATACTATAAATTCTTATTGAGAAAATGCTTTTTGCAAGAGTGGATTACAATGATTGCGTGATATATATGTTGTCATGGCTTCTCAGGACATTGAATGAAATTCATCATTTTAACGAGCAGCTTCCTAATAGAACCCACTATGTATTGGAAGAAAAGTGAATCCTATTTTGTCGTAAGCTGAACAAAAAGACAGTTTGAAAATGATCTTTGTATCACGTTTCTGTCATGTTTAGCAGGGCAAAGAACGTATCTCGTAAGAAGAAATTCTAATGCAATCGTAGTTTGAATTCAGAGATATAGGTATGCTGAAGTTGCAATAACTGTTGTTCTCACTACTTTCATTAGTTGCTTAGTGCACAATAAACGAAATTCATTTACTATGAGCCTTTACTTTCTAAAATGCGCTTGATCTCAATAGGTTTGAATATTATTTACATTACCATGCCATCAAAGAGGAAATCATTGCAAATGTCCAGCTAATCCACATTGCAAAAGATCATTTAAATGTGAGATTTTATTATTTACCAACACTAAATGACACATGCACTAGTTGTTTTTGTATTTTACTGCACATTCGACATGCCTTAAATTGCGTAAAAATACACATGTTGGTTGTTTCAATTGTCACTGCACTCTGCAAATGGTAGTTTCTCCGGAATGAGTTGTTACACTTTTTGTATTGTTATCGCGTTAACTGATCTTGCCGAATCGTGTGAGAATGTATTATGAATTATCCTCACAGGTCTGTGAACAACAGTTATTGCAACTTAAATTCTCGGATGCCTTAAATTCTCGGAAGGAGTGTAATTGTAGGGTAGCAGAATATACTATAAATTCTTATTGAGAAAATGCTTTTTGCAAGAGTGGATTACAATGATTGCGTGATATATATGTTGTCATGGCTTCTCAGGACATTGAATGAAATTCATCATTTTAACGAGCAGCTTCCTAATAGAACCCACTATGTATTGGAAGAAAAGTGAATCCTATTTTGTCGTAAGCTGAACAAAAAGACAGTTTGAAAATGATCTTTGTATCACGTTTCTGTCATGTTTAGCAGGGCAAAGAACGTATCTCGTAAGAAGAAATTCTAATGCAATCGTAGTTTGAATTCAGAGATATAGGTATGCTGAAGTTGCAATAACTGTTGTTCTCACTACTTTCATTAGTTGCTTAGTGCACAATAAACGAAATTCATTTACTATGAGCCTTTACTTTCTAAAATGCGCTTGATCTCAATAGGTTTGAATATTATTTACATTACCATGCCATCAAAGAGGAAATCATTGCAAATGTCCAGCTAATCCACATTGCAAAAGATCATTTAAATGTGAGATTTTATTACTAACCAACACTAAATGACACATGCACTAGTTGTTTTTGTATTTTACTGCACATTCGACATGCCTTAAATTGCGTAAAAATACACATGTTGGTTGTTTCAATTGTCACTGCACTCTGCAAATGGTAGTTTCTCCGGAATGAGTTGTTACACTTTTTGTATTGTTATCGCGTTAACTGATCTTGCCGAATCGTGTGAGAATGTATTATGAATTATCCTCACAGGTCTGTGAACAACAGTTATTGCAACTTAAATTCTCGGATGCCTTAAATTCTCGGAAGGAGTGTAATTGTAGGGTAGCAGAATATACTATAAATTCTTATTGAGAAAATGCTTTTTGCAAGAGTGGATTACAATGATTGCGTGATATATATGTTGTCATGGCTTCTCAGGACATTGAATGAAATTCATCATTTTAACGAGCAGCTTCCTAATAGAACCCACTATGTATTGGAAGAAAAGTGAATCCTATTTTGTCGTAAGCTGAACAAAAAGACAGTTTGAAAATGATCTTTGTATCACGTTTCTGTCATGTTTAGCAGGGCAAAGAACGTATCTCGTAAGAAGAAATTCTAATGCAATCGTAGTTTGAATTCAGAGATATAGGTATGCTGAAGTTGCAATAACTGTTGTTCTCACTACTTTCATTAGTTGCTTAGTGCACAATAAACGAAATTCATTTACTATGAGCCTTTACTTTCTAAAATGCGCTTGATCTCAATAGGTTTGAATATTATTTACATTACCATGCCATCAAAGAGGAAATCATTGCAAATGTCCAGCTAATCCACATTGCAAAAGATCATTTAAATGTGAGATTTTATTACTAACCAACACTAAATGACACATGCACTAGTTGTTTTTGTATTTTACTGCACATTCGACATCTTAAATTGCTTGAAATACGCATGTTGGTTGTTTCAATTGTCACTGCACTCTGCAAATGGTAGTTTCTCCGGAATGAGTTGTTACACTTTTTGTATTGTTATCGCGTTAACTGATCTTGCCGAATCGTGTGAGAATGTATTATGAATTATCCTCACAGGTCTGTGAACAACAGTTATTGCAACTTAAATTCTCGGATGCCTTAAATTCTCGGAAGGAGTGTAATTGTAGGGTAGCAGAATATACTATAAATTCTTATTGAGAAAATGCTTTTTGCAAGAGTGGATTACAATGATTGCGTGATATATATGTTGTCATGGCTTCTCAGGACATTGAATGAAATTCATCATTTTAACGAGCAGCTTCCTAATAGAACCCACTATGTATTGGAAGAAAAGTGAATCCTATTTTGTCGTAAGCTGAACAAAAAGACAGTTTGAAAATGATCTTTGTATCACGTTTCTGTCATGTTTAGCAGGGCAAAGAACGTATCTCGTAAGAAGAAATTCTAATGCAATCGTAGTTTGAATTCAGAGATATAGGTATGCTGAAGTTGCAATAACTGTTGTTCTCACTACTTTCATTAGTTGCTTAGTGCACAATAAACGAAATTCATTTACTATGAGCCTTTACTTTCTAAAATGCGCTTGATCTCAATAGGTTTGAATATTATTTACATTACCATGCCATCAAAGAGGAAATCATTGCAAATGTCCAGCTAATCCACATTGCAAAAGATCATTTAAATGTGAGATTTTATTTACCAACACTAAATGACACATGCACTAGTTGTTTTTGTATTTTACTGCACATTCGACATGCCTTAAATTGCGTAAAAATACACATGTTGGTTGTTTCAATTGTCACTGCACTCTGCAAATGGTAGTTTCTCCGGAATGAGTTGTTACACTTTTTGTATTGTTATCGCGTTAACTGATCTTGCCGAATCGTGTGAGAATGTATTATGAATTATCCTCACAGGTCTGTGAACAACAGTTATTGCAACTTAAATTCTCGGATGCCTTAAATTCTCGGAAGGAGTGTAATTGTAGGGTAGCAGAATATACTATAAATTCTTATTGAGAAAATGCTTTTTGCAAGAGTGGATTACAATGATTGCGTGATATATATGTTGTCATGGCTTCTCAGGACATTGAATGAAATTCATCATTTTAACGAGCAGCTTCCTAATAGAACCCACTATGTATTGGAAGAAAAGTGAATCCTATTTTGTCGTAAGCTGAACAAAAAGACAGTTTGAAAATGATCTTTGTATCACGTTTCTGTCATGTTTAGCAGGGCAAAGAACGTATCTCGTAAGAAGAAATTCTAATGCAATCGTAGTTTGAATTCAGAGATATAGGTATGCTGAAGTTGCAATAACTGTTGTTCTCACTACTTTCATTAGTTGCTTAGTGCACAATAAACGAAATTCATTTACTATGAGCCTTTACTTTCTAAAATGCGCTTGATCTCAATAGGTTTGAATATTATTTACATTACCATGCCATCAAAGAGGAAATCATTGCAAATGTCCAGCTAATCCACATTGCAAAAGATCATTTAAATGTGAGATTTTATTATTTACCAACACTAAATGACACATGCACTAGTTGTTTTTGTATTTTACTGCACATTCGACATGCCTTAAATTGCGTAAAAATACACATGTTGGTTGTTTCAATTGTCACTGCACTCTGCAAATGGTAGTTTCTCCGGAATGAGTTGTTACACTTTTTGTATTGTTATCGCGTTAACTGATCTTGCCGAATCGTGTGAGAATGTATTATGAATTATCCTCACAGGTCTGTGAACAACAGTTATTGCAACTTAAATTCTCGGATGCCTTAAATTCTCGGAAGGAGTGTAATTGTAGGGTAGCAGAATATACTATAAATTCTTATTGAGAAAATGCTTTTTGCAAGAGTGGATTACAATGATTGCGTGATATATATGTTGTCATGGCTTCTCAGGACATTGAATGAAATTCATCATTTTAACGAGCAGCTTCCTAATAGAACCCACTATGTATTGGAAGAAAAGTGAATCCTATTTTGTCGTAAGCTGAACAAAAAGACAGTTTGAAAATGATCTTTGTATCACGTTTCTGTCATGTTTAGCAGGGCAAAGAACGTATCTCGTAAGAAGAAATTCTAATGCAATCGTAGTTTGAATTCAGAGATATAGGTATGCTGAAGTTGCAATAACTGTTGTTCTCACTACTTTCATTAGTTGCTTAGTGCACAATAAACGAAATTCATTTACTATGAGCCTTTACTTTCTAAAATGCGCTTGATCTCAATAGGTTTGAATATTATTTACATTACCATGCCATCAAAGAGGAAATCATTGCAAATGTCCAGCTAATCCACATTGCAAAAGATCATTTAAATGTGAGATTTTATTACTTACCAACACTAAATGACACATGCACTAGTTGTTTTTGTATTTTACTGCACATTCGACATGCCTTAAATTGCGTAAAAATACACATGTTGGTTGTTTCAATTGTCACTGCACTCTGCAAATGGTAGTTTCTCCGGAATGAGTTGTTACACTTTTTGTATTGTTATCGCGTTAACTGATCTTGCCGAATCGTGTGAGAATGTATTATGAATTATCCTCACAGGTCTGTGAACAACAGTTATTGCAACTTAAATTCTCGGATGCCTTAAATTCTCGGAAGGAGTGTAATTGTAGGGTAGCAGAATATACTATAAATTCTTATTGAGAAAATGATTTTTGCAAGAGTGGATTGCGTGATATATATGTTGTCATGGCTTCTCAGGACATTGAATGAAATTCATCATTTTAACGAGCAGCTTCCTAATAGGACCCACTATGTATTGGAAGAAAAGTGAATCCTATTTTGTCGTAAGCTGAACAAAAAGACAGTTTGAAAATGATCTTTGTATCACGTTTCTGTCATGTTTAGCAGGGCAAAGAACGTATCTCGTAAGAAGAAATTCTAATGCAATCGTAGTTTGAATTCAGAGATATAGGTATGCTGAAGTTGCAATAACTGTTGTTCTCACTACTTTCATTAGTTGCTTAGTGCACAATAAACGAAATTCATTTACTATGAGCCTTTACTTTCTAAAATGCGCTTGATCTCAATAGGTTTGAATATTATTTACATTACCATGCCATCAAAGAGGAAATCATTGCAAATGTCCAGCTAATCCACATTGCAAAAGATCATTTAAATGTGAGATTTTATTTACCAACACTAAATGACACATGCACTAGTTGTTTTTGTATTTTACTGCACATTCGACATGCCTTAAATTGCGTAAAAATACACATGTTGGTTGTTTCAATTGTCACTGCACTCTGCAAATGGTAGTTTCTCCGGAATGAGTTGTTACACTTTTTGTATTGTTATCGCGTTAACTGATCTTGCCGAATCGTGTGAGAATGTATTATGAATTATCCTCACAGGTCTGTGAACAACAGTTATTGCAACTTAAATTCTCGGATGCCTTAAATTCTCGGAAGGAGTGTAATTGTAGGGTAGCAGAATATACTATAAATTCTTATTGAGAAAATGCTTTTTGCAAGAGTGGATTACAATGATTGCGTGATATATATGTTGTCATGGCTTCTCAGGACATTGAATGAAATTCATCATTTTAACGAGCAGCTTCCTAATAGAACCCACTATGTATTGGAAGAAAAGTGAATCCTATTTTGTCGTAAGCTGAACAAAAAGACAGTTTGAAAATGATCTTTGTATCACGTTTCTGTCATGTTTAGCAGGGCAAAGAACGTATCTCGTAAGAAGAAATTCTAATGCAATCGTAGTTTGAATTCAGAGATATAGGTATGCTGAAGTTGCAATAACTGTTGTTCTCACTACTTTCATTAGTTGCTTAGTGCACAATAAACGAAATTCATTTACTATGAGCCTTTACTTTCTAAAATGCGCTTGATCTCAATAGGTTTGAATATTATTTACATTACCATGCCATCAAAGAGGAAATCATTGCAAATGTCCAGCTAATCCACATTGCAAAAGATCATTTAAATGTGAGATTTTATTACTAACCAACACTAAATGACACATGCACTAGTTGTTTTTGTATTTTACTGCACATTCGACATGCCTTAAATTGCGTAAAAATACACATGTTGGTTGTTTCAATTGTCACTGCACTCTGCAAATGGTAGTTTCTCCGGAATGAGTTGTTACACTTTTTGTATTGTTATCGCGTTAACTGATCTTGCCGAATCGTGTGAGAATGTATTATGAATTATCCTCACAGGTCTGTGAACAACAGTTATTGCAACTTAAATTCTCGGATGCCTTAAATTCTCGGAAGGAGTGTAATTGTAGGGTAGCAGAATATACTATAAATTCTTATTGAGAAAATGCTTTTTGCAAGAGTGGATTACAATGTTGCGTGATATATATGTTGTCATGGCTTCTCAGGACATTGAATGAAATTCATCATTTTAACGAGCAGCTTCCTAATAGAACCCACTATGTATTGGAAGAAAAGTGAATCCTATTTTGTCGTAAGCTGAACAAAAAGACAGTTTGAAAATGATCTTTGTATCACGTTTCTGTCATGTTTAGCAGGGCAAAGAACGTATCTCGTAAGAAGAAATTCTAATGCAATCGTAGTTTGAATTCAGAGATATAGGTATGCTGAAGTTGCAATAACTGTTGTTCTCACTACTTTCATTAGTTGCTTAGTGCACAATAAACGAAATTCATTTACTATGAGCCTTTACTTTCTAAAATGCGCTTGATCTCAATAGGTTTGAATATTATTTACATTACCATGCCATCAAAGAGGAAATCATTGCAAATGTCCAGCTAATCCACATTGCAAAAGATCATTTAAATGTGGAATTTTATTACTAACCAACACTAAATAACAAATGCACTAGTTGTTTTTGTATTTTACTGCACATTCGACATCTTAAATTGCTTGAAATACGCATGTTGGTTGTTTCAATTGTCACTGCACTCTGCAAATGGTAGTTTCTCCGGAATGAGTTGTTACACTTTTTGTATTGTTATCGCGTTAACTGATCTTGCCGAATCGTGTGAGAATGTATTATGAATTATCCTCACAGGTCTGTGAACAACAGTTATTGCAACTTAAATTCTCGGATGCCTTAAATTCTCGGAAGGAGTGTAATTGTAGGGTAGCAGAATATACTATAAATTCTTATTGAGAAAATGCTTTTTGCAAGAGTGGATTACAATGATTGCGTGATATATATGTTGTCATGGCTTCTCAGGACATTGAATGAAATTCATCATTTTAACGAGCAGCTTCCTAATAGAACCCACTATGTATTGGAAGAAAAGTGAATCCTATTTTGTCGTAAGCTGAACAAAAAGACAGTTTGAAAATGATCTTTGTATCACGTTTCTGTCATGTTTAGCAGGGCAAAGAACGTATCTCGTAAGAAGAAATTCTAATGCAATCGTAGTTTGAATTCAGAGATATAGGTATGCTGAAGTTGCAATAACTGTTGTTCTCACTACTTTCATTAGTTGCTTAGTGCACAATAAACGAAATTCATTTACTATGAGCCTTTACTTTCTAAAATGCGCTTGATCTCAATAGGTTTGAATATTATTTACATTACCATGCCATCAAAGAGGAAATCATTGCAAATGTCCAGCTAATCCACATTGCAAAAGATCATTTAAATGTGAGATTTTATTATTTACCAACACTAAATGACACATGCACTAGTTGTTTTTGTATTTTACTGCACATTCGACATGCCTTAAATTGCGTAAAAATACACATGTTGGTTGTTTCAATTGTCACTGCACTCTGCAAATGGTAGTTTCTCCGGAATGAGTTGTTACACTTTTTGTATTGTTATCGCGTTAACTGATCTTGCCGAATCGTGTGAGAATGTATTATGAATTATCCTCACAGGTCTGTGAACAACAGTTATTGCAACTTAAATTCTCGGATGCCTTAAATTCTCGGAAGGAGTGTAATTGTAGGGTAGCAGAATATACTATAAATTCTTATTGAGAAAATGCTTTTTGCAAGAGTGGATTACAATGATTGCGTGATATATATGTTGTCATGGCTTCTCAGGACATTGAATGAAATTCATCATTTTAACGAGCAGCTTCCTAATAGAACCCACTATGTATTGGAAGAAAAGTGAATCCTATTTTGTCGTAAGCTGAACAAAAAGACAGTTTGAAAATGATCTTTGTATCACGTTTCTGTCATGTTTAGCAGGGCAAAGAACGTATCTCGTAAGAAGAAATTCTAATGCAATCGTAGTTTGAATTCAGAGATATAGGTATGCTGAAGTTGCAATAACTGTTGTTCTCACTACTTTCATTAGTTGCTTAGTGCACAATAAACGAAATTCATTTACTATGAGCCTTTACTTTCTAAAATGCGCTTGATCTCAATAGGTTTGAATATTATTTACATTACCATGCCATCAAAGAGGAAATCATTGCAAATGTCCAGCTAATCCACATTGCAAAAGATCATTTAAATGTGAGATTTTATTATTTACCAACACTAAATGACACATGCACTAGTTGTTTTTGTATTTTACTGCACATTCGACATGCCTTAAATTGCGTAAAAATACACATGTTGGTTGTTTCAATTGTCACTGCACTCTGCAAATGGTAGTTTCTCCGGAATGAGTTGTTACACTTTTTGTATTGTTATCGCGTTAACTGATCTTGCCGAATCGTGTGAGAATGTATTATGAATTATCCTCACAGGTCTGTGAACAACAGTTATTGCAACTTAAATTCTCGGATGCCTTAAATTCTCGGAAGGAGTGTAATTGTAGGGTAGCAGAATATACTATAAATTCTTATTGAGAAAATGCTTTTTGCAAGAGTGGATTACAATGATTGCGTGATATATATGTTGTCATGGCTTCTCAGGACATTGAATGAAATTCATCATTTTAACGAGCAGCTTCCTAATAGAACCCACTATGTATTGGAAGAAAAGTGAATCCTATTTTGTCGTAAGCTGAACAAAAAGACAGTTTGAAAATGATCTTTGTATCACGTTTCTGTCATGTTTAGCAGGGCAAAGAACGTATCTCGTAAGAAGAAATTCTAATGCAATCGTAGTTTGAATTCAGAGATATAGGTATGCTGAAGTTGCAATAACTGTTGTTCTCACTACTTTCATTAGTTGCTTAGTGCACAATAAACGAAATTCATTTACTATGAGCCTTTACTTTCTAAAATGCGCTTGATCTCAATAGGTTTGAATATTATTTACATTACCATGCCATCAAAGAGGAAATCATTGCAAATGTCCAGCTAATCCACATTGCAAAAGATCATTTAAATGTGAGATTTTATTATTTACCAACACTAAATGACACATGCACTAGTTGTTTTTGTATTTTACTGCACATTCGACATGCCTTAAATTGCGTAAAAATACACATGTTGGTTGTTTCAATTGTCACTGCACTCTGCAAATGGTAGTTTCTCCGGAATGAGTTGTTACACTTTTTGTATTGTTATCGCGTTAACTGATCTTGCCGAATCGTGTGAGAATGTATTATGAATTATCCTCACAGGTCTGTGAACAACAGTTATTGCAACTTAAATTCTCGGATGCCTTAAATTCTCGGAAGGAGTGTAATTGTAGGGTAGCAGAATATACTATAAATTCTTATTGAGAAAATGCTTTTTGCAAGAGTGGATTACAATGATTGCGTGATATATATGTTGTCATGGCTTCTCAGGACATTGAATGAAATTCATCATTTTAACGAGCAGCTTCCTAATAGAACCCACTATGTATTGGAAGAAAAGTGAATCCTATTTTGTCGTAAGCTGAACAAAAAGACAGTTTGAAAATGATCTTTGTATCACGTTTCTGTCATGTTTAGCAGGGCAAAGAACGTATCTCGTAAGAAGAAATTCTAATGCAATCGTAGTTTGAATTCAGAGATATAGGTATGCTGAAGTTGCAATAACTGTTGTTCTCACTACTTTCATTAGTTGCTTAGTGCACAATAAACGAAATTCATTTACTATGAGCCTTTACTTTCTAAAATGCGCTTGATCTCAATAGGTTTGAATATTATTTACATTACCATGCCATCAAAGAGGAAATCATTGCAAATGTCCAGCTAATCCACATTGCAAAAGATCATTTAAATGTGGAATTTTATTACTAACCAACACTAAATGACACATGCACTAGTTGTTTTTGTATTTTACTGCACATTCGACATGCTTGAAATACGCATGTTGGTTGTTTCAATTGTCACTGCACTCTGCAAATGGTAGTTTCTCCGGAATGAGTTGTTACACTTTTTGTATTGTTATCGCGTTAACTGATCTTGCCGAATCGTGTGAGAATGTATTATGAATTATCCTCACAGGTCTGTCAACCTGTGCCATGCCATCAAAGAGGAAATCATTGCAAATGTGCAGCTTATCCACATTGCAAAAGATCATTTAAATGTGAGATTTTATTACTTACCAACACTAAATGACACATGCACTAGTTCTTTTTGTATTTTACTGCACATTCGACATGCCTTAAATTGCTTGAAATACGCATGTTGGTTGTTTTAATTGTCACTGCACTCTGTAAATGGTAGTTTCTCCGGAATGAGTTGTTACACTTTTTGTATTGTTATCGCGTTAACTGATCTTGCCGAATCGTGTGAGAATGTATTATGAATTATCCTCACAGGTCTGTGAACAACAGTTATTGCAACTTAAATTCTCGGAAGGAGTGTAATTGTATGGTTGCAGAATGTACTATAATAAAGTTCTTATTGAGAAAATTATTTTTGCAAGAGTGGACTACAATTATTGCGTGATGTATATGTTGTCATGGTTTCTCAGTACAGTGAATGAAATTCTTCAATTTAGCAAGCAGGTTCCTAATAGAACGTAGTAAGTTTTGGAAGATAAGTGAATCCTATTTTGTTGTAAACTGAACAAAAGACAGTTTGAAAATGTTCATTGTATCACATTTACCCACAGTAACTGACACATGCATTAGTTTTGTTTGTGTTTTACTCGACATGCTTTAAATTGCTTGATAAACGCATGTTGTTTTTTTCAAAAGTCACTGCACTCTGCAAATGGTAGTTGATCCAGTTTTTGTATTGTTATCGCGTTAACTTATCTTATCGAATCGTGTGAGAATGTATTATGCAGGGTATTAAATTCTCGGAAGGAGTGCAATTGTGATTGCAGAAAAACCCTGATTCTCAGTACAGTGTATGTAATTCATCAGTACGTTTTGCACCACTTATTGAATTAATACCGTGTGAAAAAAACACATTTGCAAGATCATAACTTTGTTGAGTAGACCCGTGCATATATGTTTGTAGAACAATAAATTAAAATACAGAATCTAGTAAAAACGCGTTTTACAAGTGGTTTATACTTGTAAAGGTGTACAGCAAATTTCTAGATTTTAAAAATTAGGAGTTAGGCCAAAATGTGTGAAAGAGTTAGAGTTTTGGAGTTTATTTTTTAACTGTAACTACAATTTGTGTTATGGGATACTCTCTGCCGTGTTGTATTTTGGAGTTCATTAACTGGTGTTCAGGAGCGTGTTTTAAGACCACTTATTGAATTAATAAGTGTCGGCACTTAACATTGGCGTTAAATGTTAAGTGCCGACCCTGGTTCAGCAGCACGGGGGACTGAGAACTTCGTCGTGAGGTAGGTTAAATCGTATTTATATGCATATATATTTCAAAATGAATATTTTCTGACAGAAACGCGTTTTTGTCGTTACGTTGTGTAGGCGTACTGTGTAATTGTGGCGAACTTTGTTTTAAACGCTAGCTAAAGCCTCCGTTTTTCCGAACATGTGGCTGTTTTGTGCGTTTTTCGTCGATGTGAACAAGCTAACATTAACTTTCTTTTCTTTCACCTTGTTTCTGAAAATGTGTGTTTTGCCGTCAAACTTAAGGTCAAGATCAGCTCAAGAAACCTGCTGTTCAGCTTCCACTAACGTTACTTCGAAGACGAGGTAACGTCTTTTATCCAGCAGCGTTTTTATATGTCTACCCTATAACGCTACCCTGCCTAATTAGATACATTTGTAAAAATGTAATGTTAGGCCTGTAATGTTTTGTTACCAGCTATGATTAAAGCGTAAGTCATGACCATGAGAGTACGTAGTTTTTAACACACACACACACACACACACACACACACACACACACACACACACACACACACACACGCATGTTTTATACATGTTTTCTCTTTAATTTCAGGTCACAATATTAAACTGGAAGAAGTATCTCTCTCTGATTTTTAGTGCAGGTGAGATATATTTATTATCTAGATATTAAAGAGTAAGTAACAGTAATTTTGTAATTTATTTTGTAAATAACATGTTGATATTATGCTGTAGTCCAGCAGAAGTTTCTGATAGCAGAGAATACAACATTGAAAATCACAGATGACCAGGGCATAGAGGTGGATGAGGATATCTTTCCAGAACTTGCAATGACCAAGGAAATGTGTTTTATCATCCACACTGATGATGGTAGGGCATTTAAAAAATGTTTGTTTTGTTTTATAGATATTTTGAAAGTTTATGTCTTGACTCAAACTGTGTGCATTTCAGAACTTCAATTTGCTGAAACATCCAGGAACTCTGCAGATTTCTCAGACCTAACAGAGTTTGGTGCCTCTTCGAATCAGACAGAATATCTCACTACCTGAGGTAAGCAGAGTTATATGTAATGTGATTATTTTGTCTGAGCCTGGAAATATCCACCCTGCCACATAAGAGTTTTGCTGAAGCAGCTCTCAGAATAGCCTGTATGCTTTATACTGTTATTTTTTGTGATCTTCAAAGTTGACTGTCCTGCAGCAAGGTTGCTGAAGTGCCCTCCTCCCCAAGTATGACATTGTCTGTCTCAAGCAGTTTAAGCAGCAGTGATTCTGAATCTCAAATGATTCAACCTTTAATGGACAGTGTCCATGCAAGAAATGTAATTTATTTTTAACTTCCATACAAATAAACCTACATACAGTTGAAAAACAAATGCATATTTAAACTCAATTGTATGTGTGGTTAGATTAAGAACTGGAAGAAGAAGTTTGGTTGTAATTTTTCTAAATAATGTTTTCTTTGTTTTAGAATGTTGAGCAAATTCTAATTTCAAAGCCAGTAGGGATGACGGTGATCAAAGAATATGAAGCCACTAGGAGTCTGAAAGATTCCACAAGGCGGTTAATTGTGAACATAATTGTAGCTCACATGCATGAAAAAGAAGGGTAAGAAGCTTTAAGAAGACATAACTTTATCCTTTTTTAAAATCAGACAAGAATCTTAAGACAAATATGTTTTCATCTTTGCAGGAGAGCTGTTAGTAAAGCAACAAAGAAGTTCCGTGCACCTGGGATTGTGTCCCTGTTCCCGTGTTTGAAAGACCCATACTCTAAAAAAGGATAAGTTTGCCTACCGAACTATAAACATCTTATATGCTCTTGAGCCACTGCAATTTGTATTATTTTGTCTAACATAAGACACTGCTTCTTCCCAGGAACATTTCTATGACAAAGGCTTTTTTGAGTGGCGTATAAACCCTGTACAATGTAAATCAAGAACCTCCTCTACATCACAGAGTAGAGTGGCGCTAAAAGGAGGTCCCACATTGTCAAGAACAACTAGAACTATAGATAATCAGCGAATGGGAGATGAATGTATGGAAGCTGTGTCTCTCCTCCACTACACAACTGACTGTGACTTAGTGTTCCAGAAGATGAGAGAAACTTTCCACTACCGGCAACTGATTCTCCACAACCCGCAGCGCTCTGCTGATGTGCTACAAATGTTTCCTCGTTTCTTAGACATCAAAGGACTAGTAAATATTAAATAAGAATACAACATTTTATGAAACTATTACGTTACATTATATATCTAAACAGTTGTCTTTTCTTTTTTAATACGATTTTGCAAAGACTTCTCACTGATGTTTGGAGCAGAGGTTACTTCAAGGTTCCTGGAAAAATGAAATGCCAGTTTTAAAGAAAAAGTCATCCAGGAGGCCAGACACCTTAAAGAGACTGCTCTCCTTAGACAGCATCTGAAAGCTGTACTGAAATAAGTATCTGACACTACTGATGATCCAGGTACAGTCATCGTCAAAATAAGAATGTTTTTACCTGAACCAATTAATCTTCCAGTTAAAGTTTTATTGATTATTTCCCAAATGCATTTATCCCCAAAAGTCTGCTAAAAACACAACACACACACACACACAGTTAAAATTAAAAAAATTATAAACTATAAAAATATAACTTAAAATTTAGTCTATTAAATTTAGTCTAAAATTTACTCTATTAAAGCTCATCAGTAAATTCATGCTTTGTGAATGCTGTTCTTAAATACTTAATGAAAAAAAATGATGCGTGTAAAAGTCCCCTTGGCTTTGGATATGAACAGTACGGCATTTAAATTGCACTCCATCACAAATCTATAACTACCCCACTAATAGTTTGTACTTGTAAGATATTATAATACACAATACACAGGGTTACCTTAACAATGCCATAAACAGACTGGTTTGAAATAACTACTGTTATTTTCTGTCTCAAGAATCGGACAGCAACATGTCTATTTGTCCTGCTGCATCTTCTTCAAAGCAAGCTGGAAGAAAGTGGCCCAAGAAGATCAGTGTTGGAGAGGTCAAATTTCATAAGGTTCATTAAGACAACATTATCCTCTTTCAAATTTGAACTTAATGCCTAATTTAAAAAAAAATGTTTATAACATTTATGTTGTGTTTCAGTCATGCCATAATGATCATCTCCTGAGCACGGAAGGAAACCCTCAGCCTTATCTTCCTGCCTCAGGGACTTCAAAAGCACAGTTTCCCACTTTTACATTGTCTTGGACAGAAAAGTTCTGCCTTGTCAGTTATGTACATCCTTGGGTGCTTTTGATGAGCTGTTCAAGTCCTATTTTGTTTTTGGTGTGAAATATGATGATGCTCTGTCCAGCCTGTACACATTTTTGCAGACAACTGTGTACAATATCGATATAGGAACAACTGAACAACTTCAAAAGGCAAAGAGCTAAGAGCAAGGCTGTTGAACAAGCACTAATTGTCTAAATTGACCAAAATGTTAAGTTGTTTCCTCTGCACTTCATCCTTTGGTTCAGCTTTGCTGTTGTTCAGGCACCTCAAACTAATTTATGGAATGTGTCCTGGGAAAAATCTAAGACTGAAATGTGGTCAAGCAGGTTGTTGCTTGCAGTTCTCGTTATTCTGGATTTAGGAGACATCTTCATTAAATTCAATCTTCATTAAATGATGAAATACCCTCTACTTCATCTCAGAATGAGAGATGCCAAAATGTAGAAGCAGTCCCTTCAGTATCTACCCACAATTGAGAATTTGGAGGAATTTGTGGAAGATTTGGAGTCTAATATTAAGGACCATGTTTTAAACTTACTTCCAAGCGAAAAATGAAATACTGAAACCCTTAATAAGGGACTTAAAAATATTAGAAACTGTTGAGGTTACTGTTCCATTTTTTATCAACCTGTACTTGGCACACTAGCTCTAATTACTGGTGATAACTTAGGTATGCATAGTATTTTTGGGTTCTTGGAATCATTTATTATTTCTGTTGATTTTGCTTAATTGATAAATCTTTAGCTCAGTCAGTTTTCTCAGAGGATGACCCAAGTTTGATTTTAAGATCACCGGTATTGAATGATCAGCATTATGCCAGTTTGGTAGATGATCCAACACTAACCTCTTCTTTTGGCATCAAGAGGAAAAGCATGCTCAATACTTTGTAG
This sequence comes from Chromobotia macracanthus, assembly GCA_036877525.1. Classification (NCBI taxonomy): domain Eukaryota; kingdom Metazoa; phylum Chordata; class Actinopteri; order Cypriniformes; family Botiidae; genus Chromobotia; species Chromobotia macracanthus. The sequence goes on along the minus strand of JAZGTH010000001.1, from coordinate 7,279,676 downwards.
TATTTAAATACTGTGGAAAACTATGCTGTCAACATCATGCATTATATATTTTTTTTGGCGTCAAGCAAAAGTTTGACTGTTTTGCTTGCAAATAACCACTAGTTTGCAGTAGAATATCATTGGGAATGCTTGCCTTTAAAGGCAGTTGAGTCTGGTCCAGTCAAAATGTGTTCACTTGAAACACTTGAATTTTCAGAAGATATAACTGCATTTCTCCAAGTCGGTTCACAAGCCACTGTCAGTTTCACAAAATGGCTAAGATGTTGTGGTGTTGAGTACCGTGTTGAACTCTTTGTTGGCATGGGTACTGATGAAAACATGCCAGTTTTCAGCAAAATAATTTCAATCATTTTACACAATGGTAAAGTGTTTTTTGTTTTGATTGAGTATGAAACACATTTCCATGATCACTTCCATGCTTTTCAAGAGTGAAAACCTACCAAGGTTATAGAAAGGGAAAGATTAAGACATTTCAAATCTTTTGATGCCCAAATGTCATATTTGGGCATCAAATATGATGCCCAAATATGACATGTTACAATTGTGAGTTACAATTTGAGTTACAATTTTATGTAACTCAAATTGTAACTCACACCCATAAAATGTTACAATTTATGGGTGTGAGTTACAATTTTATGTTGTATTAGAGAGTTGTATTATCTGACTTCTTATTTAAATTAGTTGCTTTTCAAATGAAGCTGTTCCTTGTTACTTCATCTGATGTATAAGTGTCTACCTCAGGTTACAAAATCCAGTGATAATGCAGTGATGTGTTGACAATGTTTTGTACAATTTTACTAAGCAGTTGAAGTTTGCACTTTGTTAGCTGCCTACATGTAGTAATTGTAAACATTTTGCTGTTAGAATTTACAGTATTTTATGACAGCAATTCATTTCAAAGTGTATTCATAGAATTTCTTAAAGCTAACGTAAGTATTTGTTTAAATAAAAGCTGTAAGTGAAGAGTATGGCATTCAGTGTAGTCATTTTCACATAAAAATTTTATTGTGTGAAATAAAAGTTAACTCTAAGTTAAAGGTAATATTTTTTGTGTTGATTTTAACACTTCATATTAAACTCTGTTTTAAAAGTACTAGGATTAGTATTTTAACTCCAGAAAGAGTTCAATTTTAACTCTAAAAAAGTGTTAAAAATTCAACTCCAAGAGCAGAGTTATTTTAATTCTGCACTGGAGTCGATTTGATGGTCATGCATGTACACTCAAATTGAGTTGATATTAACTACCAAGGAGTTTGGTGGTGTTGGAGGTTGCTTTTCCTGATCCGGACTGACTGTTGTCTCCCAGTCAGGAAGTCCAGGTCCAGTTGCAGAGGGCAGTATTCAGGCCTAGCAGGTTCAGTCTATGCATTTGAACATGTGTCTTTATTGTCCAGATGGGTGAGGGCCAGATGGAGGGTGGTGGTGATGGCGTCATCTGTTAAGCAGTTTGGGCATTAAGGGAATTGCACGGGGTCCAGTGAGGGGGCAGTAGGGTCTTGACGTGCCTCAAGACGAGCCTCTGGAAGCACTTCATGATGGTGGGTGTAAGTGCAACAGGACGGCAGTCATTGAGGCAAGACACAGGACACTAGTGAAAGTGTATATTTAACTTGACCATCGCTTTCTCCCAATAGATTTATCCCTTACCTGTCTTATGCTGGTCAACAACATCTACATCACTTACAACATGCTTGGTCTCACTAGATTCGTTATTTTTTTATATTGCACTGCACAACCAAACTGACATCAGCTGCAAAACATATTTTCGCTTTTATGTAATAGTTTAATTGTAGTTCTTTAAGAGCGTTAACCTGACCTGCTACAAAGTGCTTGTTCTCACTAGGTTTGTTCTTTCCTTTGCAATGCTCAGCAATGCAGAAATCACCTCTTCTAAACCAATTTGTCTTATATTTCACAAGTAAACAACGCTGCAAACGTTTTAAATTTCTTTGTACTATGCATTGTACTGCTGAACAACACGAACTGACACATTTTCTCACTAGTTTTGTTCTGTTCTCTTTATTGCACCACTTCTCTTTATTGCACCATTATTGCACCAGAGTTCACTCTGATGCATTTAGAAGGCAAGAAAATATGTTGTGGAAGTGATTTTAGGGTTGTGGAATAGTGGAATGTACTATGAGAAAATATTTTTGCATAGTGGAATACGATAATATGATTCTTGTCTTGAATAGGACTGTGCATGAAATTCACCAATCCAGTAAGCAGATTGCTAGTAAGACCAAGTAAAGTTTTGAAAGTGAAGGTAATGCTTGCAGGTGGAACACAATAGTGTGTACATGTACTTTGTATCAGGTTTCTGTCATTTTTAGCAGGACAAAGCATACTGAACTTGCCTATCGCTTTACCTCAATTGACACATCTGTTACTTGTCTTATGCTGCATCACTTGCAACATGGTTGTTCTTCCTAGATCCATTAGTTCCTTCTAATGCACTGCACAGCCTAACTGAACTCACTTGCACAATGCATTTTCTCTCTAATGTCATAGTCTAATCTTTGGATAGAAATACATTCACCGAGTTAGTTTTACCTGCTGCAAAGCACTTGTTCTCCCTAAGTTTGTTCTTTTCATTCAACAAAACACAGAAATCACTTGCAAAAGTGAAGCTAAACAATGCTACAAAACATATTTTTCTTTGTATTATGCATTGTATTGCTTAACACTAACTGACACATTCTCGCTAAACTCATTATTTCCTAACACTGCACTGCTCCACACAAATGCATTTTTGCATTTGCAACTGAACAAACTCTTTGAGCAGACGGACTCTGCTCAAAAGAAGTCTGTACACATATATAAATTAGATAATTGTATTGAGGGAGTTCAATGATGCATAATGACATGATGCTATGGGGAATGCTCCAGGAGGACAGTGTCTGCACATTTGTGAAGGCAATGTCACGGTCATTGTTATTTTCTCGGGGGGTGGCATGCTTGGTAAGCTCTCTCAAGAGAGCTGGCTACCCTCATTGCGAGCAGATGGACCAAGGCGAGGGTTGGCCCGGAGGCAGTTAAAAAACTCTGCCAGGCCACAGTTGATGCCCTCTGTGACCTGAAGCCGATGGCCCATGCAGAGCTAAGGATAACTTCACTTGTGAGAAATTTAATTACTGTTCCTGTCCCCCATCTGCTGATGGTACTGATTCCACCCATCTGTTTTGCTAAGTCTATTTTTACAAGAATATACCTTTTGCCTTGAACTTGCTTTATCATATCCACTTAAAAGTGAGGCTGGTGCAACAATTTGTCCCTTAAGTGAGCATAGCTATATAGCATAGTCATACATACCAATTGACATACAGCTGTGAATGATTTTAATTCTGCTAACTGGACAGATCATGGCTGCACAGTGTTAGGATATAACAGGCATAAATTCATCTTTGTCTTTCTTTATTACTAAATATCCTGTATGATTTCCTAAATCATCCCTAAAACTAGAACCATGAATAAAATGTGACCTCTGCTTCAGATACTGGTGTAGATTCAAGATTATACCGTAACCTAGTGAATGCCAGTGAATTAGCTACACAATCATGGGGCTCGCTTTCATTAACCAAAGAAATCAGTTCAGCTGGGTAAACTGTATTACATTGCTTAGTAGTAACATCTGGATATGTGAGCAGTGATGAATATGTGGGCCTGTGTTAGAAAAAATGTTCCTTTTTCTATTAACTCTGCAATTTTTGATGTGTATAAATGATTACTGGGTATCCCATAATTAAGGCAGAAACTTTCTCATATGCATAATATACTGCTGCAAGGCCTTGTTGATAATAAGGTGGGTAGCCTTGCGCTACATTGTCTAGCTTAATGCTGTAGTAAGCTAGGGGCTGTTTTTCCTGCCACTTCAGGTCACTTGCATTAATACAGCTAATGCATATTCATCAGCTCTGTTTGCTACATATAGGTGAAATGGTCTAGTATAATCAGGTGTACCTAGAGCAGGTGCCTTTTGTAGTTCTTTATAGATCTGAATGCTAACGATGCTCTGTAATCCAGATCAGTATTCCATCCTAATGGAGTACTTAATTCCTGCAATCCTACTTCTTTCATGATTTCTTTCAGTGGAGCTGTTTCTACTGCATACTCCTCTATCCAATCAGCACATCAAAACCTGTCATTCCGAGGAAAGCCATCCTTTGCCCTACTCTTTGTTGCAGTGGTGCTTTACTTATGCCTTTTAATTAAGTTGGGGCTATAACTTTTGTGCCATATCAGACTCCCTAAATGCTCAACCTGTGCTGGCAGTATTGTAGTTGGGTTTTGGACACTTTGTGACCTCCTTGAGCTAATTTACTAAGTACTTTAATTGAATCTTGAACAAATTAATCATCTATATATTGCAGCATTGTTCTGTCTATCATCAGGTCTTCTAAATCAGCTTTAAGACCTAAATTAAATATATGTGGTCAATGCTTGAAACCTTGTGTCATCCTTGTCATAAAAACAAATGTCTACTTTTTTCTGCCACCGGAATGGAAAAAAGGCTGAACAGAGATCAATCACAGTAAAGTATCTGGCTCCAGGAGGGACATTTGCTAGTAGCGTGTGCAGGTTTAATACATCAGTTGGCCAATCCTCTACTATATCACTGTGTAGAAAGTGGGTATGGTTTTGACGTTGCTGCCGGTGGAGAGTCAGGTTTGGAGACGAAATGGTTAAGGGAAACGCCTCCCTCGTAATGAACCCTAACAGCTGTTCTCGTTTTGCAGTGAGTCAAGAGACAAGTTAAAATAGGGCTGCAGCAGAAGGTTGTGGTCAAGGAACGGAGCATGGATAGGACACGGCATTATGACTGTTTTTTCTATGTGGAATTATTGTGGAGTGCTGAGAAGCCCACGGACTGATTTTGTCTTTGTTTTTTCTGGAACTGGAAATAAAACTATGCTTTGCCCGCATTCTCTACTCTCTGACCTGTTTATTTCCCACTCCCTTGACCAGGGAGACACTGTACATGTCACACACTGATTTCTTGTAAATCATGAACGAGGTGCCATTTAGATATATCTACTTTGATCACAGGCAAAATTGGAGTGTTACAGTAACTGCCTGTTTCTATTAATATGCCTTCTTTTACTAGAACTTCAATAGTGGGTTTATGCCTGCTTCCGTCTTCCGCCTAAAGACAACAGTCCAACACAAATTTTGATGTAATTCTTGTCAGCAGAATTAAAATTTAAGATTTATTGTTGGCTTCCATCAGGTTTGTATTTTTTTCATTATTGATCCTAAATCATTTGCTTCCCAATTTTCCCCTACATATAAAGATACATTTGGAACAGAATCTGCTACATTAAACCATCTCTTTACAAATTCACTCTCAGTTATTTTCATGACTGCTCCTTGTTTACCTATGATGTACTGTGTGATCAGTTCAGTTTTCTGCCTATCAGTTTCTTTCTGACACTTCTTTTCTAGGTTTGCATCTCTGTCAGGATCATATATCATTATACAGTAAAACTCTGATTTTGGTAACTGTGCTTCAGGAATCTGTGCCTCAGTAAACTTCCCCCATTTATTAATTTTCTGTCTCACATAATTTTTTATCTCTGCCCTATCCAGTACAAATTTGCTATTGGCTCAGTAATCATCATTTTTTATTTTCCTTTCACTTCTATATACACTCCTTCTGGAGAGCCCCATATTTGTATGCTTTCCAGACATGGGGAGGTGTGAGGCTGTATCTGCTAACTGTATCTACTAACTTGATCAGCATTAGTTGTTAAATTGGTGGCTGACTCTCTCCTAACCTTGTATAACCTAGTAACCTTAATTTGGACCTCCCCGTTTACTAGGTTTACTGGGCCATGAGGTGGACCTCGAAAAGGGCTGCTGCTACCCTGCCTCTGTTCCACCTCCAAGTGGCTGTTGCCATGTATTGGTGGGGCAATCTTTTTTGTTATGTCCAGACTGTCCACACCCCCAGCACACCCCTGGAGAAAAACTATTAAGTATGCCTCCTCCTCTTTGTCCTATTTGAGTTAAATTTCCTCTTCACCTCTTTGTTCTGGTTGTTGAGTATAAACATTGACAGCGGGTGCAAGGATTTGGTATGCATTTGGAGGGAATGCTGCAGATGTTGCCATCACTGCAGGTGGAGCCAGCTGAATAGCTGGTGGTGCATTCATAGCTATCACTGACATCTGCTCTGATTCTTCTTTATTGTGGTTAGAATCTTTACCAAATGGAGGACTAAGGAAAGTACTTCAAGGTGTAATTGATTCAGTTTTCTTTGTAGATCTTTCTCTTGGTTCTTTAGCTTATGTATTCATTCTGTATTACTCTACTACATGAGTCACTACAGTACCCACTGTCAGTAAAAGTGGGTTTACTGTGTGGGCAGGACAAACCCACACAGTAAATAACTAGATTTTTTTACTATAAGTAAACCCCTAGTAAGGCCCGGGGTTTTATTTATCTTAAATGGTTTTTGCCATTATTAATGAGGAAACATTAATAATGGCAATATTATTATTAATATTAATAATATTAACACAATATTAATGAGGAAAACATAGCCACAACTGAACAACACAAGGTTATGGGTCATTTTTATTTTTTTATCAGTTTGTAAATGTATATGTAGGAGGCTAGTTTTAAACGTATTTTATACCACAGACGCTATTTGATCACAGAATTCCTAGGTATTTTATGAGGTCGTGTAAATTCTTGCGATGTGAAACGTACAACAGCGTATGATTATTAGAAACAAACGGCCCTACATCTAACACCAACTCTATATGTGTTTTTGCCTTGATGTACTTATATTTGTATGTGTATGTTTATTTAGTATGTTGTTAATGTTCCGCAGGTGTTTGCAGATACCACGGCACCTTAGCGGCAGTAATGTGCTTATAGAGAAACACGCTAATTAGCATTGGCATTCGTCCTATTATTATACTGTAACACACGTATGTTTACATTAATAACCCGTCATTACACAACTATGTCACGTCTGTTTGCATTGATTAGGTTGTTATTAATGTTAAGGATGCAGACTTGATTGTCTAACCAGTGTTTATTTTTATGTCTGATTATCATGCCAGTGTAAAAATGGTTCTCAGAATATGGATGTAATTATATTTCTTTATTGTTCCTTTAGACCATAAATACAGATATCATTGCCAAAGAATAGTTGGTGCAGATGACCACCCATAGATTTAATAAGTGCGTCCTTGTGAAGAATGTCTTCTCCAATCACTGACTCTCTTACCAGAATCCTGCCCATATTTGGCCACCTCAACCAGCTATCCAGATAATGTGATGGCACCTGATTCATTATCAAATAATAGGTAGTCAGGAAATCAGGTAGTTTCAAAGTACAACATTACCTCGATTATGCTTACTGGTCAGCAGTAAACATATGCATTCTACGCATACATTACATAGGTCACAGCAATGAATACACTACATAAACATTGGACAGGTCAGTCTTCTTTACATCTGACAATAAGTCTATATTCTTATCCAGAGGTTCTGTGCAGTATCTCAAAGTTCTTTCTCTTCTCAAACACAAATGTAAACTGTTTTGCTGGAGAACTCTCAATAAATGTACTAATCCAGTTCTGCAATTGTAGAGCTTTTATTTAATCTTCATTTTCCATTGAAAGGGCACTTCAAAATTTAATGTGCCTTCAAAATTTGTGTTGCAGTCAAATGCAGAATATTTTCCTGTATCAAAAGGAGAAAAGATGCGTTCAGAAGAGGTTCTTAGTGTATACTGATGTTACCAACAAATGCTTCAGACTTACAGCAGTACATCAATAAGAAATGTGTTCTTTTGCAATAGTGAATGCTGCCCACCAACATTTGTCATTGAACACTATAAATTTAAATCCCTATAGTGGTTAAGCGATTTAATGAACACTAACATAAAGGGTTTCCATTCAGACCTTAAATTAGATTTGCACTAATATAAAATAGCACGTATTTAAACAAATGGTTCCAAAAAATCTCTAGCTAGAGTTTAGCTCAAATCACTGTTCTTAAATGTGTCCTGTAAGTGCACAAAAGCTTCTTTATATTTTAGAAAATTGACACTGTATTCTTACAATCAACCAACAGACAACATATGATATATTAAGTGAAAGGTATAAGTTGGTTTATTGATTTTGCATCATGCCCTTAATAGCTCACCTCAGGAAAAATCATGTCTGTAATAAACTGCTGCATCTCAAATACAGTTCTAGCCACTGAGAGCAGTTTTTCCAGATGTCTCTTCAGTCTGGAGTAACAAGTAAAAAAAAGGTTACATTCCTCATGTCTAAGACATTACTTTGATAATTAATCTGAAGGTATCTGACTGACTTTGCAACATAGACAAATGTTGTATTTATAAAAAACAGAAACATTTTATATACATCCTATATGTAGCTCTACATATATTTTAATAAAAATATAGTTTTACAGTACAACATTAACTCGGTTTATTTAACTGGTCAGCGTAGCACTTACAAATAGCAGCCACTTTAGCAGATTGTGCAGTGCCTGGAGAACAAACGTGTCACCAGAAATAAAACAGCCTCTTCTGTGCAACACCATCATGGTCTGTCAGGATTAAAAAGTGAAGAACATGACTTAATGAAGATCCCCAAAATAATCATACTTCAAATACTAAGAAGTAACAGGCAATAGCAATAATAATACGCTGCATTTGATAACCTGTTTTGATACAACGTAATCAATGCTAATATACATGATACAGTTGTGTAATGATGTGTTATTAATGTAAACATACACTGTAAACAATTTACCCGTAAATTTACAGTAAAATACTGGCAGCAGTGGTTCCAGCAATTTACTGTTAATTTACAGTTTAATTACTGTTTTACATTTTATGACTGTGCTGTAATTTCACAGTATATAATAATAATTATAATTACAGCTATAATTGTGAAATACGTTATTTTCTATTTACTGATATCCTAACATTTCTAGTATATTTACTAAATGGAAAAAATAAAAGGAGACTGATATAGTGATTCATTTGCCATTTATTAAAACAACTAAAAGCATTGTTAAATTGGTTCTTATTACAAACTTTTAACAGTATAAACATTTAAAAAGTGTAAACATTTAACATTGTTCAGTGTCACAGAGAAAAAGTGCAATTAAAGGAACCCCTGAGTAAAATACAGTAGATAAAACCCGCCAAAACACCAAGAAAGTTTTTTGTTGTTGTTTTAATCTGGTGCAAATGCAAGTCTGAGAGGAACACACAGCCAACCAAACATTTAACCAAACCAGTAGTCGAAACAAATGTCTCATTTCAGCTTCTGATGGCTCTGGCCTGACAGGACATCCGGGTCAGAAGAGAGAAAACATTTTCTAAATGTTAGTGACAAAATATAGCACATGGAAAAAGCTAGTGCTCGTACAATCTGGAAACACTTTTTAAGTCCTCAGAAAAAATCTTCATAACAGACACAGGTACTAACAAAACACAATGTTCACCTAAAATAAATCTCAGCAGTTACTTACCCTTATAACAATTGCAATGTATGACTTTTTATTTCTTAAGATAAACACAAAAGATCTTTGTTTTTAGAGTTTTACATCTAAAAACATAAACAGTGTTCGTGACATTAATGTGTATGGCCCCAGAGGTTGAATCAATGTCTTCTGAAGCCAAACAATAGTTGTAAAAAAAATATTTTTAACTCTTAATTTTTTCTGATGTAAGTGCCTTGTAAAGTTTGTGCCAGTCCTATGCTTGTGGTGCTTCACAATGTATTTACGTCACAATGTAAGTGCTTATTTAACTATAAGGTCGGAGAAAACTAACTTATCAGAATGGCTGACCCGTTCTGAAACTCCCTGCACAACGTGATTCGCGTCAAGTAGCACAATCACAAATACCTCCCGAAAGACCTGATTTTACAAGTTGTGGGAAAACTTAATGAAATAACAACAAAAGACAAACTTACCTTGAACCATGTTTCAAGGTAATGGAAGAGGGGAGCTGTGATGTTATCTCGTTTACCGCGCTGAAAAGACGACTGTTAAAAAACACCCCCAAATGATGCCCACATTTACAGCGACTGTTTATTAAAGGCGCCAACGGGTTTACAGTTAAATGCTGTAAATGTATAGCAAGTGATTAATCTGTGAGACTTCGGCTGTTGATGTACAGAATTAAACTGTCTATTGAAATAACAGTATTTTACTGTTGGAAACAGCCATTTTTTACAGTGTACGTATGATACAGTATAATAATACGACGAAAACTTAAATTAGAACATCAGTAACATATACTAAATAAACAAACACATACAAATGTACTGATATCAAAGTATAAAACCCGTTATACAGAGCTTAAACAACCTTGCAGAGATGAGCGTTAACCAAATTGTCTACATGCGTACAACACTGTAAATCAGTCCGTGTGCAACAACTTTGGTTCCTAGGACAGCCTTTCTTACAGTCTGACTAACTATGCAGACTGACTGTTATATATATATATATATATATATATATATATATATATATACTAGCTCTCGAAAATCACGCCACAGCTAGCTGCCCCTACTGTGATTTGAGCTTGCTGTCTCTCTTACAGTGATGTTGATGTTAGACGTGGGGTTTTATTGTTCGTTTTTTCTAATAATCATAAGCTGTTGTACGTTTCACATCTCAAGAATTTATGCTAATCGCCGACCTCGTACGTACGAATTCTGTGAGCTCAAGCTTGATCAAACGGAGAATGTGTGGTACTCAGTATAAATTAAATTTAAAACATCTTACATAAACATATAATTGTTGATAAACAATAAAAATGACCCATTACCTTGTCTTGTTCAATTGTGTAAATATGTTTTAGCCTTATTAATATTGTTTTCCCCTTTAAAAATCCAAAGATCGTTCTGATACGCGTCTCTTCTGTAACGAATGAAGTTTGATCATCGTGGACACCAGTCGTATTTCCACCTGCATTATGGGGTCGTAGTAGATGGGCAGTAGATGGTGTTTATGACCATCTTATGTGAAATGCGAGATTAATTTAATAAAAAAGCAGAAGCATACAGAAGCATCAAACCTTGACAAACGAAATAACTTTGTGTCAGAGGTCACCAACTCAAATGTTTGATTTTTTAAAATATTTAGCAAGGCAACATATCTGGCAACAGTTGGAGATGTAAGCCTATCCTCCAATACAAGGCACATCCTTGTCCGTGTGCTGACCACCCCACTGGCCCAGCAACTGTGCTGGAAGAGCTCTGGCCAGAAGTTGGCTTTTATTCAGATGCTGGTCTGCAAAGCAGTTATAGGTACAGTATGTAATGTTTATATGGGATAAATCCTTAAAACGAGAACTAAAAAAAGGAAAAAGGGAAGGAACAATCAGTAGTTAGTAGTATATATAAATGAATCATGTTACCTGTACCCTCATTTGTTTGTCATCAAAGGTCCACTGGGTGACACATTTTGTGTAATTCTGCAGTTTTGACAGCTCCAGGGCTTTTGTTAAAACTACAGACTGTACTGTATATTGTTTAAAAATAAACATTAAAATTGTAACAGCTTTGTGAACACACTCCAGTTTGGCACAATCCTGATTTTCAATTGCATTAAAAACCTCTCCACTTTCCATCACGGCAGCAGGGGTGGACTGTCCAGACAGGGCATTTTCCTGCTGGGTCAATGTACTTTTTGAGCCAATACATCTTATACTATTTTTGTCTGATCCTCCCATAAAACCCGTATATCAGCGGCCCATTCTTCTTCTGCTTAATTATTGATCGCGCTGGGGTCTTTGTGGCAGTTTAATGTATTTGTCAAAAAAAACATCTTATGGGAGTCTGCCCATAAGACATTTAATCATCAGCCCATTGGTTCTGATTTGACATCGTGCACAATCACATCTTTAAACAACTCCTCTTCTGTGCATCGTCAGTGTATCTGTCAAAACAATCAGAGAGAGGTGGAGAGAAAACACAAGGGAGGCACAGAGAAATTGCGTGAAATAAAGAAACAGGTCCCTCAGACAGATGCTGCAAAAGTCAAAATAACATGTTTTCTGCTGCAGCAGGACCTTCATCACCTCTCTCATAGTGGTGATGGTGGTGGCATTGGCAGCTGAGAGAGAGAGAGAGAGGAGGGAAGTGTCAGCTAGAGAGAGAACAGGGACTCCTGCTCTCAATGTGGATAATAGTTGAGGACTCCTGCTCTCAACTATTTAGTGCTGTAGTATGGAAAACAGTGATCATCTGATCAACAATTTATCATGTCTCTTCTTTTTCAACCTCAGATATCCAGGCACACAAGATGGATGTAATAGCCTGTTTTAGGATTCATTAGTGTGGATCTTAGTTTTACTGTATTAATAAAAAACACTTTCTAGAAGTATTTAATGTGTCAACTCCCACTCTTTCCTACCTAATATATGGCTTTACTGCTTTTATGGAATGATCAAATGAAGTGGGTTGGTCTGGGCCAAAATGCCAGGGCTGATTTTCTTTGTCCCAGTCCAGCCCTGCATGGCAGGATGAAACAATTACTTTTAATTTTACAAAATAACCAATTTAAACAAATATATGTGGAACAATCCTTAACCATAAACTAATCTCAAGTTCCCCTGTAACGAGGAGACAGAGACGGTAGGATTCATTCACAGCAGTTTAATAGAATAGTTGAACAGGCAGGGTCGACAACAGCAAACAGGTATATCAGGGACTAGGCTAAACGGCAACGATAAACAATCCAAGGTCAGGGCAGGCAGAAAACAATCAGAGAAATGATAAACAGTCCAGGTAATCCAATCAACAATAGAAAACGCTCAGAAATGTCAGCCGGGGCAAAACAAGACTTCGCAATGAGTTCATCACAGACAGGTGACGGCTCCCTCTGGTGGTTTGGGGGAGGAGGTACAGGAGCCTCCACCGTAACATCCCCTGCAAGGATCAGATATAACGCACTTACTTTGCATAGACGACAAACACTCGCACAATTAATAAAACTATATTTAATTTGCAACTGCAAAGCTCCTGCATCAGCAACAGCATCAGCACTCCGACGGACTTACTCTCAACTTTGCACTGGTGCTGTAGGCGGGACATTCGCCTGCACGTTGATCTGCGAACGCTGATTGGCTGCTGTGCTTGATGCTGTGTGTCAATCAATCTCGGCAAAACAGAGAGATCTAATTAGAACGCATAATAATCTGACTAATATAATGGTCTTTTTAACAAGTGGTCTCCTTGGATTCCTTTTGACATGCTGAGTCGAACAATATCCAAAGTTTCCTTGGTTGGCGATTTTGAATTTTGTCTCATTTTCTGAGAGCACATTTGCCATATTCTATCATATTTCTCTGTTCACGATAGATCCTATAGACTTAACATAAGGCAGATTTTTGTGATGTTATAGCTCTGCATCAGAATGTTGTAAAGACATATATATATATATATATATATATATATATATATATATATATATATATATATAATATCATAACATCACGAATAAGCCATATTATAGTATATCTATCATTATGTGAAAACATGTTAGTATCATGTTAAAACTTGTTAACACTGCTGAAATATTCTTGCCCTCATCAAACCTCAGGGTGCATCTTTCCCAATCTTACTCTTCTGTACTTTATATTCTATTCCCTCACCCTCACAGACCCCTTTTTTGCATTTTTACATTTCCAAATAATCAAAACCTAAAACTACAAAACAACAAGGCATATGGGAGTAAAATATAGACAAGAACAAAACTACAAAACAAGATGGACTGAGAGCCAGACATATTAGCCAGACATCCGAGACCGATTCTATCAAGATTTCCCCGATGTATTGATCCAAATACATATAATAAACGCTTCTGGGATAACAATTGTCTCCCTTACATAGGGAACATTTACATTACATTTACATTTATTCATTTAGCAGACGCTTTTATCCAAAGCGACTTACAAGTGCGGAATACAACAAGCGAGTCAACCTGAAGAGGCAACTAGACACAATAAGTGCTCACAATACAAGTTTCAGACATTGCTCAGAGTATCATATGCTACAACAAGGGAGAGATTTAAAGGAAAGAGGGATAGGAAATGAAGGGAAAGCCTAGTTTATCTAACAATTCTTTGTACAATTAATTAATCCAATCATAAGCATTAATAAATCCAGGCAAACTTACTAACTTGCCTGTTATGACTATTTGCAGTGTTCAGGTTCAAATGTTTGGAAATTTTCTAGACATTTTCTAACCTGAGTGTTGGAGAATTAGAACGTATAATATCGCACATTCTTTTAGATGTTTATTCTCAGTGACATAATTCTTTGAACCTGGACTGGCAAAGTGTATAGTTTTGTATTAAAGGGCTGTATTCATGTAAGTCAAGCTGTCAGGACCTCGGTGTGATCACCCAGCTTGTTTTGTTTTCTGTCGGGGCGCGTGGCATTGCTTTGGCGGCGCGCCACGTGCTCCGGTGTCCGCGTCCTCCCCTGCCCTCCTTGTTACCCTGTCCCCTCATTATCTCCCTCACCTGCTCCCCGTTGATTTCGCTCCCTTTATATTTCCCCTCTCGTTGTGCGTCCCTTGTCAGATCGTCTCGGTTTATACCGCTACGGACCCAATCTCGGCTTGTTTTGTCTGAGACCCAAGCCGTGTGTTGTTGTTTCCCCCCTGTGTCCTGTTTTCTTTTACAGATTGCTGTCCGGTCCTCCTCACCATCTTCCTCTCTCTCTTCTCCCCCGGACTACGCAGTGCCGCTCCTGCTTCCCGCACGACCGCCCGTCCACCGCCCGCTCCACCGCCCAGCCTCCCTCCTGCTCCGCCCGTCACCCTCCCGGTTCCCGGTTCCCGCTGCCCCGCTCTCTCCCCTTCCCTCGCCTGCGCCGGAGCCGCCCTGCATCTTTATCTGTTAACTTGCCTGCATTGTTTGACTTTCTCTGTTTGTGAAATAAACGGTTAACCGCTATTGGATCCCTGTCGTGTTCCTGACACAAGCTCAGTTTACAGAAGTATTAATACATTTTAACCTGCTTGGTGTATTTTGCAATGTCTTGGTTTAGCCTCTTATTAGTTCATATTTGTATTATACAAGCACTGAAAGGCTTATAATGAACAAGTTCTTAAAATGTATTAACTTTAAGAAATAATTTAAAGGTGCTACTGTGTATGAAGTCATCCCCTTTGCATCCAAAATTGAGGAAAAACATGTAACAAAGATATAACTTAAAACACCAACCCTTTATTAGCTCTCATATATGAGACCACATGAACAAGTGAAGATTTTAAAATGACAAAGCTGAGGTGCTTGCTGCTTAAATAATCAATGATCTAAAACCAAATAACCAAGTCTGGGAGTCACAAACAAATTAAAATTAATGATAGCACTGACATGCAGCATTTTTTTGCATTATTAAACATCCATTTTGTAAAATTTTTAACAATAAGAATCTAACCAGTGTTTTAACCTGTGTATGGCTGAACACTCTTAGATTGAGAACTGTGAACTCTGACATTCCTAGATGACAGGCAGCTTGTAGAAAAAGTCACTTTAAAAAAAAAAATATTCTCCAGATCATGTGCTTCACAGATTATTACAAAATTATTGAGAAAGCTCATTGTGGCATTTCAGAGAAATGTTTTTTAGTTATAGCATTAACCTAGTTCCCCAAATAGCATTCAGCTGTCTATTTGATGTACACCCATATGCTATTTCATAAACGCCAACCCATACCCATAGCAACTAGACATTCAGCATTAAATGTTTACGTTTTTATGAATATACTATAATTTCCAAAAGAATTAAACATTCCAAAAACAGCATGTAAAAAGCTCATAATATTACAGTAGCAACGTTGTGCAGTGTACACATGCTTCTAAAAATCTATCATGCTTCTCTTGGGACTTTGTGTGTAAATATGCATTTTATTAAGAGCATCCAAGATAAACTGGTTTTGACCTGCTTTTATTTTTCCTAAGGTGTCCTGCCAAGTACTAAAAAAGGCTGAGAAATGAAGGAGATTAGGTGAGACAGCTGGTGTATGGCTTAATTCTGCTTCTAAACATGTTGCTTAAAGTTCATTGTACACATTATCAAACATGTTTATATTTTTAACTCTCCTGGATTAATGGACATGCTCTAACATAAAAGTCAAAATTTTGTTTACCATATCATTAATATCTTAAAATTAGAAAAAATTGGAGTTTTAAAAGCATTGTTAACTTCACTTCATTTGAAGTTTTGTTAAATGAATCTACCAAACAAAAGGTATAATTTGAAGTTTGAAAAAGAAAATTTGAAAAAGAAACTCAATAAAAACAGAATTCAAAACCTTGCTTGTAACAAGACTTGTTTTGTGGAACTATTGCATCACTGATAACGTTCTCAATGTTTTGACCTAATCATATGAATGACAGCAAAGACTAATGATTCATTGGCTGCATAGGAACTCATCGGCAACAAGTCAATATCAAGGCATCTCCACAAAGCTAAAATACAAGTAGTAATGCACACTAAAGCAGTACTGTGACTATTTCACTAATTACTTGCCTTGTACTCTATTTCAAGGTTACAACTGTGTTCAAACAGCAGGTATAGCCACAAACACACAAGGAAACTATCATGTAGCCCCCCAGGAAGATGCACCAAATCTTTAAAAAAAAATTCATAACCAATACAAATTCAAATACAAATTTAAAAGTTATTGCGGATGCTTACCCACTGATGTAAAACAATGTGCTAGGACAAAGAGCTTCTAGTGATATGGCAGTACAAATAGGTATGAGCAGTATAAGAGAAGTGTATTTGTGGCATGTATGTATGTGAATTCACTTAATTTCAGGCTCATCTATATAACTATGTATTGCTTAATTAAGCAATGGTGGTCAATGAGAAATGCATGATAAAGAGCATTTTTAGACTCTCTTTCTTTAAAAAACACAACAAGCCTGTCAACTGACCTGCAGCACAGCTGGGTGCTATGACAAAGCATATCTAAGCACTTCAAATCAGTCATCACTACCAGAGTCCTTTAATATGAGGATGTTTCTTTCCATTATTTTTAGTTGTGCAAGCTTGTGTCAAGTCATTGACATGCTGTGAAACAGTTGAGAGTTGATGACCGAAGATGCATAGTTGTGATGAGAGTTGAGAGCTGGGTCCTGTGCTTCTGGGACAATCTAGAGCCAGAAACTCTTTTTGTTCTACCTGGAGATCATGGAACTGGACTGTGATTGACTGGAAGATGTGGTGGCAGCACTGAGCTGGGAGAAACCACTGTGGCTGGACTCCAGACTGGTCATTGAGCCCCTAAGGAGTGGAATAGAGTAGAATTACATCTGTAAAATTAATAAGCCTACTAACTGTAAATAAAATCAAAAGAGAAAAGGATCCAAAGAAATATGTTTGGATTCATTAACTCAAAGCCTATCGGTTTTCTGTGTGTTATAGATAAGAGTAAAACTTGATAAGATTAAACTTGTACTGAAATCATTCAGGCAGGAACACTATGAAGTCAATGTGCGTGTTAGCAAAAGGAATAGATCATCCCACAGTTTTAATTATTATACCACCATTACTCAACATCATGTGGTTTTCAAATTTACATTTGTATTGTAGTGACATATGTATTATTTTCTTTTATAATTCTAATACAAATACATAGTTTATATAAAAAAGGTGTTTTAGATGCTTCTGCAATGATTTATTGCAATTAACTTTTCTGATTCATTTGATTTGCCCACATCATCACTGGTAAAGCTCCATGACTCCATGTCAATATGCAATATGCAGGTGCAGCTCATGTAAAAAGATTCTATGCAACGCAAGGCTTTTGAGAATGTCTGTGTAACTCATTCCTATAATAAATCTCAACTAAAGTGTTTCCTTAAAATCCTTAACAGTAGGGAAAGTCAGACTCATTTCCAGGAATAAGTTTATTCTGATGGTTCATTTCAGTGAACCGGTTAAAATGGTTCATCAGTTCTTTCAACACATGACCGAAAAATAGTTCATTTGAACATACTGCTAACTCACGGATGCATAGGCCCCGATTTATGTTTTTGCTGGTTGGCCTATGCACAGATGAACTACTGTCTAAGGTTCAGTGTTTCATTAAAGAGCTGATGCAGTCTACTTAAACTGGTCAGAGAAGTTTATTACGTTAAAATAAAAATGTCATATTCCTACAAAGTACTTAAACATGCTTTCTGCTCCTAAAATAAATCTAATACATATTTATTTGTTATAATTTCTGCAATTGTACAACATAAATTTGAACATTAGTTAGAAAAACTTTCTATAGGGCTGGCTCAGTTATCATTTTGCAGAGAGAATAAATTCTGCATTCTGCAGAGAGAATGTAAAACATGCTCACAATCTAACCAAAACAAAGGGATGATTTGCTTAAAACGAGGGAATGAATTTGTTCCCATGCTCACGTATTAAAAAGTCATGGAAACAAATTCTTCATTCATGGTCATGATATAAGATTATATATGATATAATGTCATGATATAACAGATTACCGCATGTCATCTGAGGGGCCTCGTAGAAGTACAAGGTGAGGGCAATTTTTTAAATGTCTATATAAAAAAGTAAAACATATGTTTTATCTTTAGATCTCTAGAATTTATCTTAGAATTTATCTTTTTACATTTGTTTACTGGGTATTCTTTAAACTTCATGTAGCCAATCTGAAGGCCAAGCTAGTCTAATGTCATGTTAGTCTGCTATGTTTAAGGCTTGCTCACAGCAACTCTGTGGAAGTACGCACACAGTACATTAAAATTTTTGCATGTATACAAAATATATTATCAATCTACATTCCATAAAAGATACACTGCATTGTTTTAAAATCATAATGTGCCAAAAAATTCAGACTTGTGAATGGGCTTGATGTTCAATGAAGAACAATACAAGCAATTTTAACTGATACTGAACAACACAGATAGTTCTACTATATATTGAACCTAAACAGCAAAGAACATGCTGAGGTTTTACATATATATATATATATATATATATATATATATATATATATTTTTTTTTATAAAAACACACACACAAAAAAAATATATATATATATATATATATATATATATATATATACACATCTTTATGTAAGCTTATTATAATATTATATCAATCGTGTAATGGCAGCCATTTACACACACTGAATGGACAGAGGTTGAAATGAAAGCCAAGCTTTTGAGCAAACACAACAGCATAGTAACTAAGCTAACAGCAAACACGTTCTACATATTGCAGCAAGCCGTTCTTTTCAGGGAGAAATATAAATAAAAACCATTGTGCGCAGAAGGGAGAGAAATATGAGAAAAGAAGCAGCAGGCTTGAAAACTGCTCTTGATAACTCTGTGACCTGATATAACCCTTAGTATTAAAAGAACTAGACAAAGTAAAAACAAAGGCATGTTAGCGGTTTTATAGTAGCTGAATATGGCAAAATCTCTAAAATATTTTTTTTATTTAAAAGAAATCATGCTATGAACACCATACTAAGATCAGTTAAGATAGATTTAAATGGGATCATCATAGATATTACATTTAATTAGTCTAAGGTATGTGTTTACCTGAAGTCCTCTGAGCCCAGCACCTCAGTATAGTACATAACTTTACACTTGTGAGAGGACACCTGCAGAGTAGCCAGAACATCGTCCACACGGGGCAGGTTTGTGGTGGCACACGCTGGCATAGTGTGGAACTTCCACTGCAGAATATAGAAACCTGGCCATCGAGTCACGTGTGAACCCTAATGGGGCAGAGAGTGTTGGCAGAGAGAAGGCAATTATCAGGAAAAGCTAACGCTTAAAAACCACTAATAAATTGTTACAGTACCAGTTCAATTACAAATTATTTTTTTATTAAAAATGAACAAAATTCCATTATTGAGCATATATATTATATTAACATATCTGTATATATAACTGCAAATGTATCTGTAAAGATATCCGAAAAATACATATCTGTGTTCAAAAGTATATTTTTACAATGATATTTGGGCTCATACTGGCTCCATGAAAAGATTGCAAAATCATGCAATGGTATTGGGTGTAGCCCAACCTGCAGCTCTACATATGTCTGCAAAAGAAGCACCATTAGCCAGTGCCCAGGAGGAGACTCCTAACGAAGTAGATCTTGGGACTGGTAACCTAACCCTGTTTGAAGATAGTCTAAAACTACTCTGAGCATCTAAAGCTCTGTGTGTGGTCCAGATATAGGCACAGAGCATGCACTAAACACAACAACAGGAATGGGTCTTCCTCCCCAGAAGGTAGTGCTTGCAATAACATGGTCTTGAAAGGCAGTGGTAGGAACTTTGGACAAGTACCCAGGTCAGAGCCTTAGGAAAACGTAAATCACCTGACCAAAACTCTAGACACTCGTTGGAAACAGAAAGCATCTGCTGGCCCCCAACAGAATGCGACTGGCACAAGGAAAGCTGTAATTAGCAACAAATGGCTGTGACTTGCATACCCTAGGGGCTTAAATGGGACTCTTTGTAGGCCTGAGATCCCAAGAGGGTATAGAGCCTGGTCTAGAAGGATTTAGTTCTGAGAAACATGTCTGGTTAGGCAAATATGGTGCAAACAAAAGAAATTGATGCTCCTCTACCTTGACCTTGCACAGAACCTGTGCAATGAGGCTCACTGGGGAAAACATGTACTTGGGCAAGTTCAGCAGCCAGCTGTGGGCTAAGGTGTCTGTGCCACAGGTACCGTTGTTCAGGGAGTACCAGAGTGGACAATAAGAGGTGTCTGGGAAGGTAAACAGGTCCACCTTTGCCTCTCCGGTCTTCTCCCAAATCAACTGTGCTGGAATGGAGTCTCCATTTGCCACAAAGTGTAACCTGTCATCGCTGTGCGTTTGAGGTCTCTGGGAGCATGAGTGACAGGGTTGCAGCGTGCTGTCATCTTGATAATTGATGTATGCCATAGCTGCAGTACTGTCTTAGTGGCCTAGCACATGCTTGCCCTAAATAAGCATTCAAAACTGTTTCAGAGCAAGAACACTGCAAGCTTGTTGTGCACTACACCAAACCCATCCCAGTGGGACTCGAAGGAACTACAGGTCTGACTATGAGTTAATAGCATGTCAGCACCCTAGTGGTCTGAGACCAAAGTTCTCTGTTTGAACAAATTCTGACAGGCCAGTGTCGACTAGGCACTCTCACTGGTAAGGCATGCTGTCGTAGGATACTGAGAAAGAAGATGCTCTGCACAGAGCACAGCTTGCTCTTCTCCCAGTTGACCCGAAGTCCCAAACAGTTTAGATGCTATAGCAAAGATCGCTGTGCACACAACTGATCTTGAGAGTCAAATAAGCTAGTCATCAACATTAATTGAGCGATGGAGTATGCTCTGTTTATTTTTAGGCACTCAGGGTAGCCTCTGAGACTTTGGAAAAGAGGCAAAGAGACAAGGACAAACCAAAATGAAAGACCTTGTAATGGTATGCTATCCCTTCAAAAACAAACCGCAGGTCCTCATCAGCTGTGTGTATACACAGAGTGACATTAGCTTTTACTGTTACTTCCAAACTGCCCTCCTGGGAAAATCTTTTTCCTTTCACCCTATATTCATATAATATCCATTCAATTCCTTTCTATGTCAATAATTTTATAAGACGTGCACCACTGTTTATCTTGCAAAGCTCACATAAACCATTTCCATGTACACTTGGTGGATTCGCTTCTCAAACCAACTTTTAATTCATTAACACTACCAACCAATTTTTAAATAACCATAAATCATAAGATCTGTTTATGTACTTAAATGGGGCACATGACAAAGTTAGATAGCACAGGGCAGCTCTCATACTACCTATTTTTAAATCAACAGATTTTCTAATTTCATAATGTAGATAGATTAGATTAGGTTTGCCTGTAGTTTTGTCAACAGTAATTTTCTTTTGCTGTTATAAGCCCTACAATATTAAAGAACAAGTCTCACAATGTATGCATAATGTAATAATTCTGAATTACCTTTTTAAACACTTGTCATTTAACACTATTGTAAACTCAGAACAGTTTTAAGGGGGATAAGACAATTTTGTGGCCCCTCTGTTTAGATAAAACATTTTTGGATTTGGGGATTTTTATAATACAATAAAATGATTTTATTACATGAATTATATTCATTGCTATTAGATATTACATTAGAATAGGTTAATTGATACTGCCTTAATGCAGGCAAACAAAGGTCTCACATACAGGGTAAAAAATTAACTTTTCTATTAATGATGCCTAGAAAAATTTCTTTGGACAATTTATACCTTTAAATAGGCATTATTAAAGGTATGTTGATTTATGTCAAATATTTACATTCAATAAATGAATTCAGCTTATCAGAACAATGACATACAACCCCAATTCAAAACAAGTTGGGATACTGTGTAAAATATTAATACAAACAGAATGAAATGATTTTCAAATCTCAAATACCCATATTTTATTCACACTAGAACATAGACAACATATCAAATGCTGAAAGTGAGTTTTATGGTTGAAATAGTTTTACTATTTTATGCAAAATATTAGCTCATTTTGAATCTGACGGCAGCAACACCTCTCAAAAAAGTTGGCTGAAAAAGCAATTGATACTGATAAGAAACAGATGGAGGAGCATTTCGCAACTAATTAGGCTAATTGGCAACAGGTCAGTAACATGACTGTAAAGCATAAAGTAAAGCAGAGGTCCACCAATTCGCAGAAAACTGTGTTTATAAATTGTGGAATAATTTCAGAATAATGTTTCTCAATGGAAAATTGTGAAGACTTTGCATATCTCATAATCTACAGTTCCCCATATGGGTTTATGAGATTTGTAAATCATTGCATTCTGTTTTAATTTACATTTTACACAGTGTCCCAACTTTTCTGAATTGGGGTTGTACTATTGGTTGTTACCAATAAAATGTTTTCAGCAAAAGCAAACTTTACACTGCAGACGTTGCATCTGACATGGCATTTATGTTAGTTTATTTTATTAAGAGCCTGTTTAATGTTGAAATGTTGCATAAATGAATTTACACATTATCATTAACACATTATCAGATTCATGTAATTATAAATGCATAATGAAAAATAGAAATGATAAAATCAACATTTATTTCCACAGAACCAAAATTTAGGTTTAAATTTAGGTTCTTTAAATTTAGGTGAGAGCAGATATATTACATTGTTTAATCTAAGAAACAAGCTAATAGAGCTGCAAAATTTAAACAAATTGTTGTTGATTATTGTCTTTGATATTGTAATAATAATTATTAATGTCTGCATTGCATGGAAGGATAGTGCCTCGACCTACATGAAGGCCTTAAGAAACTCTAGATCAGCCTACTTCTCAAATGTGAAATCCAACACAACCCTAGGTATTTAAAGGGAATTATTACGCTATTGCTACATTTTTTTCTGTTGTTTAAAGGCACAATCACTTTCCCAATACAAACCCTTACCCTGTAACCAAGTCTTAACCCTCAAACAGCCCTTTAAAGAGGTGCCAGAAAGTGAAGACCAGTCAAAATGTCTACAATTTACTCTCTTTGTCCTCACTCTGATGGTATAACTGGTCACATTGGTTCTCATAAAGATAGATGTACACACATGCACAGCAATGTTTGCTTGGACAATAAAAGAGTTATAAAACAGTTATTGCCTGCTGAATGGTTTTTATTTATAGAAAGAGAATTGTGTTGTCATTTCCATAGAAAATGCTTATTCAATCCAAAATACTTTCCAGGCACTTGTGCAGTGCCATTTTTAAGTAATTCCACTTGTATTTGAGCAAACAACTTTTCTGATGGGCCCCACTGACTGCTTCTTAGTCCCCCAGTGCCACTCCATTAAAATAATCCTATAACAGCCCCTGCTTTGCTTTTCTGTCTCTGTTGAAATAAACCCACCATAAAAATGATAGATCTTTCATTTATTTTTAAGTGGGCAAACTTACAAAATCAGCAGAGCATAAAATAATTATTTTCTTCGCTATAACTCTTTTTTATAAGCACTACATTTTAAACCAAAAATGTTACATTATTGGAATTATTGTTCACTTGTCCTGCCACTGTCATACTGCTTGCTTACTGGTATACTGCTGACATTTAGCTTGGCTTAGGGTTTTGTATATTGTTAATATGCTGTTCATTCTTTTATGAATTGTTAATATGCTTTTAAAATAATGATCTAAATACAGTCTTAAAAACTTTAATATTTCACCATTTTTACTCTCATTCTCTTTTCGTTATGCAATGTTCAGATATTTTGTGGTAATATTGCAAATTGCTTATGTATATTATATTCCTGTTCTATAAAATGTTATCTTCTAAGGATCAGTTGATTGTAAGCTTGTTTGTAAACAGCATATCTTGATATCGATGACATCTGACATTTATCATGTTTATTAAATGTCATATAATATCACAAAATGTAAATATTGTTTATTAAGCTGTCTGGATACATTCCCTTCTTGTAAACCCCTTTGATAGGTATGAGTCTTTGCATGCAATAAAAGGTATTTCTGATGTATGTCCGTTTCATCACATGGTTCAAATGCACTGTAGTATCAGTTCACTGAACTGTATATTTATAAACTAATTACATTCTTAGTATCAGTATTAGTATTACTAATGTACGTCTTTTAAATAAAATTTGTAATGGTACCATATGTATTTTTAATTATTTCAATATTTTTACAGAAGCAAGAGCAACACAGAATTTAAGCAAACAGAGTAGAAATAAAAATATTATTATTAAAATTGCGGTTAAAGGCATCAAGAACTGAGAATTTAAATTCCCTTTGATCATCTGACAGTTAAAAAATACCCTGCAAGTTATCCTGTAAATATACTGTCAGATCGCAAAACTTACTTGTTATTTCAAAACAACTTTTTGGAATTCAGTCACACAATTTTGAAACATGTGATTACAGTTCCAAATCACATTAGTAAGACCCTGTCCATTTACTGGCTACATTGTATTCCAGATTCCTTTGTAAATAAGGCACAGCTTTCTGTATTGGATCTGAGGATCAGGAACAGCACAACACACATCTGTGAGTTTGTTATTGCACACATCTGTGAGTTTGTTATACACATCTATTGTTTGTTATTGCTGTTCGCCAGTCATAGTAGTGGGCGATTACTTCCAAGTTATCCATGCAGCAATCCCACCAAAACAGAGTGTTTCAAGATCGAAGCTTAAAAACAGAGTAGAAAATAGCCTATTGCTTACTAATATGAACAGTAATAAATCATTTAAAACAGCGTTCATGACCCCTTTGAATGTCTATTAGTTAATATCTAGTTAACTAGTTTGGTGTTTTAGCTTCATTCAAGGACTTTAAAGGCCAGAAGATAAATGTCTGCGCTGTGTTTGACTGCTGGTTTAGTTAGCA
This sequence comes from Chromobotia macracanthus, assembly GCA_036877525.1. Taxonomy (NCBI): domain Eukaryota; kingdom Metazoa; phylum Chordata; class Actinopteri; order Cypriniformes; family Botiidae; genus Chromobotia; species Chromobotia macracanthus. Next base: position 7,254,287 of record JAZGTH010000001.1, on the reverse strand, counting down.
GACTAGAAACTAAGACTAGAAACTGTTTTATTACATATATGCAGGCTTAAATATTTGCATATATTGCTTGTATAAATTTAAATATTGTGATTTTACTTTTCAATAGCTCATTATTGTAAAACACTGATTGTGTAAAAATACAGTTTCCTCAGAGAAGAGATAAATGGCTATGTAAGTTGCATCTTTTAATCATTGATTTATCTGTATCTGTAATTACTGCACAATGTTACTTAATCTTTACTTTCTGGAATATACCATTTGTTAAACGTTTTAAATTTTTACTAGAACATTTAAGGCATTTTGTTGATGACGAAACTAGGTCCCTACAAAGTGCCACAGGAGTTGTGTGTGCGCTACAAGATAAGCGTGTACCTCACGAGTGCTTCAGCTACATTGCAACCTTCCAGTTTCCACTTACCAGTAAGGCCTAAGCAGTGGCCAGCCACTCAGCAAAAAGCTGATGAGAGGAACACTACAGAGACCACATTCTATTGATGATAGGTGTCATGTGGTAGATACAACATATGGACATACCCAGGAAGTTGGAAATATGGAAATGGCCTCCACCATCCAACAGGCTAACCTCTGTTTGGAGACAACCTTCCCCTTCTGCTGATCTCCAAAGCAGACAAAGTGCTGGTCAGAGTATCTAAGACTCTCTGTGTGTTCCGGGTGCGCAGTCACTCCCCCGAGCCGTAACCTTGCCAGGACAGCACGTCAGCTGTGCAGTTGAGGTGACCTGGGATGTGAGTGGGTGATCAGTGAGCTTGCAACAAGCGAGGGAGCAGGCGATGAGCATGCTGTGATATGCAACGTGACTGCATACCACCTTGGTGGTTGATATAAGCCACTGTTGTTGTGTTATCTGTCAAGACTTACACGCGTCTGCCCTGGATCCAAGGTAAAAACCTCTGCAGGGCAAACAAGACTCCAAGCAGCTCCAGGCAATTTACATTTTATGTGTAATGCAGGTGGTGCACTGCAAACAATGTATGCTCGTTGCACAAGGCACACCATACCGTATTCAAAGGGTAGGTTGTAACAACAACGCATCTGGACATCTATCCTAGGGGAACACCTGTCCGTAGGAATGCCAGGTGAGATGATGAACTGAGGGTTTGGCGATACTTTGAGGTGATAACCACTCGGTGCACACCAAGGTGCCAAGCTCTCTTCTTGACTTGGCCCTGGAGTGGTCTCATATGCATCAAGCCCATTAGAACTACCACCACCGAGGATGCCTTATGCCACAAAAGGCTCTGAAGAAGTTTTAGACGGACTGCTGGCCTGTTCCTGATAGAATGCAGGCAGACAAGCACCAACTGTACCCAGTCCTCTGTAAGGCAAGATGTCATGCTGATGTTCTGCACCAGGGAGAGCTTGCTCTTTTCCCAGATGACCTGAAGTCCCAGCCAGTCCAGGTGCCGTAGCACCAAATCCCTGTACTCGCATAACAAATCCCGCGAGTGAGCTAGCATAAGCCAATAGTCGAAATAGTTCAGGATGGGAACACCCTGTCTCTGAAGAGGGGCAAGGTCTACCTAGGCCACCTTGGCAGCAACTTGGTCATGCTCTCACAGTAAGAACATAAAAGGCACCTGAGCATGCTCAAGCCCGAGACACTCAAGGCACCAAACGTGAAGGAGTGATGAAATGGCCACATCCAGAACCACAGGGATGGAAAATCATCTTTAAAAATATGCCATAGTGCTGTGGGAGCAGAGAAGGAAAAATTTGCCAAGAGATAATCTCAAAACAATACACAAATGCAAGACAGAATGCCATGGCTGAAGATCTGTAAGGTAGTGACAATCACCATGCTAATGAACCTAACAACAGGACTGTAATTTGTAATTACCACATTGCATCATTAAAAATGTATTTTATTGTGAAAGTAAGATATATGCATTGCAGGAACTGATATCAGGGCTGGGCTCATTTTCTTGCCAACCATTTTCAAAGAAAAGATCAAACCCCATATCCCTCCGGAGAGGTAGGAATCTGAATTATCTTACAATGTTGGCTGGTAGACAAGAGGTTAATACATGTACAAAAATTGCTTAAATTTTACTGTCTCCTACAGATATGCTTGATTTGCACCAGACTAGGCCATGCAGGAGGCTGCAATGTAACATGACAAGTCTGATTTGTTTGCAAAAAAATGCCAAATTTTTATTAAAAAAAAAAGTTTGTTTAAAAGTTTGTTTAAAAAACAAACGTTTGTGTAATTTTCTTTTATGTAGGTGGGGCCCCTTTTACACCCTATCCAAATACACAACTGATGAACAATGGTTCAAAAATGGTGATCACTGAAACCGTTCAGTGTGCTGCCTGTGTTTTGTATTTAAAAATTGTTAATGAATGTCTCAAAGCCTGATTCTTCCAGTTTATGTGTAAAAACTGTAAACATTTAATCCAAGCATGCATAAAATTACATTCATAAAGGAACAAAATGGCATGCTGCTCCAGATTCTCACAAGGTACCATTTCTATACCCTTCCAAAGGGTATATCCAATTGTTGAGGCATTTTAGGGACCTTTACATGATCAGGAACTTTTGAAATTATCTTGAAATCAACTCTTGAAATATTTTACCTCAGAGCAACCCCAGAAAACAGTGGTTTTAAAGCCACAAGTCAAAGTTTTTTATTAAGCTTTTAAGTTAAGCTTTTTCTCTAGCATAGCACATTTCCAAAAAATGGGCACTGGGATGCTCCAAAACGGTGCTTAGTATTAGAGAAGGCTTTACTCATTAAAATAGAAAAAAACCCAACTATTTACATAATAGATACCAAAGATTTTCCAAGTGTTCACAATTGTTAAACTATCACATAAATCATTACCGATGGCCGGCAATCTTTCTCTATAGCTGAGCATCAGTGTAAATAGCCACAGTAATTAACAATACACACATCTGTAATGGTATACCAGACTCCAGATACAGAAATAGAGTAAACCAAACAGGCAGATTTATTGAAACAACAAAATCAACAGGAGTAAATGGCTTGCACATAAGACTAACAGATGGGATTTCTGAAGTAGGCTGACGGATGGCAGCCATCGGATGGAGGGAGGTCTGTCATGAAGTCAACTCCTAGGTGTGACCAGGGGCGGCGAGGAGTGGGCAGATGCAGCAGCTTACCTGTAGATGGTGAGAAACTTTGGCTATAGTACCTTCTGATGTTTTTGGCCATTCCCGGCCACCAGATGCAGTCTATCAATAGTGAGAGGGTCTGACTGGGTGACCAGCGCCCAGAGAGGTGTGCATTGACTGGATGAGGCCCAGGCGTTGACTTCCAGGGATGTAGTTGTGGTTAGATGGACACCCCAGCGAAGTTGGATCGGAGCAGCAACACTGGCAGCAGCAACTTCTTCATACAGGGACCACTGGATTGGACTGATAAATAAACTTGGTGGCAGGATACTCTCAGTATTCCCGGAGGGTTTGTTTGGGAGCGCAGGTGAATGAGGTTATTTCAGATCCGAATGATGTTATACGCACTTCTGAAATTTTCACCATTTCCAGCCTGGTGAAAATGCAACTCCGCGACACTGTTTCATGGCAGCGGGGAAGAGAGGACGTGGCCTTATGCTCAGGTATGGACAGTGAGTAAGTTTTACCTCTGGGCACTGGTTGGGTATGAGATCTATGGCACAGTCCCATAGTCGGTGAGTAGGTAATTGTGTGGTTCTTTTGGGGCAGAAGACATTGTTGAAGGGGGCGTAGCACTCAGGAATATGGGTAGACAAGTTCTTAACGGGGCTTTCTATGGAGGTGGAGAACAGATTGTGATGGTGTTAACAGGTCTCAGAAGATCCAGGAAACATCTCGGGAAACAGCTAATGCCCCACTTCAGGACTTCCCCAGTGGACCAAGAGGGTCATGGGTGATGAGCTAGGGGCGCCCCAGCACCACTGCAACACACCGAGACAACGTAGTGAGCTGTACAACAGTGGTGAGTGGATGATTGTTGCTGAGGGAATTAGAGATGGCACTCACCTGAGGACTAGGAGGATGAATTGGGCAGGTGCGAAGAATGTGGCCTCTTTGGCCACAATATAGGCATAAGTTCTCGGTGAGCTGGCAGCAACGTTCGGTCAAGGACAAACAAGTTGTGTCAATCTGCATGGGTTCTGGGATTGGTTCTAGAGTGCTGGAGCACTCTGGAGGGATGGTTTGAGATTATGAGCTTTTTAGGCCACCATACATCCCTGCACATAGTTGGCCACATGGATGGATAGCTGGATGAACCTCTCCAAACCCATGGTGTTGTCAATTGCCAAAAGATGCAGCCGGAGTGAGCACTTCGAGCCCTGATGATAGGCCATAAGCCGGCAACGGCCAGGGTATGGTAACGCAGTGCATACTCTTGTACAGAATCTTGTCTCTGCTTGATATGAAACAATTGTTCACTTGCTAAAGTATCACCAGAGGGTTTGCTGAATACTTCACAGAAATGTTTCAGAAAGTTGGTGAGAAAATGCACTATGAGGCCATTCTATTGCCAGATGGATTCTGCCCATTGCAGCACTCGACCTGTTAACAGATGACAAATGCAATTTTAGACTTCTCTGTGGGAAAGTGGTGAGGCTCAAGGCATAGAGAACATTGGAGCAGGAACCTGGAGCAGAAATCCTTTGCCGAGCCAGAGTAGTAGGTGCTGGGTTAACCATGGGACCGGTCGCGAGAGCAGCTGGGAGTGGTGAGAGAGATGATATGAAAGGAGGTGCTGGCATGCTCAGCATGGTGGATGTCATTGTTGTGGATGTTAGGACCCGGCAAAAATTATCCACCAGCTCCTGGATCGGATCCGTGCCTGTTTGGTCCATATGAGATGGCAGTGTCTGGTCTTCTGTAATGGTATACCAGACTCCAGACACAAAGATAAAGTGAACCAAACAGGTGGCTTTATTAAAACAACAAAATCAAGGAGTAAATGGCAGGTGATGTTTTCGGAAGATAATACAGTCTTTGGGGTATGGGACGTTAATGGGAGACCTTGTATTAGAAGAAATGGCTATTACAGCAGAAAGCAGATGACGTGAGAGAGGATTCGGGAGCTGGCAGGAAGGTGAGTATGAAAATTAGCAGGTATATCCCAGGAGGGTCGAAGGAGACGAAGAGAGGAGTGGAGAACAGGAACACTGACGAAAGGAGATCAAAGCGGAGTAACGAACAGTTCTCAAGAGATACAGGTAGCGGGGGTTAAGTCTGTACACCAAGGGGAGACCAGACAAAGTGGCAGTGGAGAAGGAGTGTCTTTATAGTGCTCTGTGTTGATCAAGTGATGGGGAACAGGTGTTCATTGGATGTGGGCAGAGTCTGGTGCAACAGTGACAACATCATTCAAACAGCTATCTGCCATAATATGCAAACAGCTCCACATAATTTACATAAATCTTTTGCATAAATACCAAAATACTGTAGCCATATTGATAATGTTTTGCTAATAGTGATTGTGAATGATCATGACAGAAAGTACTGTACTGGATTATAGCTGACGCATGAGATAAACTTGCTTCAAAATAACGACGAATAAGTTGTAAAGACTGAACAAATCACCTGCTTGTGAAACATAAATTGTGTGTGGACTCATTTTTACGGATAAGACTAACGGATGGGATTTCAAGCATGTTTACCACAGTAATATACACTGTATGCATGCTTTGTTAGAAAATGATGATGGATGACAATCGTTTAAGAAGTCCACTGTAAACAATGCAAAACATACCAAAACATATCTATAGTTTCATAATAAAATAATGATGTGCTGCTATAAAAACATTGTGATTTGCACTCCACACAAATTACTGTATTACTGTTGCAAGAGCATGTATTTTGTGAAACAAATCTCGGATATCAAAGCTAAACCCTTTGACCTTTGTAATTATATATCATATGTAAAGTGTGATACCAATCATGTAAAATACATTAAATACGTTAAAGTTTGTTTAAAAAAAGCGTGTCGGTCTCACACACATGGACTGGTTAAATTATTTGAGGTTGGGGGTACCAAAAAGGAGGCTGAAGGTGCAGAGGATGTTAACCCAAGAGTGCAGAGATAGCAAAAGCGACGGTGCCAAGATGCACGAGAGCGATGCTACTGAGCAGGTTAGTAACCCTGCAGTAATCTAGGAATGGAAACATCACTATATGTTGTCCCATCCTAACATTGCCATGGGAGACTGTTGTCTTGTGTGTGCTGTTTTTCATTCAGTTGTGTCAACTCAATTATCAAGCTTGCTACACACTCCAGCACAGTAACAACCTTAACCTTTCAGACCCCTTTTTCTGACTTTCTTCATTAAGCACCTAGTGACAAATGCATCAACTTTTTGGACAGCTTTATTGGACATAGAAAAGTGTCACCAGTGTTGCTCCGTGAGTAAAGTCTTTTCTTTGCAAACTCTGTTCATTGAGTGGTGAACAGGGGAGCAGCACATTTTGTCAGTCTATCACTTAACTTTCTGCACAATTTAACATGTAAATATAGCTTAAATCACAGCAAAGCTGCTGCTTTTAACTTATGCCAATTTTGTCAAACAACGTCACAATTATAAATCAGGATTTTAGTGGTTCAGTGGAAGTGATTGTGGGTTATCATGTAGTCTTAATGGGTGTGTCAAGTCACTGTTTCAAGCAAAACAGATGTTTTGAATATCTGTTTTGTTTCTTTCTACAAAACAGATATTCTTTCTACTATCTGTGCTTACATACTGTAATTAAATAAAATTGAACGCCCAGTAAAGCTGTTTTCATGTATATTTTTATTGTCAGGCAACTGAATGAACCCTTAGAAAGAAGCCTCTGATTTAGAAAGTGTCTTTATGTGTTTGTGTAAACAGTATATTTACAAGTACATTTATAGACAGTAACAAACCCTCAGTTAATGAAAATATCTGTTTTACCATAGATGCATAAATAACTTTATTTAAACAAGACTGCCAGGTTCATGTGAGAGTTAAATGATGTTCCCTGGCTGTCATTGCCTCACAGATCAATTTAAACCTTTATTTAGATTATACATTTCTGAATTGTTATGAAAGAGCAGCTTTTTTGCCTTAATTCACTGAAGTGAAATCCACAATGATTTTTCATATGAAATTGAAATACTGTTATAAAATGTGGATTCTCCCAACCTTCTCTTATTTTTTACAATACTGTTTTTTTTTATCAGATTAGATGGTATATTAGATGTCATATGTGATTAGATGTCATCAGATTAGAGAGCGAGAGCAAGAAAGAGCAAGATCAAAAACTGCCAGGCAAAAATATGGACAGATGATATCCAAGTGAAGTCAAGATTGTTATTTTGGCAAAACAGTAAGTTTAGCAGAGGAAAACTATTCTATTCACAATATAATGTTCTTAAGTATGAGCTAAGCCCCAAATGTTTATAACTTCTCGTAGATTTGTTAGTCTACCAATTACTGACATACCTGTACACTCTCTCCTTCTTTGCATGTGAGCGGTGACTCCACCATGCTGTAGTCCTGTCCCAACAGCCAGGATTTATCTATAAGTTGTACATTGTTGGCTGCAGGTGAGGTAATACCATGTGTAGCCAGTGGCTCTTTCCTTGGTGGCTGTGGAGCTTGTTTAGAGTGGTAGATATTAAAGACCACATCGCCCTTACATACATCAAAGTCCCAAGTGATGACAGAAGAGGCATCGCTGATCTCAATCAGCAGCTGAGGGCAATGACATAAGACAAAAATGTCTTTTAATAATTAATTTAATAAAAAAAGACTTAATTAATTTAACAATTAAACACTTTACTACTGTTCAGGAGCTATTTAAAAAAATATATGCTGTATTTGTTTTAGACTGAGAACATGTATTGTATCACAAAACCTTTACATGTGATCATATTATGCAAACCCATATTAGAGCCCATATTAGATATCAAATAAAGCCATTAAAGCTATTAAACCTTTTTAATGACTAACCTCGTGTGGTGCTCCTTTAAAAAAGCTGGCACTCTGGTAAATAGTCTCTGTCCACAGTTTAATCTCATCATTCTCCAGTTCTTCTGCCGTTCTGTACAGAGACTTGGGCACCAGGCCACCCTCGGGCACTTCACACTACAGAAATATCCCAATACAAGTTTACTGAGTTTTTACTTTTTAGATTCTACTGTTTACATATATGTTTAGATATACAGATACTAAGTTTAGATGCAGTACTGTGTAAAAGTCTTAGGCACTGTCTATAAGTATTTTCACACCCAAAAATGGTTTCAAGCAAGTTATTTATATCTCTTGTTGTAGTGTTAGTACGAATTAAGTTTACATTTCCAAACATTCTTTTTGCCATTAATTGTAATAATGCAGTGAGATTTTTGTATGCACAAGGAGCCTGACAACAGCCAGTGCTCCACAGAGGGATCTGATCTCACAATCATCGAGTCTGTCTGTGATTACATTATGAACCAACAGAAAAAACTGAGACAGACTAAATCCAAAAGAACTGTGGCAGCGTCTCCAACATGCTTGAAGAAGCCTGCCTGTAAAGCTACAATGCTATTAAAAGTTTTAGCCACTAAAGTAAAGTGGGGATGCTTTCAAAAAATTTCATAAATAGATTTGATTTATCAATTAACTTCTAATAACTTAATCAAATAAATATTTAGCGTGAACACCCTTTGGTTAAAACCTCTTTTGTCCTTGGTAAACATGCACATAGCATCTCAGGTAGCTTCAGGTAGCTTTATCGAGGCTCCTGTCCAAAGCCTGTAGGTTTTCTTCTTTGTTTAGAGTGAAGACCTATGGGGCTGCAGGATAGACTACCTCTGCCCTCCATGTCCCATCAGGCTACAGCACTGAAAGAGCTGGACGAGGGTGGTCTTAACACAGCACACATGCAGGAGCTGCATACAGTGATGGATCTCATCGTAGGGGTGACAAAAGTCACACACGGGAGCTGGGCCAAGCATTATCAACATGGTTGCCCAGGAATGACATCTCTGGTTAAACCTTCCTGAGATATGAGATCCTGAAAAAGTTGTTTCTCAACCATCTCATTTCTCAAGGTGGCCTGTTTGGTGACACCACTGAGGACTTTGCCCGCCAATTCTCAACAGTGAAGAAGCAGATAAAAGTAATTAAACACATCCTGCCTTGTCGTGGTTGTATCTCAGTGTACAGACCGCAGAGGCAGCTCTATTCACTTGCTTCTTACCGGAGCCACCCCTGCAACTCCCCAGCTTGCCCATTCTAAATTTCTGCCTGCATCCTGGACACCTAAGAGGTTCACTTGCAGAAAATTGGCACCTGCCAAGGCTTCAAAGTGGTCCTGAGATGGGCGGCCGAAAAAAGACCAAGCTGCTCTCACGGACATACCACACACAGAGCAGGGTGGGGGTCCTATTCCACTCTTTGGGGTCGTGTCAAGGGGTGGTGTCACTATCTGCCCTGCGCTATGGAGTGGCCTACACCATAGACATGCAAAGAGCAGTTTCCATTTTCAAATCATACTCTTTACAGACTCCCCTTCAAGATGTTCATGCAGAAGCACATTCTGACATGTATGTGGCATATAGATTGGTTCATAGCCATAGACCTGAAGGACACATACTTTAATGTCTTGATTTTACCTTGACACAGACCTCACTCCAGTTTGCTTACGAGAGTTGAGCATTTAATTACAGGGTCCCTTTGGTATGTCCCCCCGTGTCTTTACAAAGGTGACTTGTGGGAAAGGGGAAAGAGAGCTAATTTTGGCCCACTCTCAAGAGCAGTTGTTCCTGGTAGTTTCTGGAGCAAGAGCAAGTTCAAGAGCAAAGCATCTATTTCCTTGGGATGGAGTTGAACTGGAGTTGGTCTCACTTCAGGGAGAAGGCGGTCTCACAGAAATATTTTTAGAGGGTCCTGAGGCATATAGCTATTCTCAACGGCAGTAGTGTCCAGATGGCTCTATCAGAGTTCTTGGGTCTTGAGACACATTGTCGTAACAACAGATGTGTCTTACATGGGCTGGGGCAAGGGACAAGTTCTAGCCTGCGTTGGCATATCAACTGACAGTGACGTATATAAAGTGCCAGGGCTCCCTTTAAGCCCCTGAAAACAGTCGAGCTTAATGCACACTCTCAGAAGATGAACCCTCTTCCCACTTCCATCAAGAAGGTTGGGTATCTGCAGGCACTGTCCACTGTCGAACTCAACAGGACATTCAGATGGTTCAAATTTGCAGTAGTTACCATCAGTTCAGTTAACTTTGTATTCATTAACATTAGTTTTATTAATATACATCTTATAATGAACAATACAAATTTGCAATAATACCATGTATTCTGTTTTCATTTTTCATTATATGTAAAGTTGCTTTAAAGCGATGTAACATTTTATAAAGCCCAATGTAAATAAAGTTGGACTGAATTAATTATATTCCTGCCTACAAAACAAATTTTAAACATTTAAGAAAATGTCTACATATTGAAAGACTACTAAGATCATAAGAAACATTTTGGGCAAGTGATTCTACTTTTGACTGGTAGTGTATATACAACAGTGACAGTGTCTGTCCACTAAATGTGACCCACGATCTCTGATTCCCCTCAGTTAACAATACAACAACAGTTACAACTATACATTTCCAATAAATGGATCAGTTTCTGTCAGCTTGTTAAGCACAAATTTTTTTCTGATATTTCTACCATGTGATGGCTGAAGCAGCAGTGTGTGACATTGTTTTCATGTTAACCAGATACACTGGTAATGGAATTCTACAAAACTATAGTGAAAATGTCAAATTAGCATTTAGTGCAATAAACAGCTTCTTTTCCTTGCAAACTATGAAAAATGTATAGATTTAATTTCAAATGGTAAGCAGGTATTAATTTTAGCTGTACTTGGTGTTGTGATACAGGCTACGTACCATGCACTCGCCCCCAAGGAAGTCTGGGATGATCTCTTTATCAATGTAATCAACAAGTCCGCCAGGGCCCTGGTAGTCATTTCCCGCATAGATTAGAAACTTCTTACGGGTATTCTCATCAATGAAGGGACTCACCTGTGAGTGCAGACAGGATGAGAAAAGCTCTGCTAATGGTAAGTAAGACACTTTATAATCTACACAATGACTTTACATGTCTACCAATAATGTGAGCTTAATCCACATTATTTTCCTTGAAATATTGTTTATATGTGTTTAATCACAGTATTGCCTTAATCTCATTGTTATCGCATTATGGGGTGAATGTAAATGTAGTCAGTTTAAACTTGGAGAAGTGACTGTTGTGATAAAGCACTTGTTAACCATTGATGTTTTATTGTAAATGTTTATTGGCACTTTTTTTATTTAATTTGCACTCCTTGGGAAACTGGTCAATTTCTGCTGCCACATCATTTATTCCATAAAACAGTGAATGGATATTAAAAAAGAACTTTGAACTGTAGTTTGCCAAGGTTAATGCATAGTTCTGTACAATGGAAGAGTTTAAAGATAAGCTAGATTAAGAGTTTAACTCTCAAAAATATCCTTACCAGTGTCCAGAGGACAGGAAAGACTCTTGGAGCTCTGAGAATGAGCAGGCGGCCTAGAGTCTCTGGATAATTGGCCTCCACCACCTCAATAATTCTCAGCAGAGCTTTGACTCCAGGACGCCAGAGATGCCTCATATTAAGACCCTCAAGATCCACTAGACAAGTCCAACAACTACAGGAAAGTATGAATTGATTATCTGGGACTATACATAGGAATTCACATAGACAAAACATCACCAAAAACATGATTATTAGTAGCTGTAATAATGGAGTGAAGATATTTTAGAGCTCAGAATGAGGACAAATTACAGACTGCAGCATTAAAAAGTTGGCTGCTGCTTTCAGAAGCGGGCAAGTGTACTGAACTCCTGCACCCTTGTGGTACAGCTAAGGAGTATACCCCCACTGGACATGCTTCTCAGTGGGATGACTGCTTTGTCTTGCCATGAACCACCCACCCCAGTTATGATAAAACCGGTCGTCCCTTTGATGCCACTGATGTGGAGCCTTGAAGTATGGCTAGCACTGTCTAGCCCATCTCTGGCTTATCAGGGTGATCCATCTCAGCTACGTGACCCAGTTCGCCAGACACCCACCCAAGTTCAGTGGCATCCTCTTTACCTAAGTACGAGGGTGGAGGTTGCTAACCTGCTGGCAAAGGACAGAGACCATTCCTCTAGCTGAGACAGGGCCCTACACAAGTTTATTCATGTGATAACCCAGAAGTGCATTCTAGCATCAAAACAACCTCAACCTGCGGGACGTATACTTTCATGTGTCATTGACACCGACTGTTTCTTTGATTTGCTTTCAAGGGGCAAGAATACCAATACAAAGTCCTTTGCTTTGGTCTGTCCCTGTGCCTCATGACTTACCAGAGTTGCAAAGGCTGTTCTCACCCTGTTATGGAAGGGCATTTACATCCTCAATTTATCTTGACATCTGGCTGATTCTTGCTCTTTTACATGATCTAGTTTGTGCACAGAGAAACCTGGTGCTTTTACACCACAGCCCCGCAGTGTGTGATAATCAAGCCTGGGTGCTACCACATTTTCAAACCTTGGTCAGACCTGCCATTTCAATGGGGCAGTGTCTGGCATGTCGGTTGCATTTGCAAATCAACTCCCTTGAGTTGCTACCAGTATCAGTGATTCTGCACGGTCAGGATGGACAACACAGCAACCATGGCATCTGAATGCCGTGGGGAGAGTGGAGACTCTATCCTCACTTAGTCTGGCTGATATGGGAGAAATTTGGAGAGGCACAGATGGACCTGTTTGCCACTGTCTGACTCCTCCCATTGTCCCCTATAGTACTCCCTGTCCAAGGCCCCTCCTTGGTGCATTCCCCTTGGTGCATTCAGAAATTTGAAACCTCTGTATTTGGCTCTGTGAAATATTTCTATTAATTAGGATATAAAAGAATCAAGTATAACCAATGTGAATATAGATATTTGATAACCACTTATTTCACTACTTCAATTGGCCGTGCCCCTTTGAAGTCAGAGCGCACACCACCAGAGGTGTTGCTTTCTCCTCTACACTGGTGAATTTGCACACAAGTAGAAAAAGAAAAGCATATTATCCTGGCCCTGTTAGCCAGTCCTACCTAATTGGGCGACCAAAGACTTTGGTGTTGTCCTCACAGCGCCTCAAACCTTCCTCATTGATTGACAGCACCTAAAAATGTATGTGGTGGTTTAGTTATGTACAGCACATGCATATGCAACCTGCATATCAACAATGAAAACTGCTTAACATTTAATCATTTTTTTTACCCTGGCTCATAAAAAAAGTATGTTGCTAAAAATCAAAAATGTTACAAAAACAAAATGTTTTGTTTCTTTTGCTGCAGTCACTGAAAACAGGTACATACACAGGAAAGAACAGGCCACCATAAATGCTTATTTGTAAGCTTTGATGTGAATAGAACAGACCAGAAATCATGCTGTGAAAGGCAAGTAATGTGAAACTTACATGTCTGAGCAAAGATTCTTCTCCTAGTGCTCGAACCAATCCTTTAGTGTCCATATGTCCTAGACGTAAGATATATAATGGACGGCCATCTGCAAAAAGCGAAAAAAGGAATCCTATTATGCATTTTCACTTTTTTAACTTTAGGTTTGCTTCAGAAGCAGATTTTTTTGAACCAAAATCACTTTTAACTGACTACAATAAATGTCTCAAAGGAACTAAAGGTGGTTAGCCAATTACAACACAATAGGCCACCTAACCAATCTGAGCCCATTGCGTAATTATGGAGGGGCTTTGTATAACCAGGAACTCTACTCATTTTTATGAAAATGGAAACCAGTAGTGTAGAATAAAGTTGAAATTTGTAAAAAATATTGTTTTTTTTAAAAAAAAACCACTATGAACACATACAACAACAAATCAAAACGACATAGGAAAAAATACATAATAGGAACCCTTTAACCTGTTCTGCCAACCTCACATCCCTTTCCTGTCAACGCTAACTCTGAAAGAAAACACTTGGGACATTTTTGTCCACATTTTTTAAGAACTTAAGTAAACAATAAAAACTCTGTTTTATTTAAATGTTATGGACAAAATATTTTTTGCTTCATAAAAAGTGTTATAAGTCTCAGAGCAACACAAACCTTAAAACAGTTGTCTCAAAGTCACAAGTATAACAAAGAGTTTTTATTTATTTAAGGACATCACAAAAGGTGTTTATTTCCAGCATGGCATATTTCTAAAAAAGGTGTTATTACTAAACAACTGCAATATAACTGAGCACATGTAGCAAATGTCAAAATAAAAAATACCTTGGAATAACAAAAAAAATCTTAAACAACTCTTCACAAAGTAGGTACCAAGTGTTTTTCATACAAGCGTCCACAATCATGAATAATGTTCAATGATGGCTAATCATCAACAATGATCAACAAAAGCTAATCATCATAAATGGTCGCAGCCATTATGGAGTGATGGGCAATACAGAAAGCATTCAGACAGCAGTCTTCCCCAAACAATGTGCTTTTGTAAGGGCAAAGCACACATTTTTTAAAAGTCTAAGTTCTTCAAGAAACGAAAACTTCCTTTGTTCCTCAAAGTTAAATTGCACTTAAGATGCAATTCAAATTTATTTCTATAACACTTCATTAACAGTTGCTGTCCACTAGTTACTCACAAAACAAGATGAAGCAAACTAAGGCAGCAGTAGTTTGAAACTTTTGGTGTTTGCTTAGTGGAAGAGAAGACAGCAAAGGCAAAATGAGATGATGGAGGTTCAGCATTTACTGCGCAAGTGTATGTTAGCACAAGGTGCAAGAGAGTGATCTAGCAATGAGCAAGTCAGTTACAGGCAGTTAAAGCAGATAGATATTGTTATATTATGTTTGCTGCAAAGTTTTGAGAATGGTGTGGTGGTTTCTTGCTTATCTGCTGTTAGGTCCCTGTAGTGCTTAAACCCGTTCTATACACACACATTTCAGTGTTAAAAGTGTTTTAAATGACAACCGCACTTTAACCGAATTCACAAACATTCTATGCAGTCTGTACAGAACTAGTGACGACTGAGTGGCGTGTTTAAATGTCTTGGTTAAAATTATAACCTCCCTTTCCTGATGGTGGGAACTACACATTGTATTGATGTGACATATTTGTTCCCTTATTTAATCCACAAAATATTCTTAGAAGCATCTGTGTGAGTGTTGTTTTCATTCCTCTACGAAACTATCACTAATTACCGCACAGTATGTACCTGCTGTGAGCTGATACAGTGTGGCAAAGAATTTAGGATCAAGTTCACTGTCAAGAGCTTATAGTGGTGATGATGCTGCCTGCTGTTACAACAACTAGCAACCCTGAACATGACACCAACCTGACGTACATGTGCCAACAAGTGATGTGCCAACATCATTGGCTTGATAGCAAACATCTGCAAGACTACTTAAACTGCAGTTAAAGTATCATCAGTCCAGTACATCTCATTCATTATTGATGGAGACACCAACTTGTCTGTTGAGGAGATTGTGATAGTGTATGTCCACATTTTGCTTGATGGACAGTCCACAAACATCCTCGTCAGACATGTTGAGATGAAACACACCAATGCTGATGGTGAGGATGTTGTTTTATTTTTGATTTACCTGCAGTTATCAATGGCTAATAGATTAGCCTACCATATTAAGATCACTTGTGATACAATTATTGCTTGTATCACAATTATTTTGTGTCTTACTGAATGTGTATGTTGGTTTATCTATTGTAATGAGATTTGCTTGTTAACTGTAACTGTTAAATTATTAATGCTGCTATCCCGTTTAAAAATTATTTTAGAAATCTATGCAGTAAGAAGACATAACACTTTAACTTCCTTCTGGCTCTAGGTCCAGAATGAAGTTAAAGTGCCTTGGAGTCAAACTGGATGTGTCTATAAACAATCCAGTTGAAGTCATCATATGGGCAATTTTAAAACAAAACAAATTCCTGAAAACACACTTTTCCCCAAACTACAGGTTTAAATAGCTAATTTTATTTTTGTTTAAAACTTAACTGAAAGCAGCCAGCTCTTGCACTTGGTCAGACATACTGTGAGGCTCTGGCTCCGGGGCGATCCACTGCTCGGTTGGGCTGGGCTCGGGCTCTCCATCCACGGTGGGCTCAGACTGACGCTCCGTGTCGCGGGGTGAAAAATGGCTGGGTTCCGGGTTGGCGGCAACCACATGCGAAGACATGGGGCTGGACTCATCCACAGTGAACTCTGAATAGGTCAACCAGAGCACAAGGTTGATGTAGCGCTTCAGAGCCCACACGGGCATGATGAAGCGGAGGTGATCGTCCAGTCCGCACCAAAATTCCCCCATTAAGCTGAGGTCATTGCATATAGCGTTATGGGCAAAGTCCTGAACATACTCCTTAATATCTCTGCCTCTCTGATAGGGCAGTGGCTCCATGGCAGGTAAGGAAAAAGAAAAAACTCAATGAAAAATGTAAAGAAAACAGAATGGGAAAAACGCCACTATACTTTTGTTTTTTAGGTTGGTTATTCGTGCCGCAGGCTGACAGGAACACAGTAGAAGAAGCAGACCAAGGAATATCCAAAAACAGACTTTATTATAATCCACAGAAACATTGTATACAGAAACAATAACTGACAAAGATCTGAACGGAAAGGGTAACTAAATAGTGCAGATGACGAGGGACAAACAGGTGATGGGAATTAACTAATGACTAAACAAGAACAGGAAAATGACCAAATAAGGTAAAACAGGAACTAAACCAAAACAAAGATCAGGGAAACCAAAAGACATAAGGGTCCATAACTGTACAATGTATCCATAAAGTACAACTTTTCCACATTTTGTTGTTACATTTTGTTGTTCAGTGAGGTAGGCCGAATTTTTCTGATGTTGTACAAGGCAAATCGACATGACGTGTTGTTTTGGAAATGTGATCAGAAAATCTGATAATCAATGATTACACCAAGGTTTCTGGCTGTCCATGTAGGTGTTAGGGTTGTGGATCCAAGCTGGACAGTGAAATTGTGTAAGGGAGTCAGTTTACCTGGAAAGACAAGGAGTTCAGTCTACGGCCTTGAATGGCTGGATGGCCGTATACTGGATGTCCGGGCTGTAGACTGACATACAAATACCATCTGCTAATTTTCATTGGCCTTTTCTAAAGAAATCTGAGGTGATTGGTTCTTAAGGGCATGCATGCTGGATCCTATACCTACCAGACAGTTAAAAGACATGCTTCCTAAAATTATAGACCCTCTACATAGTATTATTAATTCATCATTGGTGTTGGAATGTCCCAAAACCTTACAAGATGGCTGTTATCAGATGTCTTATTAAAAAACATAACTTGAGTTCCTCCCAGGAAACTAGTAATTTACAGACCTATCTCAAATGTACTTTTAATTTCAAAACTACTGGAAAAGGTGGTGTCCTCACAGATAAGTTTATTTCTTGAAAGAAACAGTATCTGCAAGAACTTTCAGTAATGATTCAGACCATATCATAGTACAGAGACAGCTCTCATCTGACAAATGATTTGCTCTCGTTGGTTGATCTCTCTTTTAGTGCTACCCCACCTTAGTACAGCCTTTGACAATACTAATCACTGAATTATCTTAAATAGGCCTGAAAATTATGTTGGCATAATTGGAACTGCACTGGCGTGGTTTTTAAGTCATATTTATCTGACCAATTCCAGTTTGTTGCTGTGAGTGAAAGTCATATAGTTCACAAGTTCAGTATGGGGTGCTGCAGGGCTGAGTGCTTGAACAACCACTTTTCACCATGTATATGCTACTTCTTGGAGCAATTATCAGGAGATCTGGAGTTAGCTTTTATTGTTATGCTGATGATACTCAGCTGTACATTTCTTCGAGGCCCAATAAGACAAACTCACCAAACTAACAGAATGTATAGACGATATAGTCAAATATTTTGTACAAAACTTGGATGTATAAACTTTTCACTACTAAATTCAGAAAAACATACGTTTTAATTATTGGACCAAACTGTTCAACATGGAACAACATAGAATACTGTCTTAATCTTGATGGACGCTCCATAAAGCCGCCTTCTTCAGCTAAGGAGTATAACTTTTAATAGTAATTTGGCCTTTCAAAATGAATGGCTGAATGGTTTAGCTTCTCAATATTGACCATCTATCATGTTAATTGACTAAATGTTACAGTCTCTAAAAGTATATACCGTTTTAGTAGAACACATTACACTCTTGTAGACCACTGAGAGAGGTACGAGTTTTAGCATGTAATGACTGGTATTAGTAATGCATGTCCATTTATTCAAATGGTCCAAATTTGTGGTTGTCCTGAACAGTTCAGTCAACTCTTTATTCATAAACCAACTACAAACCTAGCATCCCTAATTAATTTTAATAATCTCATAATGAACAATTTAAATTTGCAATAATACAATGTATTGTTTTCATTTTGTATGTTTGACAATTGTTATGTTTTCTGTTGTTTTATTCATTATATGTAAAGCTGCTTTGAAGAAATGTAACTTTGTAAAAAGAGCTATATAAATAAAATTGAATTGAATGTTTCTCTCCTCTGGGGCACAAGAAAATGTCTTTAAATGCAAAAAATGGTAGGGATCTTGACTCATTCAAACATTTCAACACAGGGCTACTTGCTTTTGGTCAAGGGTCTGGTAACAATGCTGTCAGGTCATGTTAGAAAAACAACAAATACGGACAAGCCCAAAGCAAATCTATTTATAAATGCTTTATATTGAAAAAAGGCCAAACTATTACAACTACCCACTTATGACCAGCCATAAAATGCTGGTAATAACCAGCTTTATGAGCAAAGTTGAAACAAGCCCAAAGACTGTTATAGTAAGTGGTCAATATGACACTGCAAGACTTGCTGCTTTGCGAAGCAGCCTTCCAAGCATAAACAAAATCAAGTGCATCTGTCAGCATCAGGTTAGTTTAAACTGACAGACATAATTCAGTCAAAAAAATTTCAGATACCAAACACTCGTGGATTTCATGTTTCTTTTTCACAGCTGTGAGATGACAAAAACATATGTGCTATAGTTACTACTGCATCAATCATCACAATTGCGGGAGTGACTCCTGTTTTGCAAACACATGGACAAAACTTTTGGGAATTCATTCCTGCATTTGAATCTGGCTGTCACTCCTGAAACTTTGCAGTGTGTACATAACCTCTGTGATCTGTGCATCTTAATGCACTTATGTTTATTTGCTGCCTCTCATGCTGTGAGTTTCAGTTATTCTAAAGTGGATTTAACCACTTTTAAGGTATGTGGCATTTTTCTTGACTATGGGATATAAAATAATCCTCAAATATTTAACTGCTTAAGTTGATGAGTAGGAATGAAATAAGAACGTTACTTACTTTGTAACTGTGGTTCTGTGAATTTTGAATGACTTCAATATTTTATGAGTCTGAATTCAGAAAGGCTTCTCTCCTAAAGTCCTGGTCTTCCATGGTGTTTAACCAATGGTGTATAATCCACAACTCTGCTGGTGTATTTCCTCAACCTGGCTAGTGTGGCAATAATCCACTTGTATTTAACACTGTCTTTGGTGGTAATTCGGAATACAAAGAAGAACATTTTACATATGCAACTAGTGTTCTGTAATTTAAAGTCATTATTTCTTTTAGGTTTACATCACTTTCTGTGGTATGAGAAATGAAAGTACAAATATTCTATGTAGTGTCTTAATCAAACAAAAACTGCATGTATAGTAATTAGTTAAAATAGTTTAACTAGTTTAAAATAGTTTCAAATGGACTTAATCATGTCATTTTGCCAGAAGTATTTCATATAGTTTACCCATATGTGCTATAAATCCATTTATGCCTGGTGCACATACACAGGTAGCACTGAGCCCGCACTGAGACTAACGCAAATTGTCATTACATGGGACTGCAGGAATGAGCCACTTTGAAAGCGTCAAGCCTGTACGTAATTGGCAATGACATTTCTTTGCCCCAATACCTAAAAATGACAACTAAAACTGATTAAAGAACACCTGTTGTGCCCATTTTTACAAGATGTAATGTAAGCTTTTAGTGTCCCCGAGAATGTGTCTGTGACGTAGAGGTCTGTGTCTGTGACAGTGGAGGTCTTCCACCATAACCAGAAGACCAGGCAGCCTTCTTGACACCCGCACAGGTTAAGATCCATATTTTTAATGGCAATCCGGTTTCAGGTCATGTCTCATTCTATTACATCACGTTCCAGGTCTGGTTAACATTTCAAAAAATACCAGAGTCGATTGGAATAAACAGATCACAGTCAGACAGCACAGATGATAAGAGTTTCATTGGAAACCAGAGCTTCTGCAGTGGTGAGATAACTTTTCCAATTGCGATTGGTTCTTTTATTTAGAAAGCACAACTTTTTTGTTTCACATTCTGTTGTATAATAATGCGAATGAACCATCTTGGTGTGTTATTATACTATGATCTAATAACCCCATTTCGGGTAAGAGCAGAAACACACTGTTACCACACTGTGACTAACTCAACGTTGTGTCGATGTTGTGACATATGAGCTCAGCCTTGGGAGATCCATTTGCTTTTCTTTTTATATAAAAGCGCCAAAAAGAGATTGGTGACAGGGATTTGCATGCCAGCCTCCAGCCCGGATATCCAGGTATAAAAGAGAGATGGCGTGCACCACTCAATCTGATTTGTGCTTCTGATCTGCATTTGCTTTGATTGGCTGGACTAGATTAACAATGCCTTTCAGTGGTCTCTCTCTGGCTAGAGCAGATAAGTGCAGACAGTTGCCCTGAGTGTGTCGGCTGCACAAAATAGCAAATTTCCTCTAAAAAAGTGCAACTGCAAAAACTGCACAGTGACAGACTTTACCCTGAGGGCGACAAAAGGCACGGCGTGGGCGCTGGGTTGAGCGATGTCGACCATGATAGTCCAGGAGCGACAGTTATGGCTAAACCTTGCTGAGATGAAAGACGCCAAGAAAGTACACTTTTATGCTCCCATCCCTCAAGGTGGTCTGGTAAGCAAGTGATCAAACACAACCTAGCTCGACGTGGTTGTACCCTAGGGTACCGGCCCCAGAGGCAGCCCTCTCCTTCTGCTCCTCGACAAACCCAGGCCCCTTTGACTCCTCAGCCGGCTACCTCTACACCTCAACCGACACCTCGGACTCTGAGGTCTAGTGGCAGAAAAACAGCACTGGCTGTGCACCAGTCGACCACCAAGAACCCTCCTGAAGCAGGCATCAGAGGGGTGGCCCAGAGAAGACGACACGCTGTTGCGGACAGACCCAGGGCAAGGCGCGGGCCCTATTCCTCTCTTCGGGCTCGTACCTATGTCACACAAACACCAGTTTCCATCTTCACTGGGCCAATCTTGCAGAGAGATAGACACTCTGAAGGACCCGATTGAGCCTGTTTCACCTGCTGTGATGAGGCACTACTTCATTGTGCCCAAGAGAAGAGGTGTTATGACCAACATTAGACCTGTGCATCCTGAATCAGACACTTCAATGACTTCCTTTCAGGATTTTCACAGAGAAGCACATTCAGAAATGTGTGCAGCATCTAGACTGGTTACGGCTACAGACCTGAAAGATGTGAACTTTCATGTTTTGATTTTACCTCAACACTGACCATTTCTGCACCAGGTCTGCTTTCGAGGGTTAAGCTTTTCAGTATAGGATCCTCCCCTTCGGTCTGTCCCTGTCCTCCCGTGTCTTTAACAAAGTAGTGGAGGCTGCTCTCTCCCCTCCACATTGTCAAGTACCTTGACGACTGGCTCATACTGGCCCATAGAGGCAAAAACGACGATCCCACTAAAATAAAGGATTCTGGGGCATATGATATCCTTGATGGCAGTAGTGTCTCTTAGGCTGATGCACATAAGGTTGCTGCAGGTTCTCATCTGCATTGGTATATGAACTAGGACACTAGGCCTCTGTGTGTGCATAGAGCTTCTTGTGTGTGAGCTACGTTCAGCCAGTCATCAAGATAGTTCAAAAGGGGTATGCCCTGTTCTCTCAGGGCAGCCTCTGCCCCTTCTGTCAAGACACAAGGCGATAGGTCCAGACCAGCAGGAATAGTCTGTGTCAAGGGAGGAAGCCTGTGAAAGGTTCGATTCAGGACTTGCAAATCCAGGATTGGCCACAGTCCACCCTCTTCTTGGGCATGACAAAGTAGGGGCTCCAAAACTCCTGTTCTGCCTCAGCTTGCAGGACTGGCCCTATGGCCCCCTTCACTAGTTGCCTCCATTTAAAGTACCAGAGCATCCTCGCTCGTATGAGTGGTGTCCAGCACAGGTCTACCCCAGTGGGGCACAGACTGTGGGTGAACTTTGACAGGCCTGCTTAGGAAACAGAGGCATCTAGAAAGTTAACCTTCTCTGCCTCCTGCATCTCTGCAAGGTTCAGCCACAAGTGCCGGTCCTGGACACCAAAGTGGACATTGTTCTTTTCCAGGGCATGCACTGTGACTGCAATGGCATGCAGGATAGAGGACGCTTGTCCAGCAGCCATGTAAGCCATGTCCCATCAAAAATGTGTAACTAAAATATGTATAGATAGTACTCATCCTAAGTAAGTTTTGTTTTAGTAGACTAGTCTTACTGTATGACTGTGTTTGGTTAATCTGATAATCCATTATGAAAGTTATCTCTACTTCTGCTAAATCAACTTTTTTTAAATTAGGTTGACAATTTTGTGTCTTAACTCACCCTTATCATGGTGGTGCCACCCACCAGTGTAATAATCATGCAGCACCTGGGGAGAATTCCAGGTGTCCAGTAGGTAGTCCACTTGATGCTGCTTCCTCCATGTCAGGCTCTGACACAGAACCTCTCGTGCCTTATCTATGTTAAAATCTCGTGCACGCAGAAACCGCAGAATATGCTCATCTTTTGGGATCTGGGGGGACAGCAGGACAAGGGCAGACCAGCAAAGTTTTAAAAACATCTTCCTGTACACCTCCTGTGTTCTAATCAGGGGTGAACCTAAATGGATTATTCAGTGTATAATATACACGAGTGCAGCGTGGTCAATGGCCAATATATTACAGTGGGATGTGATGTAAATATGATGTAAAATCAGCTCCTAGAGAAGGAGCCGAACACTGACATACTGGGATAGCCTAGATCAATTAGATGTTGGACAAATGTGTCAATGACACCTTAAAAGCACATTACAATGACAAAACAATGAAAAAGGTATTGCTTGATAACACTATAAAGGGACATGTACTAATGGAAGGTCAGATCTTTGCTGCTCCACTGCCGATGGGAATTAATCCAATGGGACTCACAAATTATATTTATGGATAAATAATGAATCACAAGGTTTTATTTCTATCTAATGAATTTGCTGCAAGTAACGTAATGTTTAATGCTAAATTACTATGCCATTATAAGTACATAATGTAAGTACAAAAATGAACAACATATTTAACACTGCGCTAGTAGTTTTTGGATATTTTAATAAGAAAGTATTACATATTGTGTCTTTAAACGCATACCACCGTTACAGCTATGGGGAACATGGGTCAATTTTTCCAGGCAAGACTGTCTGATTTCCAAGTTAAAACCAAATCAGGGTTCACAACTCTGGCCCTAGAGGCCCATTTTCCTGCAGAGTTCAGCTGTGAACCTGACCAAACACACATGAACAAACTAAGACTGAACAGGGTTATAAAATAAAAATGCCAAGCAGACACTGTCAAAATGGTTAAATATCATCTTACTAATAAGAGCTCTACACATAGTTCTCACATTAGTTTCTACACCAGAAAGCTTGCAGGTTTGTGGAAATTGCACAAACCTTGCCCTTGTGTGTCTCTTGTAGCCAGCGACGTAGGCGGATGAGACAGCTCTCCTGCAGAGGTGTGAGGTCACCCAGGTAACGTTTAATGTAGTCTGCGTCCAGTTTATCTAAACACACAAATATACTAAAATTATAAACAGCACCAGCTGTTAAACAGAGAAACAGAAGCCACGGAAAATACATTCTTCTAATTTCATATAAGTATTTTTGCCTAATTTGGCTATAGTTAAATGTTTGCTGTAAAACTGCTTTGAAACAATTGGGAAAAATGCCATAGAAATAAAATTTAATTTAACTGAATAGAAAAGGTCCCACGAGTGACCAGTCACAACTGTTGGTACTAACCATCTGGTGTTGCCAGTGCATCATTCAGGCTGCCTGGAGGACTGCTGCCCTCTTTAGAGACCTGAGAATCATTCACCCTCTCAGCAGGGGCTTCTATTGTAATTGCAGGAGTAATGGGCAGTGTGGGGCGAGAAACTGGCATTGTGGCTTTTGTTGCTAATGCTGAACATAGACTCCAACGGGGGACATGGGTAATACCTTCTTCCGCCAGCTCTCTCAAGTAATATTCAATAATCTCCTTACCCTGCAAAAAAAGAAAAGAAAAAACAAATTCTGCTAAAAAGCAGTTGCTATTTAAGTTTCTGCTAAGGAAAATATTTCCTATTTAGGACAACATTTTCTTCTTGGGAAGAACAAAAACCAGTGGCGGAGGGGGGTTAGGACATTGCTTCATACCTTTTTGATGCTGCTAGCATACTGTTTCATTGCAATCTTCTCCACTGTGCTCTCAAAACCAAAGAAAGATTTGATGTCCAAACTGGCAGATTGTTCAAAACACGTCCAGTCCTCATTTTCTGGGTGAACCTGCAAGTTCAAGTTGAAGTTCAAAGCCTTTATTTTTATATCTATAGCTCCCTGTACAATTCAATTCTTACTTTGCATGCCATAAAAATAAAGTGGATGCTTTGGAGATTGGACCAGAGATATAATACAGATGAATGGGATTCTGGAAGTTGAATATATAAATAAAGCGACCATTCTGCTTGATTGTTTTATGTTTAATGAAGAAATATCATTAAATAGGGTTGAAGTCTGAAGTGATGGTGAATTCAGAGCAGCGGCGAAAACCAAAAAAGCCAAGATGAACATTGTGCTGAGTGTGCAACGATGATGAATGCACTTCATATTAATGAAGTGATATTAATGAAGTGCTCACCAGTTGCATTTCCAGACAGATTGGAAATGCAACTGGTGAGTATGTTAGTAAAGAATATTTTATTAACCAAAATATAAAGGAATCATGTACAAACAATTTTACCATTATAGTTCTACTCTATATTTAACTGTGCAAGCACATCTATTGTTATTGTTAGGGGCCCAAGGAAGGAAGATAGTAACTCCAGGAACCCCTCATTAACTCATTTTGACATTGACAAGAATCCTATAAAGACCCTTCCCCAACCAGGCACAAACGGTTGTTCTGCAGATCAACTCGGCTTTATGTCTCTGATAATAAAGTCTATCTTTTGGCATCAAAACCTTTGAAAAAGTCTTTGAGTGATCCTTCTAAGATGTGGCAGAAACCACAACGTTAGCAGTAATAGGTCATCTGGTATCTCCTTTGTGTATGCTGACAGAAGACCAGACCTGAAAACTTAATGAAATGGATACCCCAGATCCTTTTACCAAACTTTTACAGAACTCTTCACTCCAAGCTTCACTGACACCGATCACCACTCCACAATCTGCTTTATGCAGTACAGTTATCTCAACATCTGACCACATGCCAGTTAGAAGACATCACTCATTCGCGCCCACTTGCCCCATCCCCTCCTACACCTCCAGCACCAGAACCCATGCAAATGGACTCTAACCATCGATCAAAATCAGAACGCACACATTGCCTCTCCGCTGGTTTATGTCTATATACTGTGGTTCCTCTGGTCACTTCATCAAAACATGTCCTACTCATCCCCCACGCCTTGTTGAATTACAAATCTGTTGTGTTTCTAAATTAAGTTCATATTATAACTCCCATCTGCTCCTTTCCAGTACAAGCCCTCTTAGACTCCCTCTGGGAATTTCATCTCCCAAGCACTCCTTAATCACCTTCAGTTACCTCATAAGAAACATTCCCATGTACTCAAAATTGAGACTGTAAAGAAAACCATTGGGGCGTGGGAAGAGTCGCTAAAAAAACTCCACCTGTCATGCTCAGAGTTGGCTGTTTCCATCAAGAGGGCATATCCTTTCTGGTGCTGGAGGGCTCCACCAGATATCATTCTGGGACGCCCGTGGCTGTCTGAACAATCCCTTGGAGTAGATCGCAAGAATAGAGGCTTGCGACCTTGTACTGATAATCGTTTCCATAACTCTTAAACTGTTAAATTCCCCTTAAATTCCCCTATCCACATGCCCTGGTCCCAGCCGCCCTAGAGTAATTCCGTGGAGTTCGCGTTTTTACTAAGTTGGACCTGCGTAGCACGTATAACCTTGTTCGAATTTGGGAAGGAGATGAATGGAAGACTGCCACAGGCTGTTCCTACAGTTTGCTCCTGAGGGGCGAGAGCACCAGTACTGGTTTGGCCCTGTTGCCTTGCATCTTTACAAAGGTCATAAAGTGCTTCCATTGAGGGAACAGGGCATATACATTCTCGATGACTGGCTCATTCTAGATCACTCACAAAAAGTATTGTGAGTGCACACACTGTGAGAGCCAATGTGATGGACAGGTTAAGGGGGACAACATTATCATTTATGATTCTAAAATAAATATTTTGAACAAGTAATATTGCAATATTATCTGTTAGATAAAGGGAGTGCAGGGAGTGCACAGAGCAATAGCAGACATCACAGGGGCAAACCTCCTGAGCATTTTGAAAAGAAGAAAGCGACACACTTTTAGATGCGATATGTGAATGGTCTTTTTTGCTACACGGCTGGCAACAAATGAGCATGCAACCGAACTTCAAGTGGATATATAAGGCAGCATTTTAAAGCCATTACAAAAATATAAATATCTAGATACATACAAATAGACAGACAGTTTATAAAATCTGCAATCTGTAGATTTTGCCTTTCTGTCACCACATCAGTTTGAAACACAAAAAATAAGGTTATTTTCATAACATGGATGACAGAGTTTAAATTCTAAAAGAACTTCTGTAAGAACAAGCACCATCCTCAGCGCAACATATGCAATATAGTAGCCGATTCCTCTTTATTCTGTTTACAAACAAAACATAGCTACGCAGATGAATGAAGTCAAACTAACATTTTTTATGTTTTTCTGCCCTAGTAAACACATTTTGTTCTTCTCACCGAGTAACAACAGAGTTCATGGATGATGACTCTGTTGGAAAAAGTTTCATTGTGGGACTCAATGTGAAGAGTTCTTTCTTTGTGGCTCAGAGAGTTCTTCTGAATGAAGTAGATGTAGTCCACACCTGCAATCTACACACATGAAAACATTCAAGATTTTTGGCATGTAATATAAGAAGAAATACATGGCCATTAATACATGATGCAAGGAAAGGAAGTAAGTTTACATTTTGGATTTCCATTTACCCTTTTAAGGAGGCGTGGGGCATCCACATCGAGTTTACACCTCCTCTCAATCTTATGAGTGGATCCATCCTCACTGGTCTCTTCACTAATTACATCACTGTCCACAAACATGGGGATCAGATCACAAGTAGGAAACCTCCTATTATATGCCTGAAAGAGAGAGATCAGTTCAGGTCATGCTCAATCATAGGACATACAGTAGGTAGTCAGCCAGCATGTGAAATTAATTTGCAAAATTACTGCCAGGTGGCGCAAAGGGACAGTTTGCACCTTTAAAGGGGTACTCCACTCCTAACTGAAAATGGGCCATAAATTAATTACCCTCAAGGCATTTGAATTTCATTGGTGACTGCAGTCAAAAAACATTCAAGAACCAATGAGATGCATAGTTACTGATGTAGAGCCAGTGCTTTTAAAATGTAAAACCATATTTTAAATAGACATTTTATTTTTGACTAAATTAATTTAAATAAGAAACTAAGCTCAGTTGTTTTTAAAATGGTACAAGCTTACATTTACACTGAAATCTGCAAACTGCTGTAATCTGGGGAAACAGGATACAAGGTCGAGAGTACCAAGGACAATATTGTCAGAGTTTTCAGTGCCAACATCATGTCCAGTGCCTCCCTGGCCTACAACCAAGCCGGCTCCTCTGCTATGCATGGACCACCTTGGTCAATGCTAAGGCCAACACCTCCCTGGCCCAAGCTATGTCCAAAGCCTATGCCATGTTTAGAGCCTCTTAAGCCTCCAGAGCCCATGCCATGTCAAGACCCTCCAGTGTCCATGTCATGTCCAAAGATCATGCTATGATGAGCCTCCAGAGCCTCTGGGGCCCAGGCTATGTCCATAGCCCACACCATGTCCTCAGCCTCAGAAGCCCACACCAGTGTTTTGCCATGGCCCACATCTGAGACTGTTCACCCATGTTTGTCATGTAATTCCCTGTTCCCTAATGTCTACTCTTTGTTTATTTATTTGTTCAAAAAACTGCACTTTTGATTAACTTCATGACAGGCAATCGGTATGAGCGAACATCACATAACTTTTTTGCAAAGTGAGCAAGACATATGCTGACTAATCTAAGCCTCGGACACTTTCCTCTTCCAGCACCACATGGGAATTGGATGGCAGTGGGCTATACAGAGGTGTTAATCACTGCTTTAACAAAGACTGAGACTTCAGGAAGCTAGAAGAGTTTCTCACTTAAAACACTCCGCTCTCATCTGGCTGTCTGTTTGGGTGAGCCCAGGCAGACACCCCGTGGGACAGGTGAAAAATGTTTACTCAATGGTTGTTGTTTATGTCAACATTACAAGAGGAAATAAAAACATTTGGTTTAAAAAAAATGTAACATTATTATAGTTTGGAAATTTACTATATAAACTAATTTACTAGACTTATTTAAAGGCATCTATGCAGCAACAGACAAAAGAGGCATTCTGTGGTTTTGGAAAGCAGTGCAAAACAATAGGGCAACTTGTCAAGGTTTTGCTAGACAAGGAAGAGGCAGGAGACTATGATGTAACTTTTTGCTTCTTAATACACTTCACTAACATATTAGCAGTCACATGGGTCCTGGTGTCTACACAGTTTTAAAACCTAGAGAGAAGAGGTTCTTTTTAGGTCTCTGAACAGTAGATCATTTGGCCAGTGCATCAACAAATACAGGCATTTCTGGGAGGGCTGAAGAAAACTCTTATGATTGTGATTTAAAAATACAAACTATTTTAATTTATTGTAGTTCAATTAGTAAAGCTCTTATCATGTGGTGGAACTCCGTTGCACGCATCGTGTGATAAACACACCAGCACGTGGTCAGATCACAAGACCACACACTGTACCCTTTTGTACTAACCACTGTCTCCTCCTCCATATTGCATGTCTCCACTTTGTTTACAGAGAATCCTCTCTTCACTGTAGTGGTTACACAAGGAGCCATGTATGAAATTCTTTACCGCACGCAAACGTGCAAGCAATCTCAGAGTCGAGAAACATAGTTTGAAAAATGTCCCTAACAGCCTCATTAGCGTTATAGGACTGATATTTATATTTACTGTATGCAGACACCTGGGTGGCAGGGATACTGACGTGGGCACAACAGAACAGAACTGAGAAATGCCAGGTGTTTTCCGACAGGTTTCTGCAGCAGCTTTGTGTTTTTCACATTGCATATGGTTCTCCAAAGCTCTGATCCCCACTGTTCAGAGTTTTAAAACTTTCTTGCACAATATACACCAGACCTCAAATACGTTGCCAATAACTGGTCTTAACCACGTTGCAAAATTAGAATTATGTAACCAGTTTTCATTTTTCAAATTTGCACTTCCCCATGGCTAAAGCTCAAATCTTCCTCCATTTGCTAATATCCAGTCCTCGCATCTTAGCTCACGGAAAACCTGAAATTTTTAGTTGACTCTGCCTATTTTGTTCTGCGTGACAGACGAACATGACTCTGAAAAGCAACAAACGAAAATAACATATTTGCTGTGTCGATTGGACTACATTTTTAAGACCTTTGAAATAGGAATTTAAGACATTTTATTATGTCTATAATTTGTCACTTTATTTTTATTTTATGGAATTTAAGACATTTAAACACTTTTTTAAGAACCCGTGGACACCCTGCTATACTGGCCCAACCAGACCTGGTTTTCTGCGCTAATTTTTCCTGACAGCGGCTCTCCCCTGGCACACTTCCCTGAACAAGGATCCTCTTATTCAGGGGAATGCACCTTCTTATGCACCTAAGGCCAGACCTCTGGAATCTTCACATCTGGTTCTTAAACGGAACAGGGAAGACTTAAGAGGCCTGCATTGGAGTGGTGTCACTGGTGTTCCCCGTGAGGAAGATCTACAGAGATGTGCTATTAGTGTCATATTGTCCTTCCTGCAAAAGAGGTTGGAGAGAATCTCTCCACTCTTAAGGTGTATGTGGCGGTAATCTCGGACAGCCACAACACTGTGAATAGCAGGGACAGTTGGACAGCACAACAGAGATGCCAACAAGACATTGAACCCTCTTAGATCGTGCTTCATTCCCTCCTGGGACCTCTCAGTGGTCCTAACGGGCCTGCAGCGGGCCCCATTTGAGCCCCTGGGTGCCTACAGGCACTCTCTGGCACTAGTGACTGTCTGGAGTTCAGGCCTATGAGTCAACCATATGCTTAACAATATAGTTAAGCATACGGTTTACAAACCCATCACAAACCCTAAAACCCTATTTTAGACAGCAGCCATGCACATATGAGCAGGAAACTGCCTTAAAGGAGACCTATTATGCCCCTTTTTACAAGATTCACAATTCAAGTCTCAGGTGTCCCCAGAATGTGTCTGTGAAGTTTCAGCTTACCTAGAACACCTATTATGCTCATGACAAAGTTCATAATTTAATAATTCATAACTGTCTGAAACACTATGTAGCTATGTGTCAGAACAATTTCAATTCCAGCCTTGCTGAAGCACCACCATATCCTCCACCTGATTTCACAGTGGGTGTGAGACTGTGGCTTGTGGGCCTCTCCAGGTCTACGTCTAACCATTAGACGACCTGGTGTTGGGAAAAGCCGAAAATTGGACTCATCTGAGATGACCTTACTCCAGTCCTCTACAATCCAATCCTTATGCTCTTTTGGAAACCTCAGCCTTCTCATTAATGAAGGTCTTTTTTCTAGCTCATCACGACTTCAGTTCTGTCTCTAGGAAACTGTTTCGAACCTTCCTTGTCATCCACTTCCATATATATAGCTCTCTCTCTCTCTGCACATTTCACCAGTAAGAGCAAAGTGTGAAGGTTGAATTAGCAGAGCAATAGCACAGCTGTACATAAAATACTGCAATGCACACAACAGCATTCAAATAGCTTCTCCTGTAGCTCAGTGGCAGAGCATTGCGTTAGCAGCATAAGAGGTTGTGGGTTTGATTCCCAGGGAGCACATGTACTAAGAAAATCTATAACTTAAATCACTACAAGTGTAAATGTAATTGAGGAAAAACTGTTGGTGTGCATCTCGTTGGTGCATCTGTGACCAGGACAGCGAGTCTTTGCAGTGTATGGAGAGCCACAGCATCCAGGGTAATGTCAGAATACCACATCCAACAGGAGTAACTGTTGATGCAAGAGGAAGCTGTCTGTAAAAAAGTTCACCTCAATTCTCCTGTTTTCAAAAGTGTTTGTCGGGAGCTGGTCACTCATGCCAAACGTTGATTTCAATGGTGTTAGCAGTGAGAATCTTGGGCCATGGACAATGAGAAACATTCATTCTCTTTGATGAGTCCACCTTCACTGTCTTTCACATGTCCGGGAGAGTTACAGTGTGGAGAAGCCCCAAAGAAGCTTACCACCCCGACTACTGCATGCCCAGAGTGAAACATGGGGGTGGATCAGCGATGGTTTGGGCTGCAATATCATGGCATTCCCTAGGCCCAATAGTTGCGCTAGATGGGCGCATCACTGCCAAGGACTACCAAACCATTCTGGAGGACCATGTGCACCCAATGGTTTAAACACTGTACCCTGAAGGTGGTGCCATGAATCAGGATGATAATGCACCAATACGCACAGCAAGACTAGTGACAGTGGTTTGATGAACAAGAAAGTGAAGGTGAACATCTCCCAAGTCCTGCAAAGTCACCAGATCTGAATATTATTGAGCCACTCAAGTCAGGAATTGCTTAGATTGGAGACGGAGTATGCGGTAAGGGCTCTCTGCGTGTTCTCTCCTGCAGTCATCACTATGTGCAACAGACATAAATAGTTCTACAAGGATACAAAGCCGACCTCCTAAAAGAGTTGGACAATGAGGGATTAAACCCCAAGGTAGTTAAAAAACTCTATCAGGCCATAGCTCTGGCCCACAAAGCAAATGCCCCATGCCACTAAACATTATTTGGGCCATGCCATTGGACACATGGTTGCCATTAAAAAGGCTTCTGTCGTTCTCTCAGGGACAAACTTGACACCCTGATTTTGAGCCCTGGCCTCTTTGGTGACAGAGTTAATGCTGCTATCAACAGGTTTAAGGACACTAATAAGCAGCAATCCTATCATGGTTGTGACCCAAAAAGCTGATTATCCTGACACTATCAGGATTCAAAATAACAATATTTCCAGAAAGAAAGAAAGGAAGAAAGATTTTTTTAAAATCTGATGTTCAATGTCAAACTCTTTGCAGCAGTTTTGACACTCAATGAATCATCACCAACAGCATGATGCTGACTTTAAAACCGTTAGGGTTTTAACCATTAGTTAAATGCATATATAGCTTGCTGATCATTAGGTTCTTCTGTTGCAAACTGCAATGATGACTATCCAAAGGTCGCAAATACAATGCTGATTTAACAACAGCCAAAAGAAACTTCTTTTACTGTCTTGTAAGCCATGGGTTTAAAAATTTAATTTCTCCCACCACACAAATTCAAAATTCTGTACTTAAATGTATGAATGATAAATCTTTTAACCTACAAATGGACTACAGTATAGTGAAAGTAACATGTGTCAGGTACAGTAACCCTTACCTGAAATGTGACCTCTGAATTTAACCCATCACTGGTGAGGAATGAACACACACTGCAAGTTTTAAACACACACACCTAAATGTGATGGGTTACAAGCACTGCTCTGGGTGAAATGAGGGGTTGGGTGCCTTATTCCGTTGCTACCTCCCAGCACTGGAATAAAACCTCCAACCTTCTAATTTCAATCCTGACTCACTAACTAGTAGGCCACAATTCCCCCCACAACTAAACACAAACTCCTTAAACAAATTATACACGTTTCCATACCCTGATGACTACAGAAAACAGTGGCCACAATAATAATGTTCTGCATAGCGTTAAAATTATTGTTGACACTTACTGCCATGACTAGTTCAAAAGGATGTTTGTACACCCTCACAGGAGACTGATACTTCTGCACCATGGTAGGGTGACAGTACTGACAACCTAAAAACAAAAAAAAGTGAGGAAAACAGTCAAATATTCTGTTTTAAGTAATTCAAACTGGCAGATTTGGCTAGGTTCCTCAGACTTAGTCATATTACATCATAGATAAAAGCAAATCAACATACATGTGGACATAAAAACATGAACATTAAAAATAATAATAATTCTGACCAATCACAAAATATGACATTTTACTGTATTGAATCAACACATTTTAGCCTGTGAAAACTACCAAAGGAATACTGTAGAAGCAACTTTAAGAAGAATAGAAGAAATAGAATTTCATTTGATTGATTCAGTCTGTATCAGTGTGTCAGTGTTGTGCTGATTGCAGTGCCTGATTACACAAACATGTAAAACAATATTGCCAACATAATCCACTAACATCGCTAGTACAGTACTTCCAATAAACAACACATCAAGACATGCTCTTTTAAAGATAATTATTCCATTCTCAAAGAAATGAGCAATTCTTGTTGAGTTCACGCGTACTGGGTATCATTTGTGTAAAATAAAAAACACACTAAAGTTAAATAATAATTCCACGACCTTTATTAACCAAACTTCGAATAATCCAACACGTCTATAATTAGCCTATACCATCTCAGAGTATTGTCTGTCAAAACGGTGAATGTTAAACGGTTTCTTATTTAGTATGTTCACCCTTTGAACAACACATCTGATCTCCGCAGCTAACGAGCATTAGCCGATTAGCATACAAACTACCGTCTCTTAGCCACGCTCACATTAACATGCAAGCATTATTTGCGTTATGCAAGCATATACTCCTTAGCATTGTATTATTTAATACAATGTATTCTCTGTACTGTATTTATTTTATTTCTGTTACTGACACTCGAAACGTAGTTTATAAACAGCTACTAAAGACTGTGGACATACTGTGTTTAACAGTATTAACTGTTCAGCAAATATCACCTAGTAATAAACACTACATTACTAATCATTTTACTATTCATCGTTTCATTCTGTGAAGCGTGCTAAGTGTACTTACAATTGATAATGAACTGCAAACATTTAATTAATAGACGAAATCATAGCAGTCCGTATAGATGTAGTTGTTTTTCATGATCAGTTTGACAATGGCCTTTTTAGAATCTCCATGGCTGACTTAATCTCTGTGAATCTGAATCAAAGAAAAGCGGCAATTCCTACAGCTCCTGTGCTACTAAATATGCTCAAACACACATTCTGACCGCAGAGGAGGCAAACACACTGCTCCTCCTCATCTCAGTATTTTTCCAAACAGTTTTCTGTCATTTTTATCGCCACCATGTGCCTGACTGACAAACAACACAAAATCTTCAACTCTCAAAAACGTATTGTGTTATGGTGTGAAATAATAAAACATTAAAACATTTGCCATAATTAATAATTATAATAATAATTTCCATTTGACTAAGACCATTAAACACAATTTTTTGCTTATATATGACCCAGATCCAGACCCAGATGTTTTTTGCATGACATTGTAAAGAGCACAAACTACATGGAATCTGATCTTTTCAATTTTTCTGATTTGAGACACTTCCATATGGTTGCACTTACACTGGCACAAGAAATCAGATTTTTTTCACCCACATCTGACACAGTGTCACCCCAAACATTTATGTCAGACAAATATAACTAAACAGATGACTTTTATTTACAGCAACAGAGGCAAATGGAGGTGAGCAGGTGAGTAGGAGGTCCAAAAAAGAAGTTGACGGTATTGATGAGAATGTTATAAAGATGGTTGGAGGACAGATGGCTGCACACAGTTTGTCATCATACACACAGAGACTTGGGAGGTGATAATAAGCAAAGCTTGTCTTGTTTAGACAAAAGTTTTGTACCAATTCCTTTACGTCAAATTTGTGGACTTGGTTCCACCACTCTTGCCCTCTAGGTCTTGTCCACAGTTGTCGTGTCCCTGATGTGGAAAGCATTAAAGCCATCATTATGAGGGCAGCATTAAAAAAAAGCTTTCGCTTTTTTGTCTAATTAATAGCTGTTGGGTGTACTTTTGCTGAATTTGGAAAAGATGAATTAGCAAAAGTCCATCCACAATTCGAAGGTCAATCATGGTGCTCATATTAGGTAATGACTGGAATCTTTTGGGCAGGAGATTAATGTAAACATAGACATTGGAAGTGTCAAAAGAAACAGGTGGGACAAAAAATGTAATATGGACTTAAGATCGGATCTGGGCATTAAGCCTTGCAGTGTAAACACAGCCTATGTGGTTTGAAAATGGAAACAGGTCTGATGTTTTTGCAATGTGACCTCAGCCTGAATAGTCATAACAGAATTCATGGGACTTTTAGGTCATTTTAGAGCTCACAATGCTGCACGGGCGGGAACTACCACATAGGTATTTAACACTACTCACATCTTTGGGAGTTCCGGTTCCTGTCTGCCTTGCTGCAAGTGGTTTGTGTCTCTGCTTAGTCTTGTTCTGATTCTCTTTTCTCACTTTCTTTTCTCATTACTTTATGGTGTCTAAATTGCTGAACGTAATTTGTTTGTGTATTGATTATATTATATTGATTTAATCAGATACCGCTAGATTTTGATTGTTAT
Source organism: Chromobotia macracanthus (assembly GCA_036877525.1). Taxonomy (NCBI): domain Eukaryota; kingdom Metazoa; phylum Chordata; class Actinopteri; order Cypriniformes; family Botiidae; genus Chromobotia; species Chromobotia macracanthus. The sequence goes on along the minus strand of JAZGTH010000001.1, from coordinate 7,218,409 downwards.
CCACTACACATGACTCAGTAGGGTTAGCACTGCGCCAGCTGGTTAGTTTGTCTTCTGTGTTTACTGCCTTTATCTCCTGCGTTTTTTTCTGTTCGAGTTTATCAAACAACTGCGGTAGGTCGGAATAAATCATCAAACACAGTGAGTTATGGCATCTTCTCCTATAATTGTTACATGCACTGTTTGTCACATGTTTAGTGTAGCCTTCTCTGTCAGTGCTGAGGGTTTTACACGTGATAAATGTAGGGAAATAGTTAGGCTGACAGAAGATTTCAGTTAGAGACACACATATAAAAACTTTACTTCAGGATAGTAAGAGTAATAGGGCTTTAGAGCGAACTTTGGATGTAACTATGTTAGAGCACTCTTTTTGTTTCATACTTTTATACTCTCATGGTTTTGGAGACAGATTTAGCTATCTGAGTAAATCATCTTTTTGTTTATAACGAGTAACTAGTTCTGTTTCTTTACCAATGGTATGTCAAGAAGGTTTTCTACTGGCTGAAGTATAGGACAGGAATGTCCCCCTTTGTTTATTCTTGCAACATGTTGTTGTAATTAATCATGATTCAATGTGTTTTTTTGCAATTGGACAATTGGAATTAGTCAGCTGATGATATCACCCAGCATTTCTACAGGATGCAGAACAAATTCCTTCTTTCTATTCCTTCTATTAAAGCAATGTTAACAATTTACAAAACCCTAAGCCAAGTTACATGTAAGCAAGCCAACAGGGCAACAGTAGCAAGGAACCAAAACCCCACTATGTATAAATCGAGAAAAAACTCAACCAGAAGGGCCAGTTGTCCTTTGGGACATTAAAGCTGCAGTTGTAACTTTTGGGGATACAAGGTGATGGGTTAAATGCAGAGGTCACATTTCAGATATAGGTTACCATATCTGACAAAATATGCCACTTTCATTATAACATCACCAGGCAGGGAGCTAAAATGCAGACTCAAAATGAGCTGGAGGTAGGTAAGTAGATAATAGAAAGTTTAATAAAGAAGTCCATCATATTCACACTGATTCAAAGTATTGCGTGTTATGGATGTAATCTTCTTAAACTGGCATATGGATGATCAGCTGGCTGACCTGGAAATGGGACTAGTGGAACTGGTGGAACTGGAGCTGGGTCAGTCTGTCTCAGAGGTCTTCCTGTCCTGTCTCCCCATCATCTGGTCTTGATAAAGTCTGGATCATGCTGACTATAGGACATTGGGGAATGTGTATGGGACATTGGGGAATGTGACATCAGTGTAATGTTGACAGAAACGAGCTAATGTGGTCATACTTTTCATTCTCATTAGAATTCTGGCTGCCACATTTTGGACTAGCTGAAGTTTTGTATTAAACCTGCAGGGCAACCACCCAGCAAAAGTCATTACAATAGTCAAGTCTTCGTCATGAATGCCATGACTGCACAAATTAACTTCTCAGCGTTTGACATAGAGAACATGTGTCATAGTTGTGATATTATTTTACGATGAAGCAATCCAGTTTTATAAATATTTGAAATGTGGCTTTCAAAAGACAAATTGCTGTCAAGAAATATCCAAGGCAAAACAGAGATGGGGTCACAAAAAAGGTAAAAGACCAGGGCTGGCAGCTGGCAATCACAGAGAATATCCAAGTATCAGTTTTCGTTTTCAGTTAACAAGATCTCACAAAGACTGAGTGTGAAGAATGTCTCTGAAATAGTCAGGTATCTAGAGAACAGGCATTATAGTAATCAATACCAGGTAAGTGGTTTATGGGAAATGAAGTCCAGGGGAAAGAGATAATATTCAGGTGAGGGTGCTCTCTGATGGTGAGCTGGAAGAACCACAGAAGGATGGTCAAAACAGCATTGTTGCAAAAAGTTATCAATGTGCCATAAGCTTAAGCTCAAAATATATATTTTTTTACAAATGTATCTTTTCATTTTAGAAGACATTTATTAACCCACTGGAGTTATATAGATTATTTTTATGATGGATGGATATGCTTTATGGAGCTTCAACACAATTCAACACAAATCTCTGCCACTATTATCTGCTGATAGTGTATACATGGCATGCTTAAGTAAAGTTGGCTTGTTTGCAAATGTAACCCTGTGTGTAAGTCCTGGACTAGTCCTGGAGTACCTCCAATACTACACATTTTTGGATTTAAATTTTACTACACATTTCTAACATGTCTAACATTCAGTGTCTAACAAACTGAATTCAATTCCTCATCTTGTCTTAAAGCCACACTATAGAACTCTGATCTCTTTATTGACATTTGTGGCTACATTACAGTTACTTTCCAGGCTGTTATTACATGTTAGCTGTGTTTTGCCATTGCTGTCCTGCACAGATCAGTCTGATGATTGGAGATACCGTATATTAAGTATGTGGATACCCACTTCCAATTTACTGTGAGCTTCAAACGATTTGGGTAGAACCCTTTTCCATTCCACCATGACAGTGGCCTCTTGCACAAAGCAACGTTCAAAAAGAATTAGTTTGCTGAGTCTTGCACAAAACCCAGACCTGAACCCAACTGAACATCTTTTGGATCAGCTCGTTAAACTGTTGCTTCAATTGGTAACATGCAAACAAGTTTTTTCAAATAAATTTACCATGTTAATTTTACCTTTTTATTAGATGTGTAATAATATATCATGGTACAATGTATCACAGTAAAAACTATTTATGGTATGTATTGCAGAACTATGTCAACTCTTTCTTTTCAGGTCTGTTTAATCCAACTGGTTGAGCTGTCAACAAATGATCTGCATCAAATGTTAGAATTTTCTATTTTATTTTTTAGTAACAGACCATTTTGGCCATTTGTTTTTACCAGGTTAAAGGACTTAAATATATTTGTATTGACATTTTTAAACCATACAACTAAACAATAATCTTATATTCTTATGCTCAAACATCAATATTGTAAGCTCTGTAGTCTACTGTTATAGACTTTAAACTCTAGGTGACATCTTGGACTGTTCAACATGCAAAAGCTGTTTCTGGAACACTTTCAAAGAGGTCAAAAAGGTTTTTGATAAGAAGGGTGTAGTACATACACTCTATAGACAAAAATATTATTTTATTACTGTTAAATTGTTAAAATCAGGTGTTTCAATTAGACCCATTTTGGATGCATAAAATGCAAGTCTACTGTATGTTCCTCAGTTTTAATAATGGGTAATTTTAATGACAATTTGTAATCTGTTTTATAAATTACCAACAACCACGGTTTAGCAAAAAAAATCCATGGTTTCAGCTAAAAATCTGCATAGTTTTATTGAAGAAAAATGTCACCTTCACCTTTTTTTAACAGTTTCTTGCTTTAGCAGCACAAACATTATTACTTAGTTCTGCAATACATTTTTGTTTTTTGTATATTTGCATATGATTGTTTCCCAAGAGGGCAACTCAGTGGCTAGCACTGTTGCCCCACAGCAACAAGGTTCTTGGTTTGAACCCAGGCTGAGCCAGGGGGCCTCAGTATATGTGGGTTTCATGAGTTAAATCGAAATTCTAATTAAATCCTACAAAATGGTGTTTATCATCACAATAGTTTTGGCACGATTAAATGTCCTGGCCGGGACTCAGTTTATGATCCATTACTGATGACAGCAAGTGGAAATTTCTGGTGGCAATACATGAATTACACAGTGACTGTAACAAGGGGTCAGAAGTGTTTAGATCCATTTGCAGTTTACAACAAGGGCAATGCAAGACAGTATCATAAAACAGGCAGAGGGTCAAGGCAAGCGGCAAGCAATGAAAATCCAAAAGGCAAATCAGTAGTCAGGGCAGACAGAAAACAATCACAGAGTAATAGACAATCCAATCGGTACACAGGTAAACAGAATGCAAAAGGGAACCGCTCAGAAATAATCACCAAGACAAGACTTCGCAATGATCTAAAGTTTGAGTGAGGTTTACATAGTGAGGATAATGAGAACCAGGTGAAGAGGTAATCAGACCCAGAAATATGGCCTCATGGGAAATGGAGTCCAAAACAACTAATACTCAGGAGAGGGTTCCCTCTGGTGGCTCGGAGGAGGCGGTACAGGAGCCTCCATTGTAACAGTGACAACTTCCCTTTTAGGAGATTGCATTATATGTCAGAAACTTCCAGGGTCTAAGACATTGATTACTAGTCCCTATACATGGGGAAGCCATTACCAGGAGGTACAGGAAACATTTAAACTAGTGGGTCCTTTGCCAGGGGGATATACAAGTGTTCAATGCCTTGAGTATGTCTTTGACTGAATTTAATGCATTTAACGCTCCTTTAAAAGGATGTACTGATCGATTTTGTTATTCTAGAGATGATGAGATCCCTTCAAATAATTGGAAATAACTGACTATGGGAATACCACTGGGTGTCTTACGATATATGGTAGAGGGGCAAATCCCATATCTATGGGAATGTATGCTGACAAAGTCTCTGATTTTCGTAGATGGCAAGATACAGAAGTGTCTGGATTTTACTGGGTCTGTGGTAGTAAGACATTACTGACACATCCCGATTGATGGAAAAGGATTATGTGCAACAGTGACTTTAAAGAAAGATATTTCCTTTGTCAGGTTGGTTAATAAAGCTAAAAATAGTCTTGAAAGGACACAGGAAACAGCGTGCTATTGTCATTCCATATAAACACAGTAGGATAAGATCCTACTGTGTTTATATGTGTAACATCACGCCAGCAGAGGGAGCCCTCACCGGAATACTGACTGCTCATGCTCCCTCTGCTGAACTCTGAACTTACTTCCTGTTTGGCATCTATATAAACCTTGCTGCCACATGGCCACTTTGCGAAGTATTGCCAGCTTTACACCTGACTACTGAGCATTCTCTTTTACTGCCTGATTTCCTGTGTTTTACCTATTGTTTGGTTCTCGTTTTCTGATTTTTGCCTTGCCCCTTTGTTTGACGCCTGGATTGGACTGTTTGTTTGAATATTGATTCTCTGCCTGGATTTACGACCTCTGATTTACATCTCTCCCTTTTGTTGTGTTGCATGGTTGGACTGTCTATGTTTATTACGACCCTTTGCCTGTACTTTTTGACTTTGATTATGGATCACGACCCATTTGATAACCCCAATAAACATACGCAACTGGATCCTGCTTCAGCTTCTGCCTCAGCCCCCTTACAGAATACCTCGCCTACCCTTAATCCAGCGGATGTTTCACAGCTGCAAGCTGCATTTGTCTACCAGGGTGAACTATTACGCAGCCACCACGAACAGCTAGCTAACTTACAGGCATCGAATGAACTACTGCTCCAGCGACTTTGCTCTCCTCCTTCCACCACGTCGAGCACGGTAAGACTTGCTCTTCCCGATAAGTTTGATGGTTCTGCAGAACAGTGTAGGGTTCATTCGACAAGTACGCACTTATTTGGAATCGTTGGGGGATCAGTCTCATGCTAGTTCTGATCAATGCTCTTTTATGTCACTATTATCTGGCAAGGCTATTGATTGGGCTGCTGCGGTTTGGGAGATGGACAAACAGTTTAGATCTTCACCTGAGTATTTTTGCAACAACTCCGAGAAGTATTTGAATATCCTGCTGGGGGTCGGGATGTTTTGTCTCGTCTTTTACACCTTTCTCAAGGCTCACATAGTGCAGCAGAGCATGCAGTCGAATTCAGGACTCTTGTAGCTCAGAGTGGATGGAATGATGCTGCACTTAAAGGGGTGTTTCGGGAAAGCCTATGTTCCCAATTGCAGTTGGAGATGGCATGTCGAGGTGAGGAATCTTCTTTCAATGACTTTGTTAACATGACTGTTAAGATTGATAATTTGCTCAGGAACTCACCTAAACCCAAGCAAGCGCATGCATCCCACCTTATGTCACGACCTGCACTTCGGAGTCCTGAGGCACCATGTGTTACAGAGCCCATGCAAGTAGGATCTACCAGGCTGTCTGAGGACGAGTGTAGACGAAGGTTAATCAACAACCTCTGCTTTTATTGTGGTGAACCAGGTCATCATAAGTCACAGTGTCCTCAAAAGACCCGGGTGAGTGTGGACACCTTTTCACAAAATCCATTTAAAGTCTTCACATTACCTGTACAGATTTCTACTGAAAGTGGTTCGCTTATGTTGACAGCATTAGTAGATTCCGGCGCCGCTCTCAACCTCATCAACTCGGACATTGCCCGGAAACATCAGCTACCCACCATTCCATGCTTTCCACCTATCGGTATTACAGCTGTCAATAACCAACCCATCAAAGGAGGAGTTCTGGAACAGACCCGATCACTGAAAATGCAAACATCTCTCTATATCTGATCGACTCACCCAAATATGAAATAATTTTAGGAATTCCATGGCTAAGTTGCCATGATCCCCACATCTCCTGGCACACGGGTGAGTTGACCCACTGGTCTCCATTCTGTTTTAGTCACTGTCTAACCCTTAAGCAGTCCAGTCCATGTCTGTCCACAAGCATTAAGAGCCCTCCGAGCCTGACCCAACCAAAGAACCCCAAGGTTTATAACGAGCTTTTGGAGGTCTTCAGCAAGGTTAAAGCCACACAGTTACCATCACATCGGCACTGGGACTGTGCTATAGACCTTCTTCCCAACATGTGTCCTCCCAAAAGCAAAGTCTACCCGCTGTCACGCCAAGAAGCACAGGCTATGGAGGACTACATCAAGGAGGCTCTGGAAGCTGGCTTTATCTGTCCTTCTACTTCTCCCGCTGCAGCCGGCTTCTTCTTCGTGGAGAAGGATGGGGGTCTGTGTCCGTGCATCGACTACAAGGGCCTCAATAATGTCACTGTTAAATTCAGGTATCCACTGCCTCTAGTCCCTTCTGCCCTAGAACAACTCAGGGAGGCCAAAATTTTTTACCAAACTCGACTTGAGAAGCGCTTATAACCTGATACGCATCAGGGACGGAGATGAGTGGAAGACAGCTTTTCTCACCACCAGGGGGCACTACGAATACCTGGTTATGCCCTTTGGCCTTGCCAATGCCCCAGCCGTCTTCCAACCCTTCATAAATGAAGTCTTCAAAGATGTCCTCCACAAGTATGTCATCGCATATCTTGACGACATCCTAATCTATTCCCTGAATGAAGAGGATCATGTCACTCACGTCAAGAGTGTTCTTTCCAAGCTTCTCAATCACCAACTCTATGTCGAGACTGAAAAATGTGAGTTTCATGTGAAGCAGACAACATTCCTGGGGTACAACATCAGCCACCAGGGCGTTGAAATGGATGCTTCTAAGGTAACCGCCGTCACTGAGTGGCCGCAGCCCTTCACGTTGAAAGAATTGCAGAGGTTCCTGGGCTTTGCTAATTTCTATCGACGCTTCATTAGGAACTACAGCTCTATTGCTGCACCTCTCACTTCATTACTCAAGGGAAAACCCAAGAAGTTGTCCTTCCAAAAGCTCAAGACCAGCTTCACGACGGCCCCCATCCTAAAACATCCAGATCCAGCGCTCCCCTTCATTGTGGAGGTCGATGCTTCTGACTGCGGGATTGGAGCCGTGCTCTCTCAACGTCACGGACAACCTCCCAAGCTTTTCCCGTGTGCCTTCTTCTCTCGGAAGCTAACCCCCGCTGAGTTTAATTATGATGTGGGAAACAAAGAGCTTCTGTCAATGAAGGCTGCCATGGAAGAATGGAGACATTGGCTCGAGGGGGCAGTTCATCCTTTCCAAGTTATCACGGACCATAAGAACCTTGAGTATGTCAAGTCTGCTCAACATCTGAATTCACGCCAGGCAAGATGGTCCCTGTTCTTTTCACGATTCCATTTTACAGTCACTTATCGTCCAGGCTCCAAGAATAGCAAGGCAGATGCACTATCCAGGCGCCATGATCCCCCACGACAGAACTACAATCCTGAACCTATCCTAAGTCCAGCCTTGTTTGTTGCTCCGCTCAACTGGGACATAATGGAGGAAATTCACCAGGCAGTCCTCACAGAACCATCACCACCAAACTGCCCCCCTTCCAAACAATATGTTCCCCAGACACTACATCACCGGGTCATCCAGTGGGTCCACACATCATTTAGCATGGGACATCCCGGCATTTCACGAACCCTTAAACTTGTGCAGAATTCCTTCTGGTGGCCTTCAATGACCAAAGATGTGGCCAATTATGTCAAGTCTTGCTCTGTCTGTGCCCAGTCCAAGACTCCCAGGGACCTGCCGACGGGACTTCTACAGCCTCTCCCGATTCCCCAACGACCTTGGTCTCACCTCTCCATCGACTTCATCACTGACTTACCCCTGTCTGATGGTTACACCACAATCCTGGTCATCGTCGACCGCTTCTCCAAAGCCTGTCGTCTGGTTCCATTAAAAGGATTACCTACTGCCATGGAGACTGCTCAAGCCATGTTCCACCATGTCTTTCGAAACTATCGTCTACCTGAAGACATTGTATCAGATCGAGGAACTCAGTTCACCTCTCATGTTTGGAAATCCTTTTGTAACCTTTTAGATATCAATGTGAGTTTAACCTCTGGCTATCATCCGCAGTCAAACGGTCAGGTGGAGAGGCTGAACCAAGAGATCGGCAGGTACCTGCGGACTTACTGCAGCCGAGAACAACATCGCTGGGCTGAATTTCTCCCTTGGACTGAGTATGCCCACAACTCACTCACGCACTCCTCTACAGGACTCACACCATTTCAATGTGTGCTGGGTTACCAGCCTCCCCTGTTCCTGTGGTCGGGAGAACCATCGTCTGTGCCTGCTGTTAACGACTGGATTCGTAACAGTGAGAGGGTGTGGGACAGTGCCCATGTGCGGCTTCAACGTGCTGTGAGGATGCAGGAAATTAACGCTAACCGTCACCGTCGCCCACACCCTCCATACCAACCTGGACAAAGGGTCTGGCTCTCCACGAGGGATCTCAAGCTACGTCTGCCGAGCAGGAAGCTCACTCCCAGGTATGCTGGCCCATTTAAAATCATAAGACAGATTAATGAGGTCACTTACCAATTAGAGCTTCCTGCTGACTACCGCATCTCTCCTTCTTTCCATGTGTCACTCCTCAAACCTTTCCACCGGGACGCTGACCCCGAGGCCATATTGCAGGAGCCACTGCCACCGCTGGACATTGGAGGAACGCCGGCCTACAAGGTGAACGTCCTGCTTGACTCACGGCGAAGAGGGGGTCAGTTACAATACCTGGTGGATTGGGAGGGATACGGCCCAGAGGAGAGATTGTGGGTAGCGGCAGTGGACATTCTGGATTCCTCGCTCATGGAGGAGTTTCATCGAGCCAGACCTGACCGTCCAGCACCACGGCCACGGGGACACCCACGTAGAGCACCTGGAGGTGCTCCTAGAGGGGGGGGTTCTGTAACATCACGCCAGCAGAGGGAGCCCTCACTGGAATACTGACTGCTCATGCTCCCTCTGCTGAACTCTGAACTTCCTGTTTGGCATCTATATAAACCTTGCTGCCACATGGCCACTTTGCGAAGTATTGCCAGCTTTACACCTGACTACTGAGCATTCTCTTTTACTGCCTGTTTCCTGTGTTTTACCTATTGTTTGGTTCTCGTTTTCTGATTTTTGCCTTGCCCCTTTGTTTGACGCCTGGATTGGACTGTTTGTTTGGATATTGATTCTCTGCCTGGAATTACGACCTCTGTTGTGTTTTAGGTTTCCTTGTGTTCCTTGGGTTAATTTAGTCATTATCTTGTTAATTAGTTCATTACATCGTTAGCTCCTTCTCTGTTGCCCTAGTTACTTATTGTTGACCACTAGTTAAAACCACTAGCGGACACTACCTACATACCTATCCAGAGTGAAGAGTGTTCTTAATACGATTGTTAATAATCTATGTGTGCACTAGAGGTCTCAAATCAAAGAATGAAATTTTGACAAAAGTAAAAAGTATGCTAAATCAGGGATTGGCAATATGCAACAGCTTCTAGTTTTCTGCTTCCAGGTTCTGATTAAAGGCTATGCATTCACAGCTTGTGTATTCCATGCTTGTTTATTGCAGACTGTGGTGTGTGTGTGTGTGTGTGTGTGTATCGTCACCTCCTAAAGTAATGGCTTTATAGAGCCTGTTAAAACAGAATAAACGTTTTAACAGAGTATATGGTCCTAGCCAGGATGACCCCTTCTGACAGCTAGTTTTCTGATTAATTGCGGCACACCAACAAGTGTATTCCAGATTGTTTATTCCAAGCAGTGGAGGCGTATCATTCAAATGTATGTGTGTGTCAGCACCTCCTAAGGTAATGGTTTTATAGACCCTGTTAAAACAGAATAAGCATTTTAACAGCTCACATACCCCACCTATTCTGTATGACCCTTCTGACTTGGGATGGTGGGGCCTGTGTTTATATTCTAAATAGCGCAGTCATCCTTACTGGTGTTAACAAACTCTGATGCTGTCTGCATCTATTGGTTTGTAGAGGCTATTAAAACAGAATAACGTTTTAACAAAGCAAAAGACCCCCCCTGTCTGACCCCTTCTGGCTTGGGAAGATACCTGTCCAGAGTGAAGAGTGTTCTTAATACGATTGTTAATACTCTAATGCTAGCACTAGATGTCTAGATAATCAAGGAATGCCATTTTGGACAAATAAAAAAAATAAAAAGCCTCTTCTGGTTTAGGTTGAGTATTTTGCATCTTCATCTAGTTTTCTGATTCTAGTTTCCTGACCAAGCCTCCAACTTGTCCTTCCTGACTGGAAGGAATATGCTTAATGTGTGTACTGACACCCATAGACTCCTTCCACTTCCACGCAGCTTCATGTCTCAGATAAAGAATCTTTCACATAAATACATCTTATACTACTTTAGGGTAAATCTTCACATTATAACAAGAAAAACGTTACATAATCTACCTTTCAAAGCTTTTATTTCTAATCATTTTTATTTAATGTTTAGTTTTAAACAGACTTTTGACAGTATCTTAAATTAAAGGTGGCCTATTTTATATATGCATATAAAAAACAAAACAAAGATAATGCTATCATAATCATGGTTTTTGTGTTAACCACTCTCGTTGTATCTGTTCAGCCAAAAAACCTTTTAGGGTGCATTTATGGACTTTCATGAAAACATCTTTTTATGTAACTTTTTTCCCAAATGGAAACCAGAAAACTTGTACACAATCTTACATTTTTCTTTAAAGTGTTTACTTTTAGAATATATATCTGAAGATAAATCTGTATAAGGTTGCAAATACAAAGTTTAATTTTGAATAAATAAAAAAAAATAGAGATATACTGATACCATAATCATAGTTTTAAATATGCAGATTGTTTAGCACTGTTTTAATTTAAACACCCATGTTCATCTGTCTGACATAGTGGGATAAGGAAATCCTGTGTGTGTTTGGGTGTACAGACGCTGTGTCTAGATGTTCGCAGCATCACACCTCAGATAAACCCTCAGTCCTTTTGACAACTCCTTGTGTTACATTCAGAACAACATAAACTCTTTACGCTGTGTACTTCTACAATACATATTTCATCACTTTAGACAGTTTCTAAGTTAAATCTGTATAAGAGTTTGCGAAGACTATTTCATTTTTAAAATATAAAAATAACGATACAACCATCATAATCCTGTTTTAAAATATGGGGTTGTTTTGCATTGTTTTAAATTGAAACAATGACACTCTCGTTTTGGACAACATTTAGCCAAACAATCTCACGCATCTTATTTAACATCGATTGCGTCACACTGGGTTGGGTATGTGTTTATGTTATCTTTTGTCTTTTGATGTTTTTAGAGTTTTTGTGTTTAGCGAGTTTCTGGGTGTCCACCTCTTATAGACACATTCACTTTTCAACAAAGGTTGCTTGAAAACTTCTGTCACAGGCTACGTGTTAAAGTTCTCTGTATCATCTGGGGACATCTCAACAACGGTTCAGAAAAACTGTAGTACTGTGGAAATTGTCTTTCCAGCCTAACAGTAAGTGTGTTTCCATTTGTATGTGATGTATTTGTAAGAATATACATTAAAAAGTGTTTATGTGTGTCTCTGTTGTGTTTAAACTGTTTAAAATGATGTTTAAACAGTTTTGTGTAACTCTCCAGGTGGATCAAACAACATTTTTCATTAAAACCAAGAACTGAATCAACAGGGTATGTTTTATCTGTTTGTCAACATTAAACAATGTTTTTGACTCAGAGTAGGTATTGGATTGGATTATATTGTCTGACACAGAGGATAATAATAATAGTTGCCACTCTGTCTATTGTCTGTATGTATATGAAAACCAGCTGTAGCTTGTCTATGTGTGTGGCTGATAATCTTTATATCTTTTCAGATAGATTGCGAGCTGGTTCATGTAATCCCTCTAAAATACAGGTAAGCAGCAAAATGTATTTACATTTACGGGTTTCTAAGAACTCCTACATCTAGCTTAAATTCAGGTTTTACAGATGACTAAGAAAGTGACTACAGCATACAGGAAAATCTGCAACTTCTGCAGAAAATAACTTTTTTATCTTCTGAAGTATTGTGAATGGGTTGTCAATGTTTAGAATATAATCTTCCAGAGCTACTAAGACATGTTTTGTTATGTTTTCAGCTCTTAGAAAGCTCCTGATTTAAAGGTAACATGGATCGTTATCACAAGTCTTAGTTATATTATTCAAACAAACACTTTTTATGTTTTCAGTCTTTATCTCAGGGATTCTTGATTCTTGAGCACTGTCAAACATATATATTCTCTTTTGCATTCATCCTAGGTCTTTCATTGGAGTAGAATGAAAGGCAATTTGCATCAACATGATAAGGTAAGACAGATGCATTACACAAACCAAATCTCATGTGTTTTAGATGAATCGATTTACTGTTCAATAAATGAATCATTTGAAAAAATCTAATTATTCGAAGTGTGAATATTTCAGTCAGTGAAGTTCTACAAATGTGTCGTCTTAATAAATACCTGTACTGTAAGCAGAGAGTGTAGCAAATGGCCAAATCCTAAAGCTATACCATGAAATAACACAACATGGATCTCTCATTGACAGCACGGCAATGATTTTTCTCGTTTGGACTCACAAACCCCGCCTGTTTATTCACATGGGTTTTGTGTTCCCACCCCGAGGATGTCAGGAACGTCTTAATTTATTCACCTTTGTTACAAAATTCAATAGTTTCAAACTTAATTATTAACCTTCTGTTAAAAAAATGCATTACGTTTTAGTCAGGTTACAATGTTGTCAGACTACATTTTTTCTTTCAGAATTGTTTTCCTTAATGTTTGCCAATATTCATAGATGACATGCACTCCAATGTGTTTAGCATGTTAGTTGCATTACATGTCTTACCAATCCAAATGGAATAAAAACACCAGTAAATAGCAGTCTACATTTCATTTGTTATCCAGCAAAACGCAAAGGCACGTAAAAACATTATGGCATTTGTTTTTATGCTTTAATATGTTCGTTGCTACTTTTTCCACTTGTCGAACTGAAATCCTTTTGAGTTTTCAACTTTTATCACGCTGATTCAAATCCCCCTTGTTACACAAAAATACCAATGGACACCATTTACTGTGACCACTTTTTCACTCTTTCATCAGACCTGGAATTAGCCTGTCCTTGTTTTAAATTCTCGTTTAATTGTCATGCTACATCATCTCATTTTCCTTCCTCTCCTTCAATGTTATGTTTCACAGCAATGCTGGTGAGAACTAGTTGTTTTTAGTTTCTCATTGTTCATGGCCATGTTCTTGGATGTATATGGTTTAATAAAAATAAGCACTTACAACTGACTTGTCTTGATATCATTGTTTTATTTTATTCCTTATCCTGTGTGTGTGTGTGTGTGTGTGTGTGTGTGTGTGTGTGTGGTAAACTCAGTTGTATTTCCACTAATTAAAACAGTGTGTTTTAGGGTACTTTTCTTTTAAGAACATTGTCTCCTGGCAAAAACATACATTTAAATGTAACATGTTTGTATGATTTTATAAAAGCCCTATGCTAAGTGCTGGTTTCATAAGCACTATTATTTGCTTGGAACACACCGGCACAAACACTGCTAGGTGTAAGAAGGTTACAAGAATTACGCCAGCACAACTTTTCTTTCTGTTTGTATGTGCATGTATTTGCAAACAGCTGGTCTAAAAAAATCATTTGGACAATCATTGAACAATGTTTTTAAGGATTAACAAGTTCCAGACATGCATCGAATTAATAAAAAACATTAAACTATATGGTTATTTTACTTTGTTTATACTGATGCTTTGTCCTCAGTTCTAGTTTGTCACATCATGATGACAGTTCAGCTTTTAAGTGTTTGCTGATAGTAGATACAAAGATACAAACGTTGATCCAAATCTTCAAAAACCATGCCTGACCAATGTTGTTCTGACTGAAGCGATATTTAGAAACGTTACTGAAGTTACATGTCCTGTGCTTACTGTTGAAAGATTTTGCACATGAAAACAACTTTTACTAGATGTATGCAGTGTAATTTTACACCTGTTGCAAAAAGGGTCTCACCGGCGGTCTTAATGGTTTTAATCACATTGGTGCTATTGAAAGTATTACCCTTTTCAAATCTTTACCACAAGATCATTAAAAATGCATGTCTCTGTGTGAAAGACCCAAACTATTTTACTACCTACTATCAATGTTTCTCTTGAAATATCATTCAACAGTCTTTTATGATGCATCACATTTTACTTTACATTTGCTTCTGTTCACACTCATTTAAATACAATTGACTATCATTTAATTTGACTGCTCTTGATGGTTAGGCAGCTCTAGAGTTTTACCTCACTTAATTATCTGTGTGCATCTGAAAAGTACTGTATCAGCATAACCACATGGTCAAAAAAATTCTAGCCAGTTCCTGGCTCTCTGTCTTGGATCTTTGTTGATTATATCGCCAGGATCCTGACATGCCCTGTGTGTTGTGTCAGAGCGTGTTGTTTTGATCCTGACTCCTTCTTGTCTTGGTTCTTGTTTCTTGGAGTCGGGATCTGAACGCATTCTCTGGGTCTTCGTCTCGTGTGAAAGCACATGGCCTCTGTTTTGTTTACATTCGCCATGTGCTCTCCGGTCACGCGTCTTGTCCCCGCCCCCTTGTTCTCTTGTCTCGTTTGCGCTGATGTCTCGCACCTGTTCCTCGTTTGTCCGTGTGTTATTTAAAGCCCTCGTGTTCGCTGTCTCTTGTCGGTTTGTTATCTCTAGTATCTAGTCTCGTTTCTCGTTTCCTGTCTTGTGCCGTGCATCTTGTCTTACAGTCTTGATCCCCGTCACAGTGAGTCTGTCTAGTAGTGTTTTGTCCCGCGTCAGCCCTGTATTTTTTTTAGTTTCGTTTTAAGCTCCGTTTTTCAGAGCTCTTGTTCACGTTTTTCCCCCTCGTGGGTTGTTTTGTTTTCATAAGAGATTTTTCAGTTTAACGCTGTCTGCGTCTGGGTTCGTTAGTCCGTGAAACCTGACACAAGGCAACCACAATCAAGTATGTTTGTTCTATCTTTGTGTACGATATAAGCATTAGAAATTTGTTAGTGTTTTGTGGAACTTTTCAATGAGATTATTTACACCTTAGAGAGGTCAAAGATGTACGCAAGGGTCCAGTGAAAGAAGCACCATGGTGAGCAAAAGAGTGAGGGATGCATTGAGGCAACGAGGGGTCAGAGATTTGGTATATCAGATGTAGATCTATGGGATAATCAGAAGCCAAATACGATATGGATGTCAACTACAGTAGGCTATTACTGTAATTCAGCTAAAGCACATCAGTCAAGAAACATTGTTAGACTAATGCTAGTCACATCAGCTCAGTCATACCATCACCCTGTGGCTAGTATTTGTTGTGTGATTAACATTAAGTTATCATCTTTCAGTCCGCCCTATATAGATACAACACCTACATGCACATACAAACAGAAAGAAAAGTTGTGCTGGTGTAATTCTTGTAACCTTCTTACACCTAGCAGTGTTTGTGCCGGTGTGTTCCAAGCAAATAATAGTGCTTATGAAACCAGCACTTAGCATAGGGCTTTTATAAAATCATACAAACAGGTTACATTTAAATGTATGTTTTTGCCAGGAGACAATGTTCTTAAAAGAAAAGTACCCTAAAACACACTGTTTTAATTAGTGGAAATACAACTGAGTTTACCTTTATCAAGAACTGTTGTTGACTGTGACACACCCACACCCACACCACACACACAATATACTGGATAAGGAATAAAATAAAACAATGATATCAAGGTTCTAGTTTCCTTGGTCAGGAAACTAGAATCAGAAAACTAGATGAAGATGCAAAATACTCAACCTAAATCAGAAGTTTTGGGTTTTTAAACCAAAAACCTTTTTATTTTTTTATTTGTCCAAAATGGCATTCCTTGATTATCTAGACATCTAGTGCTAGCATTAGAGTATTAACAATCGTATTAAGAACACTCTTCACTCTAGACAGGTATCTTCCAGAAGGGGTCAGACGGGGGGGTCTTTTGCTTTGTTAAAACGTTATTCTGTTTTAATAGCCTCTACAAACCAATAGATGCAGACAGCATCAGAGTTTGTTAACACCAGTAAGGATGACTGCGCTATTTAGAATGGAAACACAGGCCCCACCATCCCAAGTCAGAAGGGTCATACAGAATAGGTGGGGTATGTGAGCTGTTAAAATGCTTATTCTGTTTTAACAGGGTCTATAAAACCATTACCTTAGGAGGTGCTGACACACACATACATTTGAATGATACGCCTCCACTGCTTGGAATAAACAATCTGGAATACACTTGTTGGTGTGCCGCAATTAATCAGAAAACTAGCTGTCAGAAGGGGTCATCCTGGCTAGGACCATATACTCTGTTAAAATGCTTATTCTGTTTTAACAGGCTCTATAAAGCCATTACTTTAGGAGGTGACGATACACACACACACACACACACACCACAGTCTGCAATAAACAAGCATGGAATACACAAAACTAGAAGCTGTTGCATATTGCCAATCCCTGATTTAGCATACTTTTTACTTTTGTCAAAATTTCATTCTTTGATTTGAGACCTCTAGTGCACACATAGATTATTAACAATCGTATTAAGAACACTCTTCACTCTGGATAGGTATCTTCCAAAGCGAGAAGGGGCAGGATAGGAGCCATGTTTTCTTTTAAAACATTTATTCTGTTTTAACAGGCATTATACTGGATTTGTTGATTATGATAAATCTAAAAAAGGACAAGTTTTTAAATAAACCTGTTTCTGTTTTTTGCTAAATTCCAAATAGAAGTTCTGACACTTGAGGACACCTGAGGTGAATTCTGTGCTGTTTGCCTGGGTGAAAAACAGGTGTGCTTGGTTTTTGAGGGAACTGAGTATGTACATTGAGAGGGTTTCTTGCTGAAATGACTTTGCTCTTGTCTGGCTGTCTGCCTGGGTAAGCCTGGGTGGATGCCCCATGGATCAGGTCTTGCCGCTGTTAAGGTTTGCCTCAGGGTTCACATGAGGCTTTCTCGCTCCCCTTCTGAAGGAGTGCACGATCTGCCAAATCAGAGAAAGCGCTTGTTGGCATTCTCTGATCTGTCTTTCAGTTTCTCTATCACCCTGCTGCTAGTGAACAATGGTACGTAGGATGTGGCTAGGTAGGCAAGATTGTGGATCAGCTTTCCCATTCTGCCTACCCCATATATGAGGAGTTGATTTCTCGGCCACGAGAAGTCAGTAATCATTTGCGACCAGATTGACGAGTGAATTGTGGCGATGACCATGAAGCGGGTCAAACAAAATATTTTTTTCCACAACGCTACCGATTAATTTTATTTACATATAATAGTTCCAAATAACTGGCTTGGTAACTGGCTTAGTAGCTAATTAAAATCAATTGCATAATACAATTCATAAAGAATTTTAGAGAGAAATCAAATTAAATCCAAGGAATGTTTATTTTATTTTACTTTACAATAATTCCCATTTTAATTTTAATAGGTTTAAAAGTACAGTATCAATGAAGGAAAGATCAGTAATACAATAATATGAGATACAAACATGATTATATAAAAGTGTGATACATGTATGCACTCCCCAAATCCACATTTGTTTGTAAAATAAAGGATAAACACAGTTAATTAGTTTTTCAAAATTAAGTTTTGAGAAAGTTTTGTATTTTTACAGTCCATATTTGTCCATATTGTTTTAGTCAAATAGTGGCAATGCTGGGTTTCCCTGTGAAAATGCAAATTAGCACAGAGGATAGAAATAAAACAAAAAAACACAAATGTGAAAATGTCGGTTATATAATGAAACATATAAATTGATTAAAACTGTAGGCTCACCTTCAGATTGTGTCCCTTTACAGAACAGGTTCAGCAAAGTCATAGCATCTATTCAAAATCAAAACTGTTAAATATGCATAATAATATAATGAATTATAATGAATTAATAATTGTTACTTATTATAGATTATTATTAATTCACAGTTTTTTTTTTTTGATTGCATTATGTTGGATCATATGCAGTAATTATGCATCTTCTCTCATGGTGTGTATCTGGCTGAGCCAGAGCAGTACATTCATACCAAATATGGTTTGGTTTTTCTGAAAGCCTGTACCTCAGACCATCTGGCCAAAAATGTGGAAAGTGAAACAGACATCATCCCCAGAGAAAAAAAAAACAACACAAGCTGCAAGCTATATTTCTTTTTTTTTTACAGCAACAGTTGGAATAGAAACAAAAAGTGATACACAGAGAGAATGTTTGACCTGGAACCATTGTTAAGAATAAATCATAAAATACAATAAAATAGCATATATTCACAGATGCAAGACAAGTATCTGTTCAATAAATTCAGTGTAAAATTATATCAACTCACTATCAATAAGATGTTGTGTCCATGACATGACACTAGGCGTTCACCCTCGGAAGTCCAATCACTTCCGATCTCTTTAGAAAAGGCCAATAAAAACTGGCAAGTGGAATTTGTATTCCACTATTTACCCCAGATATAATACCCCAGATAAGGAACTGATTTGCACCACTCATTCAGATTTGTACGTCGTTGTGAGTCGAAAGAAACAATTGGCAGCTCAGCGGCTGGTTCAGCATTGTGGAAGGAGAGTCACAATATCTTGTATCTCTATTAGGGAATGGAGGTTACAGCTGTCTTGCTCCTCTGAAGGGTGTGTTTGCAGGTAGACCACTTGGCCCTTGAAGGGACAGACTGGTGACAGAGTGTGCAGACAGGTCCCATCCCTCTTAATACAACTGAGTGCCACCAGAAGGCCAGTTCTCAGTCCTGAAATCAAACACTTTCAGGGGTTCAAATGGGGCTTTCTAACATTCTCAAAGGAAATAAGAGAGCTCTCAAAACATTACCAGATGCAGTCTAGGAGGGTTCAGCCTCCACTTGTCCCAGTGGGAGGACTCCAGTGGAAGATCAGCTGGACCACATGAGGGTGGAGTCTTCACCCTCCTCAAAGCTTAACCTGTTGTGAGAGTGAACCTGTAGTGTGATTGAGGTGGCCTGTGATATGGGTGCTATGACCACAGTAGACCACAGTGCCTGCTCACTTTACAAGAGGAGGGGACGGACAATTTATCACATGAGCCATCTCCTCCCTGGAAATTTATGTATGCTACCGTTGCTATGTTGTCCATCCACACTAAGGCATGTGCAACCTGCCCACTGCATGCAGCACCTCAGCCCAATTTAGACGTATCTGTTGTTAACACAACAAGTCTCAAGATCTGTTCTTGAAAACAGAAAAGAAAAACCATGGCTCATAGAAATGCCAGGTCTGCCCATTGACTGAAAGTGTGTTGGCTTTCTTAAGACAACATAATAAGGATAAAGAGAGTATAAATTTGTCAAGCCATACATGGTCAAGCAAACATAATGAGTGGTGCATGCCAGATCCTTTTATATCAAGATATCTGGGGCACCCAGCCAGTGGCTTGTAAATTCCACTTGCCAATTTTCATTTGACTTCTAAAATGATTGGAGGTGACTGGGCTTCCAAAGTATCATGTCATCGACATGTTAAGTGAATGAAAGGGAACACTCATTCAAGGGAAGGGGAACTTCACTTAAGCCATGGTTAACCTCAATTTAACCTAAACCAGAAAATCAATTGTTTTTCTGTAAGAGTCAATTTTTAAGTACATATGTCTACATATACATGTTTTCTTATAGCACAAATGGCTAGGAATGTAGTTCGAAATTTTAAGTGTTCAAAAGATGAAAGCTTGCTAAGTACTGTATAAGCAAGACTTCTTGATGAAAGTGAAAGATTTGTTAAGGCCTACAGTGTATTAACACATTTTCCTTTTTATCAACCATTGACTGCCAATCTGTTTGTAAAAAGTAAAAAACCTGAGGAAAATTGTATTTCTTCAGGGATGATCTTTTCATAGCTCAGGTTTAATGGAGACCTCAGTTGTGTTTAATTTAAGTATTAACTTTGTCTAAAATACATTAAACAATATTAAGCTGTAATATTAATTTAGATTATAACTATATATCTGCATTTGGGTCAATTTAACGAGTAAACTTTCAAAGTCCATATTGAAGTTTTTAAAATGATTAACTTTTGATTGCAGACTTGGCAAATCTGAGCTCAGTTTGTATCATTTTGAGATCTCTTGGAAATTCTAATGGAGACATCTGTGAGATTTCTGTATATTTTTCTTAGGAGAAATATCTGAGACAGGAGACTTAAGCAAAAGTTTCCATAAAATATACCCAATTCATAGCAAATAATCAGAATAATGAAGATTGCTGGTAAACATGAATAGGTTTTTCTTTCCTATGGTAACCTTGTTCAAAAAGCATTCCTATTTTTTATCAGCAACGCATTTAACCACTGAGGTGTTATTAATAGAATACACGAGTAACAAGTTAATCAGGTTCTTTGAGCAAAATGTTAAGGTATACTTACTTTGACTCTCTTCTTCTTCTTCTGCAAAAAATCAGAGCAAACAGAAGACCAGCAACAAGTGAACCAATGACCATCACACCAGCAACAATGTTTGTTGTATTAGATCTTGGTTTTTGCATGTTTTCAGAATCTTCTGGAGAAACAACAAACAAATAATTTACAACAGCACATATTCTTAATAATAGTGTACTGGAAGATAATGTGATATAGTGAGCACACTATACAGTACAAAAAGCAGTGTTAAAAAATCAGTAACTTGCAATATCTCTGGTAAGTTATAGATATAAAGCATCATGTCACCATGATTTTGCCAAGACATGTTCCTGAATCAACATTCCGGTCCAAAAAGACAGTCCTAACCTAAACACTACCCATTATCCATACCTTAACCATAACTTGTTGATAAAAATGGTATACAAGCCCTTAAAT
Organism: Chromobotia macracanthus; assembly: GCA_036877525.1. Taxonomy (NCBI): domain Eukaryota; kingdom Metazoa; phylum Chordata; class Actinopteri; order Cypriniformes; family Botiidae; genus Chromobotia; species Chromobotia macracanthus. Next base: position 7,197,140 of record JAZGTH010000001.1, on the reverse strand, counting down.
GCAGGGCTTCTAAACCTAAATGTAACATTGTCCCTAAACCTAATCCTATTTGATTGATTGATAGAAGTTGCTCTGGGAGTGATGCTGACCCAGGAACATGTTCTACTTGTTGAAATCACGGTAACCATATAATGATATGCAATACTTGCAACTTTATACTTAGCAATACTTAGAGCTTAGTCACAAATCATAGAGATTTAAGATTAAAAAATCTTATTTGTTTCACAGACTGCTAGCTATCCAAAATAATCATACAATTAAATCATTGAAATTGGTCAGAAAAATTAACTTCTTTACGTTTAGCGGGTGTGATAGGAAATGTCTTTTCTCCTTCCTGAATGTATTTATCGTTCAAGACGATGCATCTAAATGGTGCCAGACTAGAGTCGATAGATTTGAAAGTCAGTTTGCTAGACAAATCCACAGATTCTGAACCATTGCTCTTCTTGGTGGCTTTTGTCAGGTTTGAATTAATGGTCCAATTTGTTCCATATCGGTCAAACCAATGGATGGTGCCTGCTGGGTAGCCTTCTGTTGCATTGCAGTAAAGATCAATGGGTCCTCCATCTGTTACATTTTTAGGCCATGTACTTATTATGGGATCTTTGTACTTGGCTTCATTGGGAAAAAAAACATTAAGTGCTTAGGAAGTAGGTACTTAAAAAAACGAAGCATTATTTAAATATACAATTGACACAACTATGACTAAGAATTTACAGTCTGGCTAAATTTGAAAGTAAAACTAAGCCTTGGAGGTTTTGACAATGGTGTTTTGTAACCAAGCAAAATTGAAACGGAGAGTAAAAATTGAAGCTGATATATAAGACTGATATGCAGAACAAAAATCAATACAGAAAACAGCATTGTCACACTTTACAGAAATAAAATGTTTTAAACAACTGTGTTCAAATTAAATCAAGAGTCTGTTTATGTGTGTATAGGTATTCATTCATTAAGCATATAACTTGATCTCACCTGTGACACTAATGCTAAATTTTCTAGAACTCTGGCCTTTGTTTGTTATAACCTTGTACTCATATACTCCTGCATCAGAAAACTTAGTGTCAGATATTTGTAGTGAAGGTCCAATATCTGGATTTTTAAGACTAAAGCGATTCTTATCTAATGGTTCTGCTATTATCTGCTGAAAAACTGGTTTGTCCTGTGTCACTTTTTTTAAAGACACTGCAACTATTGTAACATGGGCATTGTTGTCTTCGAAGCGGCATGTGATAACTGTGGTCTGAGTTGCTAGTCCAACTGCAGGGTCACATTCCAATTTCAGCAAATCTGTGGAACATATTAACAAAAAACGTTATAAAAGTTGTATTTCAAAAGCAAATTTCAGTAATCTACTTTTTATTTTAAGGAATGTTCAAGGTTCAACATCCACCTGGATTAAGTCTCAATCAGGGTTAAATATTCATACAGTCTCGTTTAACTTTCACATAGCTGAACACTGACAACTCACAAATCAGCCAATTATCTGGACCTCATTAACGTACATAACTGTACCACAAAGAATTTTCTTGTTACTTATCAAAATCCACTTTATAATTTTAATTCCATTTATTTCCATTATTCTTGTTTCAGCACAGAAAATGACTATTTTAAAGCATTTACCTCCACTGGGTCTCACAGAAGGAATGAAGAGATAAACTACAGCAAGGACTACAACCATCATGGAAGCCATGTTTTGTCTGAGAAAAAAAGTTTATAATAATGAAAAGTGAGTTTATAATAATGAAGTGTTTGTGCGTACTTGGATCTAACCCTAAATCTATACATTTTATTTTAACAGTGTTATTTTAACGTGTTCATTTGATCAAGTTTTACACTCTAAGTATATTAAACCAGAATAGAACCATTTTTTGGACACTGGTTTGAGTCTGATATACAGTGTGCTGGTAAGTAAATTAAACTTTAATGCAGACTAAGCTTTATGCACCAAAATGTAATTGCCATTTAATGTTATAATAAAAACATCCACAAAGCAAAAACTGGTTCAGCACTGTATTCTAGTGCTCCAGCTACACATTTATTTTTTTAATGGCATATTGCTGTACATGGATTTGAGGTTTTATTTTTGCTTTCTGTTGTGAATCACATTTTGTCTTGTGTCCTTATTTAGCACTTATTTTATTTTAGAAGTCTTGTCACGTTGTTCATTGTGTTCACCTTGTTGATTGGTGTTTCTTGTTTATGATTATTTGCCCTTGTTATGTTCTCTTTGTCCTGGGTTAATGTATTTAACATTCTGCATGGTCTTGGTGGTTTTAAGTTTGGTTTTGTATCGTTGTCCTATTCAGGCTCATAGCCTTGCTCCTTATGCCCTGTTTAATTTTGGTGTATCACAAAAATAGAAATGCTACCAGTTGTACTTCAAACTTCCTGTTTGTGCCAACTTTAATGATTATAAGGTAATCCTTTGCTTTTGGGTGCTCCTGATAGGTTACTGAATAAAGACATTAGTAACCTATTTATTACAATATTATGAGCTAATAGTAATATTATTGAACTACAAGTACTTGTTTGTTTTGATTAGTCACACAAGGAAATAACTCTATATAAAGCCACTAAACCAAAACATGCTCTGTCAGTGCATTTTAGCAGCTATAGGTAAAGAAAACGGGTATCAGAAAAAATGACTAACATGACTTTTAATTTATAACTTGGAAAATGTACTTGTTGCTATTGTAGCCTATACAACTCTCTTTAACCATTTGCTTTTACTGTATTTACTGTGTAAACTTTAATGTTGTATAGCACTTTGAATCAATTGGTATTATGTTTAAATGCGTTTTACATGTTGTTGTTGTTTCAGGTGTTACATAGCTACCTGTTATAATTAGTGGGCACAGAGGGGTTTTTTTGTTTGTTTAAATGGCTTAATTGACGATAAGGCTGAAATTTCATCCTTAAATTCATGTCTTTGTTTACGCTTGGACTATCGAAAATGACACTATAGTTCACTCTATAGTACAAGTATAGTAGTATAGTTAGCCACAACAAGGCAGTAGGATAGCCACAACAATGCACCCGAAACATAAAATCGTATTTAGAAGCATTAAACAAGACTACTACGTAAACATACAATTTCCCTGTACAAACGCTTCCCTGTTTTTAACGCCTTTTTGATATGGTAAAGCTCTGTAAGAAGAGCTATTTGAGTTATCTAAGCCATAGCAAGACATTCTATAAATAAAATCGTATTTTGAAGAAAACATTAAACAAGACATACCATGTAATTGTCCTAATGTAATGATCTTTATATGTCCGATCGCAACAGAATGTGGTGTCACCCGGAGTCGTTTGATTATGAGCTACTTTCACTTTCAATATGACTGTTTCTAGCCACACCTAACAGACTTAACTATTTGTACTTTTACAAGCAACTTAAAATATGTTGCCTAGTCACGTTACGACTTGAGCAATTGTCTTTTTAAGACGGACTTGCAGGGGAATAAAGGCAAAATTCATGTACTAGCATGGGGCTTGAATTGTCGTTGGATAGCAATACTGGATAACAATATTTTATTGCACTCGCATGGTTCTCTATTGTGTTAAGTAGTTCAGTAGCCTCTTGTGTTGTACTGTACTGTGCTCTACTGTAACTGAACAAGTGACACCTTCCCATATAGATTTCTATAGAGACCCAACAACCTCACCCTAAAGCAGGATCAAGAAAAATCTCAAAAGGGTTCTTACAGACACCCCAGAGTAAGAGGCACTGGAATTGGAAAAAAAAGCACCAGAAAGCTAGAAGAAAGTTAAATGAAAACAAAACCAAAACAAGAGTGAAGAAAACCAAAAAGACAAAAAACCTAGACAATGACACTGACAAAGAAGAGGATTTTCGCATTGTTGGTTTGGATAGTTACTCGAAACCAAGAGAGGTTTGGGTACAGTGCTGGCAATGCAAGGCATAGGCTCACCAGGCGTGCACTGATGGGGAGCCAATTATATTGCCACAACTGCAAGTCTGACTAATTTCTACTAATTTCTTTCTCTCTTACCATTTCTCTCTCACACTCATACACTACCTCACACACACACAGTTCAGTTCAGAGGAGTGCACAGAAGTCTTGGTTTTCATTAAAAATATTTTGTAGTTCAATTTTTTGTAGGCCTAATAATTAACAGAAACGTAGATTGTTACTTGTTCTTTTACTAATCTTTGTCTTTAAATGGCAAATTTAAAAATGTAACAATTTAACCAATTTAACCCTGTCTGATCACAATTTCTTTAAAATAAAGAAATTGCAATATGATGTTATATAATGTTTTTTTAAATTATATTTTAATGAATGTTCTAACTGAATGACTCCGTACCCTGTAATGGAGTCAGTTGCAACATTTGACTTTGTCTGTTCATTTAAATTGTAATCCACGCCCTCTGATGTTCTGAGTTTTGTAAAAACTCGCAGTCTAAGACTTCTCTGTGGTTTTTAGAGGCAAAGGCCACTATTTGTCAATAGAGCCATTAAAAAGAGTAGCGACACACTTTGATTTTAAATGCAACAGCAACTATTTGCAGCATTTTTGTTAAATATTAATGCACCATGTGTTATGACCCTGGTCTGATCAGTGATTTTGTTTTGTCTTTGTGAACTGTCCATGTGTTTTGTTGTATTTTGAGCACATGGTTTTGTTTTAACAGTTTGCTATGTTCCCAACTGTCATTGTCTTGTCTTCTTGCCCTCTTGTTTCCTTGTTAGCTCCACCTCCTTGTTTCCTTATTACTCATTCTCCCCACTGTTTTTCCTTGTTATTTCCCCCTTTATATCTCCTTGTGTTTGTTGTGTTGTGTTGGATTGTTTTGCTCTTGCTACTATTCCTGTCCTCTTGTCTTCTCTAGTTTAGTCTGTATTTAGACTTTTAGCTTGTTTTTTTAACTTTATTGTTTTTCTTTCTTTTTCAGTTTTTGCAACCCCCTGCTACTGTCACCATATTTTCCCTCATAGCCCACCATCTTCACTCCTCACTGGTTTCCCCAGTCATCCATTCAACACTGTCGCCCATTTCTCATGTCTTTCTCCTTCCCGATTTGCCCACTGCCATCTTCCACCTGTTATGGAGGTCCCTGCTCTACCTCTTCTGCACCACCAGAGGGAACCGTCTCCAGAATATTGACTCCTAATTCGAACTACATTTCCCATAATACCACATTCCTTGGATTGATTACTTCCTCCTACACCTGAACCTCATTTGTCACAGTATATAAACCCCAGCTTCACATGCAGTCACTGCAAAGTCTTGTTTTTACAGAGCATTAGAGAGCATTTTCACTACACTTCTGGATTACCTATTTTTGATTATTGGACTGTTTATCCCATTTCTGATTGTTTGCTGCCTGTCTCGATTATTGGACTGTTCACTGGTTTTATGATTGTGTGCTGCCTGCCACGACCCCTTGCTTGTTTTACATCTATGCCTCTGCCTTGTCTTTGATTACCCTGTTTGCTGTTCCTTGACCCTGCCTGCCTGTGTTTTGAATAAAAGCTGCAAATGGATCCTTGTGAGCCTCACTCGTCATTACAGAAGACTTTGCCAGACAACGATCAAGCAGCGATTTCCTGACTGAACACAGAGCAGGCCTTTTAACTGGCAGCTCAAGACCAACAGTGAAATTGGCTAACTGCGCTAACTGAGGAGCTCATGAAAACTTTCCAGTGCCTACATCTCTCTCCTCCCACAATCTTTGTTTTTCAGAATGGCAGGACCATTAAGGAATATGTGCAGAAGTTCTTGGAGAGAAGCTATCTCGCCGCATGTGATTACCTCACCTTAATGGAGGGGTTTTGGTGTGGGCTGGACTACGGACTTCGCTTTGTCATGCCGAGAGCTGATCCGTGCTGGGCTCTAAAGGAGTACGTAAACTTTGTGCTCAGAACAGCCCAGAGGACCGAACCCAGAGGACCACCACCCCGCAGCGCGGATCCTGTGCCAGAGCCCACCGCAGATGGAGAGCCGATGCCAGTGGCGACTGTCGAGCCCTCGCCAACAGGAGCACCTGACCAGGTGTGCGAGCCGGCACTATGGAACACCGCAGTGGACACAATCGTGGAGTATGGGGGATGTTGAAGACCCCTGTCCATGGCACCACCGCTGAGAGTGAGTTCAATTTTGACTCTGAAAATTCTATTGACTTTGACTCAGAGATTCTCATTCCTGTAGTTTCACGTGAACTGTTAACTTTAGAAAAGGTCTCACCCAACCTCCCTTTCCCACCTCCTCTCATTCCTTTGTTTCCTCTATCTCCCATGTTGCCAGAGCCTGTCTGCCCCTCTGCTCACCCTCAACCTGCTATTGGAGTAATGGGCTTGCCGTGGGTCTGCAAATCACCTGCTCCACCCACGCCAAGGCTGGAGGATCCCTTGACTCCGCCTCCTACCTTCTATGCCCAAACTCCTCCTCTGTCCTATGACCTTGCAGCTCCACCTGGTCTTCCAGATCCCTCGTCTCCACCGTCGCCCTTCTGTCCACCAGCTCCCTCCAGATCCTCGTTGTCACCCTGGCTCGTCAGTTCTCCATCTACGTCTCTGGCTCTGTCACCGCCTGCTCCGCCATCGTTGGTCAGTCCCATGGAGTCTTGGAGGGATGGAGGGATGAGTTCTTTGTGCTCAGAACAGCCCAGAGGACCGAGCCCAGAGGACCACCACCCCGCAGCGCGGATCCTGTGCCAGAGCCCACCGCAGATGGAGAGCCGATGCCAGTGGCGACTGTCGAGCCCTCGCCAACAGGAGCACCTGACCAGGTGTGCGAGCCGGCACTATGGAACACCGCAGTGGACACAATCGTGGAGTATGGGGGATGTTGAAGACCCCTGTCCATGGCACCACCGCTGAGAGTGAGTTCAATTTTGACTCTGAAAATTCTATTGACTTTGACTCAGAGATTCTCATTCCTGTAGTTTCACGTGAACTGTTAACTTTAGAAAAGATCTCACCCAACCTCCCTTTCCCACCTCCTCTCATTCCTTTGTTTCCTCTATCTCCCATGTTGCCAGAGCCTGTCTGCCCCTCTGCTCACCCTCAACCTGCTATTGGAGTAATGGGCTTGCCGTGGGTCTGCAAATCACCTGCTCCACCCACGCCAAGGCTGGAGGATCCCTTGACTCCGCCTCCTACCTTCTATGCCCAAACTCCTCCTCTGTCCTATGACCTTGCAGCTCCACCTGGTCTTCCAGATCCCTCTTCTCCACCGTCGCCCTTCTGTCCACCAGCTCCCTCCAGATCCTCGTTGTCACCCTGGCTCGTCAGTTCTCCATCTACGTCTCTGGCTCTGTCACCGCCTGCTCCGCCATCGTTGGTCAGTCCCATGGAGTCATCGGTCTCTCCTCCACCATGGCTCCACTTGAAGGAACCGTCAAGTCCACGATTTTGGGTCACCTCTTATGGATTGGCTCAGACCTTCTGTGATAGCCTGGAGTCCATCTTGTCTAGGTGCTGCCTTGTCCTCTGGCTTTGTTTCTCCTGTTTTTCAGGTGGAGGCAGCAGATCTTACCAGGGTCCCCTCGGAGTTCCACGATCTTCGTGATCTACTGTGACTATAGACCTTCTCCCGGGCACATCTTCGCATAAGGGTCAATTATATTCCCTATCCGGTCCAGAAAGAGAAGGTATGGACAAATATCTGTGAATCCATTGAAGCGTCACTCGTCCTTCCTCTTCTCCTGCTGGTGCAGGTTTCTTCTTCTCTTTTTCTTCAAAAGAAGAATGGCTCCCTCTGTCTTTTTATTGATTACCAAGGCCTTAACAACATCACTATCAAGAACAGGTATCCCTACTTCTAATGTTGTCTGGTTTCAAGCTCCTGTGGGTGCTTGGGTCTTCACAAAATTATACCTCTGCAACACCTACCATCTCATTCATATCCAGGAGGGGGATGAGTGGAAGACATGGAATGCTCCTGCTGTCTTCCAGGCCCTCATTAATGATGTGCTGAAAGACATGTGAAGTTTGTCTTTGTTTATCTGGATGTCATTCTAATTTTTTCCTCTTTTCTCCAGGAACACACTTAGCAGGGTGTCAGAAGGGTCTTACAACAGCTCTAGAAAATCAGTTGTTTGTCAAGGCAGAGAAGTGCGAATTCCACGCAAAAACAGTTACATTTCTGGGACGTCATTTCAGCCGAGGGGATCAAAGCTATACCAGCTAAGGTAAGGGCCGTCGCAGAGTGGCCAACCCCCAACAATCTAAGGCTCTGCAGCACTTCCTGGGTTTTGCCAATGTTTCTAGGCAATTCATCAGCAATTTCAGTCAAATTGCTGCACTTCTCACTGCTTGGACCTTTGCTAAGGTATCATTCAGATGTAATCCATTAGCTCAGGGGGCCTTTGAATCCCATTACATCTCTGCTCCTGTTCTTTGTTTTCCAAATCCTGCAGAATGAACCACTGAAACAACATGAAATGAAACATGAAACAACTACATTGGCAACTGAGAGCTGCTGGCAGTCAGGTTGGCTTTGGGTTAGTGGCGCCACTGGTTGGAGGGATCGGCACAACCCTTCCTAAATACGTCCATTCAGCCTAGAGATTAAACTCATACCAGGCAGATGGGCACTCTTCTTTGGCTGGTTTATCTTCACCCTCTTATACTTGCCAGGCTCTAAGAATGTCAAACCTAATACTCTCTCCCACATTTGAGGTTACAGAGGAGGAGATGCCAGCCAAGTCCCTCCTTCATAAGGGGATAGTGGTTGGCTCTCTAACCTGGGGAATTGAGTGACGGGTAGAGAGAGCCAGTCGAGGGGTTGAAGTGCCAGAAGGGTATCCGGAGGGTAGGTTATTCATGCCTATTGGATTGTGGCGTGTAGTCCCCTGGTGGGGTCATTCTTCAAAATTAGTCTGCCATCCAGGTAATCGGAGGTTGCTGGCTGCCTTACGCCAGCAATTTTGGTGGCTTACATGAGGTTGAATGTCAGAAAGTTTGTGTTGGCTTATTCTGTATGCCCAAGGCAAATCCACCAATCAGCCACCCATTGGTCTGCTCCACCCCCTCCCTATTCCCTCCCGTCTCTGGTCACACAAACCCCTTGATTTTGTCACCGACCTTCCCCCCTCTAATGGTAACACTGTTATTCTTACTGTGATGGATCGTTTCTCTAAAGTGGTTTATTTCATTCCCCTGCCCAAGCTTTCATCAGCCAGAGAAACTGCTCAAGTTATGGTGGATCATGTCTTTCGGTTTCATAGTCTGCCATTAGATGTTGTTTCTGATAGGGGTCTGCAGTTCATTTCTTGGTTCTGGAAAGAATTCTGTTGACAGATTGGGGCCTCTATGAGTTCGTCTTCAAGTTTTCACCCTCAGACCAATGGGCAGACCATTGGTCAAAGATTTTGGTCATTGGTAAGCCAACCAAAATCTTGAATGAGCCCTCCATTGTCCGACCTTCTGCAATCCAAGTATCCAAGTTCCTGGTGCCAACAGCTCTCTTGGGTTGAATACATCCATAATTCCCTCCCCGTTACTGCTTCAGGTTTATTTCCCTTCAAGTCCTCCCTTGGTTATCAACTTCCTTTGTTCCCTGCACAAGATCCGGGGCTGCAGTTCTGTCTGCTCTGGCCTTTCTCTGTCAACACACTTGGAGGAAGTTTAGGGGGTCTTGGCCTAGACCTCAAGACGGACTAAGACGGACTAAAATATATCCAGTGAGAGGGTAAATAATCTTTTCTTTTAATGGGTAGTCCTCATAAATCATTCAACCTCCAACAGGCAAAGACGACAGAAAGCAGGTTTTCAAAGAACTATAACCAAAATTGTCAGGACATGGTGAGGGAGAACCCAATCACAGATCAGCTTTTAAACTCTCCCACAAGAAGTGGGAGAACAAGAACAAGAATGTAGGGTTGAATTTTAACTGGCATTTATTGCTGTGCCCCAAAGCCCATTTCCTTTCTTAAATGACCTTTTGCATTCCTGAGCCCACAGATAAGCTGATAGAGAACAAAGGCTATTGGCTGAAATGTTTGTGTTACATGCAGGGGGTCTAACTTTTGTTGAGTACAGTGGGGGTTAAACATGGTCTTGGTCACTTTCGTTGTCTTAGGTTGGTTTCAGTCACATGGTCAAGGAAAGGATAAAAAGGGAATTTAAGATATGCTCTTTCTCTTTTTCCCTGGGTCTTTTCCTGGGTCTTTCCCTCTTGCACTCCTTTTCTTTGTGCTCTTCTCTGAGTGTTTTTCCTTGAGTTCTGCTCTGGGATTCTGCACTTACTTTATGCTCTTCTTCTTTATCTGAGTTCTAGGCCCCACTTCCAGCCCTCTCTTTTCTAATCTTTCTCTATCTTATGTTCTTTGTCTGCAAGGTAATATTCTCCACATACACTGTTTAAAGTTGTGTACTGTATATGTCATTTACCATTATATGCATCTTCATTGTATTCATTGTATGTATAACATCAGGCAGTAATGTTAATAAACCTATAAATTGTGTACAATCTAGTTTTGATTTAATTGTTAATAATTAAAACTACCTATTGCAATACAATTTAGACATTATAGCAACGCTCTCCCACATTTAGCTATCATAACTGCGCTTATTTCAGTCGTTGGTATAAGTAGCAGAAGGGTGGAAACTGACAGAAAATACAGTTTTATACCATCTTGCTGTTAACACTTTTCTAGTCATTTCGGCATTCCTACAGCTTGAACCACTGTAGTGAAACCACCCTTACAAGAACCATATCTGAAACAAGAAACAATACACCAGCACAAGACAGCAAACACAAGAGCATTAAAAAGGAAGGTAAACAAGGCAGGTAACGAGGGCAGGCAGATGAGGGGAATGAATCAAAGATGTGAGGATTAATGAGGAAACAAGAGGCCGGGGTCAATACAGGAGAGAGGCGTGCACATGGCACAAAGTAAACAAACAATGGCCATGTGCTTCACACAGACACAGAGCATGAATCTAGATCCTGACTCCAAAAACCAAGACTAGGATTGAGTCAAACATCATGGAGGATCCAAACATCATGCTCTGACACAAAACACAAGGGATGTCAGGATCCTGGCAAGAGAACTAGGAAAAACTCAAGACAAGAAGCCAGGACCCTGACAATAGGGATGATGACTGCCAATGATTTATCTATTACCCACTGCTCCGGGTGTGTGTGTTCACGACTTGCAGTGTGTATTTACTCCGCACCAGTGATGGGTTAAATGCAGAACACATTTTGGGTATGGGTTTCCATATCTGACAAATGTCACTTTCACTTATTCCACCCTAAAACTAATTGTGCAGACCAAACCGTAAGGCACAGAGACTTGAAACTTGGTAAGATGGTAGTACTTCATGAAGCTAATCAGGCACAAGGACTCAAATCAGCCAATAGGGGCCCTACAGCGAATCGAAACCCGATAGTGCTCATTACCGCTTCACTATTTGTTGTATCAACAAGTGGAATCCTTGGCTAAAGACAAATATAATGTATTTCTCTTTTTTCAGGTTTTTCGAGCGATCGGACCAAAACCAATGCTGGTAGATTCTCTGGAAACAGTTTGTAAATAATAATCAAAAAAAGTTTGTTTTTTGATACAAAAAACTTTCTAAGTGTGCGGGGCTACTTTTTGGCGATGCAGCTATAACGTGGGCACGGAATTAGATATGATTACCACACTTGGTATAAATATGTAGAAATCTATAGGAATGATCTGTGGTCACATAAAAAATCACAGCGATTTGCCTTGGTGGCATTATAATGTAACAGAAACTAAGCAACTTTACCTTTAGAACCACTGCAGTCTTCAAATATTTGAGGTTACTTATAAAACTATTTTGTGACCTATTCACTCAGCCTCAATAAAATCAATGCAGTACAATTCTCTGCACTCTCTACTCTATAATCAATAATTATCAAAAAAAAATGAATTTTCCCATTTGGAAAGCTATAACAGAGCCATTTCAGAAATGGGGCATGGCCGAATGTACCAATTAGTCTATATTTCCTAAACGAAACATCAGCCCTGAAACTAAGGCAGTTCATGCAACTTGTGATACTTAAAAAGAATGCAAATTTTTGTGGCAATCAGGCAATTGGTGGCGCAATGATAGTTGCAAACATTAAAAATAGGATATTTTGAATGATACGTGTAATGAAAAAGTTATTAAGCAGGCGTTTTTAAACACATACTTATTAATTCCTAAGATCTTTAGACCCACGCAAAGGTCTTAAAGTGCTTTTATTATTATTATTATTGTTCCATAAAACTGATTGTGGAGGCCAAAAGGCCTAGAGACTTGAAACTTGGTCAGACGGTAGTACTCCATACAGTTACTCAAACCCAAAGACTCACCCAAATCGGCCAATGGGGGTGCCACAACGACCTCAAACACGTTTATACCATTATACTGTACTTGCGCTGTTGGAATCTTTGGCTCAAGGCAAAGAAAATGTATATCTGCTATTTCATTTCCACCATTAAAATTTTTTCACCATTTGGATTTATTTTTTTGCAAAACCTACTTTTGCAAACTAGTCCTAGGTTTCGACTGATTGAAACCAAACTAGTGCTAAAATATGGTCAGTCAGATGGTTGATAATTATTAATACAAGTTGAAATTTTTATTCACTTCCATGACAGGATGCCAAAAACAATGCCAAAACATTTAAAGTGGCCGGGGTCACTTTTTGGTTACGCGGTTATAACTCAGGAAGAGAATGAGATATGAACACCAAACTTGGTACACAAATGTAGGAATCTCTCCTGTGGTGACATAAAAAAATTTGGCCTATTGGCCACTTCATGGTGTATAATGTGAAGAATACACAAAAACAACTATAATCCAAAGTTAGCTAAACTGACTGACATGCAGTGGGTTTGCCCAAGGTGTCATGATTGTATATGAGGATATTAGATTATCTTGAAAAACACAGCTGCCATTGGCCAATGAAGTTTCAGCACCTATTAGACAAGGTTAACAAAGACCGATCAGAACGAAACTCAATGGGCATGTTTGACTCATGACCCCAATGGTCTGTAAGAATTTTGAAAGCACCCCTCAGTGGCTGATTTCTATCTTGTTTTTAGGTGGGTTAACAATTGCATATTATGTGATGGTTGACAAACGGACAAAATATTGATATCATATGTTAGAACTTCTAATTCTGAACAACTTTGTCTCTAGAACTACTGTTGTCAATCAAACCAGTCTTCCAATATTTTGTTATTTGAAAAAACTTTTTCACTCCTTGGGTCTCTTTAGGTCAATAATTATCAAAAAAAGTTGAACTTACTTGTATTTGGAAAGCTATAACAGGGCTGTTTTAGAAATTGGCGTGGTGAACAAAACATTGGCCGATCATGAAACTAAGGCAGGTCATGCAACTTGTGATACTGAAGAAGCATGCAAATTTTTGTGGCAATCGGGCAAAAGGTGGCATTATGACCGTGGCAAACATTAAAAATAGGATATTTCGAATGATATGTGTAATGAAACAGTTATTTATTTTTTTGCCATTCAAAGCAAGCAGACCTTGTTATTTAGTATTAACATGATCAGTGTACAATGTACTTGTTACAGAGGAGGCTCCTGTTCTGCATCCTCCGCACCACCAGAGGGAACCATCACCCGAGTATTAACCGTTTTCCAATCAGACTACAACTCCCATAATGCCACTTACCTGGGGCTAATCGCTTCCCCTCACACTCACCTGCTACTCATTGATTTCCCCTATTTAAACCACACTCAAACAGTCTATCTAAGTATCATCTTTCTCCCTCATATAAGCTGACCTCCAAACATCAAACAGTTCTAAATCCTTGCAAAATTCTAAAAACCTAAGATTTTTCCTTAGTCTGATACCTTGTGAGAGAATCTGGTCTATAGATGGATCTAGAACGCATTTAAAATCCCCTCCCAAGAATATGAAAGTGGAAAAATGTCAGCAAGTAATTTAGAAAAAGATCAAGGCATATATTGTGGGAGCATAAATGCAACCAATCAATACATGTTCCCCATATAGAAAGCTTGAAAGGAGGGACCTACATAGCGACCTTCATTATCTGTAACTGATTTTTCAAATTTAAAAGAGATTTTTATGAAGAGGAATTGCAGCTCTCCTACTACTGGACTTATAAGAAGAATAAAACCTTGCCGATCCAGTTTCTATGCAGTTTTATGCACTCTATGGGAGAGATGGGTTTCTTAAAGCAATGTGATCTGACATTTTTCCTTCTGAAAAAAGAGAGACGTTTTTGCCTTTTGATAACATGGTTAATACCTTTTACATTAAGGCTAATCAATTTAAGATCACTCATAATCAGATTTTACCATAATACTGACACACGTTTACCTACTGCAAACAACGGGAGAATGTGTTTCTCCCAGGCATTCATGCAAACAGTACAATGTTAATCCAAACCATTCAGAAATGCCTGTGCATCTTGTTCATGGTGGAATAAGTAATCTGATTTGTTAAAGTTGAAACAAAGGTTAGCGGGGTAGCAGTTGGTGCTGATTTAACCTCTTTAAACACAAACATAACACCCTTGAACAGCATACAGTTTGAAGCAATCTCCCAGTATCTCCAAGCCCCTTCATCTTTCAATCATTCCACAGTTGAGCTCTCTCCAGAGAAGGTGGTCATAGCTTCAAAGGGATGCCTATTGTCAAGATGATGTTTCTTTAAATTAATTGCCCTTGTAAAGGCAACACTGCTGGATCCTAGATTCAAGACTGTAGTTTTTGGCAGTGCATTGATCCACAAAATCTGCTACCCCCAGAATCACCTCAGCCATCAACTTCAGCAGCAGCCACTTCAGCAGGACAGGGAGACAGAGAAGAAAACTTATGGGAACTCCTGGACAATAAGATAAGTGAGACACAAAGACTCACAGAGTGTCACTGCAGATGCAACTTTTATAGCTGATGCAATAAAGTAAGGACAGAGGAGTCCAAGAACAGAATTCAGGGAAAGCACCCAGAGAAAAGAAGAGCACAAAGAAGAGTGCAAAGGAAAAAGAGACAGAGCATATCTTTTCCTTGGTCATGTGACTAAAACCAACCTAAGACAATCAAAGTGACCCATGAGAAGACCAGATTTAACACATGGAAGCATACAAAGGCAAAAAACTATTTAGCAAACATTTTAAACACCTGCTGTTATACTTCCTAATATCTTTAAACCCATGCAAAGTTCTGAAGTCTTGAACCCTGATAATCGATAAATCCAATGTTTGCACTGGATTTATTCCATTTATTCCACATGTCATTTATTCCAAATGGTGACATTACAATTTTAAAGCCACACCCTGGCAACCAGTTACACAAAAATGGATGTGAGGCTGTATCTTTGGAACAATTAGGCATATTGACACCAAACCTGGTATTTGGGGGTGCAGGCACAGTTTCGGCAGAGCGCCACCTACTGGTGCTGAGATATGAAAAATGGCTTATATATATAAAATTTTGGCTTATAACTTTTAAATGCTTTGTCCTAAAATTAGAAGGCCATGTTCTGAAAGGACCTGTAAAGTTTTAGGTCGGTGCCCCCTAGTGGTCAAGAGATATAACGAAATTTATGAAAATCAATATAACATATGAAAAATTCAACATATTGTAATTTCCCATACATCATTAGTTTTGCTGTATGTCCTACAATACCAAATATGCCATATTGCACCTTATTTCCTGTCCACCATATTTAATTTTATTTAAAACCTACTTTTTCAAACTCCTCCGACAAAATTTGTCCGATTTGTATGGAATTTGGTATGTAGCATCTGGAGACACCCCTGAAAAAGTTATTAAAAGATTTTTAGTTGATCAAACGGTTCATATGTTATATGATATGGCCAGTAGCCAGCTACAAGTTATAAGCAGTTTTATTGTGTTTTAAGGGCTTTTACATATGTTTTTTAAACTGATTTTCAAAGATGTTTACAAATATTTCCCTTGGTGCCGTTGAAGGGCTGACCCCGTAATTGCTGCTTGCAGCTATATTTGTTTAGATTCATTCCTTATTTATTGTTATTGTTAGTTTTCTTATTATTAGGGGTCAAGCTCCTATTGTTAATGTTAGTTTTCTTCTTCTTCTTCTGCTCTTGAGTCTATGGCAGCCCATAAAACCATACGTAGGAAAGTTATAAAAAACGTTAGAGTCCTTAAATCATTCCCTCTAGCACCAACAACTGTTCAATGTTTCACTTATGTTTGTGCTAATAACTTTTGAATCATAAGGGCTAGAAGGCTAATGCCGATTGAATGCACCCTATGATGTCATTTTTACGCCATTGTGAATTTTTTGAAAAACTTTTTGAAAAAAAATGAATTTTTTATTTTTATTTTTTTACATTTTTTAGAAAACTACTCCTAGGGCATTTGTCCAATTTCCACAAAATTTTGTATGCATCTACAGACACACCTGACAAAAAGTTAATAGATTTTTTTTTCTGACAAAAAGATTTTTGATCTGAGGGCTAACCCATTCTCGTACAGCGCGTCAAAAATTGATATATTTGCTTATAAGTTTTGAATGCTTTGGTCTATAATCATAAGAGTGGACTCTTTAGATTCCTTGAGGCATGCCACATAAAACAATATCTGATGTTCCATGGTCGGTCATTGGTTAGGCATCTATGATACCTAATTTGTCATAATTAATGCTACTTCCTGTTGGCCATTTAAATTTTTTTGTTAAACCTACTTTTTTGAACTCCTCTTACAGTGATTGTCAGATTTTCACAAAATTTGGTATGCATTATCTACAGACATCCCTGACAAAAAGTTATTAAAAGATTTTTGATCTGCCAGTCTGCTCTTATACAGCGCATCAACAAATTAAACAATGAGCACGCAATAATGGATATAAGGCTGTATCTTGGCAACTCTTTGGTATATTGACACAAAACTTTGTAGGTGTCTTTGTCACAAGATCCTGACCACATTAAAATAAAATTGGTGACAGCTCCACCTATAGGCCAAAAATTATAAATCATCTTCTCTTAGTGCCATTGATGAGCCATATTTATTTTAGGGCTTTATATAGTACAGATTGTTTCACTTTACAGTGATAACAGGAAAATAATTTAATGGGTGGAGGTGAGGAAATATGGGTGGATAACAGGAAAATAATTTAATGGGTGGAGGCGCGGGCGGGTCGGTTAAAGAGGGGAAGAAGAGCAGGAGCGGCACTGCGGGATCCGGGGAGGAAGAGAGATGGTGAGGGAACCAGAGTGGCCATCTGCAACAGAAAAGGGCCAAACAGACAGGGGAAAAAACAGCGAGCAATGACCGGAGTCTCAAGACAAGACAAGACGAGAGGTCAGGTAAGAGCCATGAGTGGAGCAGCAACAGAGCTAAAATTCCGGATGAAACGCCTGTAGAAGTTGGCGAACCCCAGGAAACACTGCAGCGCCTTGTGGGAGTCAGGGACTGGCCATTCAGCAAAGGCCTTTATCTTAGAGGGGTCGGGCTTAACCCATGGGGCTGAAATAATATGGCCAAGGATTGAAACCGATTAGGCATGGAACTCGCACTTCTCCGCCTTGGCGTACAACTGATTAGCCAAAAGCCAATTTAGAACCCTCCTAACGTGTTGAGTATGGGCCTGGAGAGAGGGAGAGAAAATCAAGATATCATCCAGGTGGACAAAGACAAATTTATTTACTATGTCTAACACATCGTTTATGAGGGCCTGGAAGACAGCGGGGGCGTTAGTCAGACCAAATGGCAGGACTCGATACTCGAAATGTACCGTAGGGGTTTTGAAATCTGTCTTCCACTTATCCTCCTCCCAAATGAGGATTAGATGGTAGGTGTTGCGGAGGTCTAGCATCACCATCTTAATGGTGATGTTGTTCAAGCCCTGATAATCAATACAGGGGTGCAAAGAGCCGTCCTTCTTCTGAACGAGGAAGCACCCCACACCAGCAGGGGAAGAGGAGGGATGGATGAGGCCGGCCTTGAGGGACTCACTCATATTCCTGTCGATAGCCTCTCTTTCTGGACTAGACAGGGAATATAACCAACCCCAGGGCGGAGAAGTGCCTGGGAGAAGATCTATGGCGCAATCATAGTGCCGGTGACGTGGTGAACCTGCCGGGGAGTGAGTGGAGGAATCAAACGGTCGGCTCGCCACGGACTCCCACTGCAGACTGTCGATGGTGACTTGGAGTTCCGCAATTCCGGCGGACAGTCGCTCGATCTCAGAAGCATGCTGGCCCAGAAGACCCCCTTGTTGGGCCAGCACAGAACGGAAGGCGTCAGGTTCCGCTGGATCCATGTTGGTCAGATCATTCTGGCACAAACAACAGCAGAGATCCAATTGTGGAAGTGAGTCTTTTATTTAGACAGAGAATAATACAGTCAAAACTGAGAAAGAATGCAAAACAACAGCTCCGAAGCAGACTGGGGGCGGGAGCAGAGAGGAAGGCAGAGGGGAAGAACCGGGAGGGTGACAGGGAGAGCAGGAGAGCAGCTGAGCGATGGATGGGCAGAGACGCGGGCGGTTGGGTAGAGAGGGGAAGAAGAGCAGGAGCGGCACTGCGGGATCCAGGGAGGGAGAGATGGTGAGGGAACCAGAGCGGCAATCTGCAACAGAAAAGGGGCAAACAGATGGGAAAAAACAGCAAGCAATGACCGGAGTCTCAAGACACGTCAAGACGAGAGGTCAGGTATTCTGCAAAACCGAGACATTCTGCAAATGGACAGCAAACACGAGGTACTAATAAAGGGGAGAAAAAAATCTGAAACAGGTGAGACAGGTAACGATAACAAGGAAACAAGGGGGTGGGGAGACAAGGAGGCTGGAACACGTGGTAGGCTGTCAAAACAATACTGTGTGCTCCGACAGAGAAAGACAACACAAGGCACGAAATACACAGGGATGAACAAAACCGGGGTGATCACACCGAGGTTTTGCAAGTGAATGCAAAAGTTTCAGGAGAGAATGCCAAGTTTTTCAGGGGAACGCAAACGTTTTGCAGGAAAACACAAAAGCTTCGAAAAATATTTTTCTTCCCATCAAATAATTTTTCAACACTGTGTCCCTTTAGGGGCTCAATACCTTTGTTACACTGATGAACAATATCGCATTTATTAATATTTATAACCGCTGTAACACCACCTATTTCCCAATCATCACAAAAATTTGCATGCCCCTTTAGTATCACAAGTTCCATGAGCTGCCTTATTTTTGTGACAATTTTGTTTAGGAAATAAAGACTTATTGGAATACTTGGCCATGCCTCATTTCTAATACGGGCCTGACAAAACAAAACATTGTGAGGTTCTTTCAAAATTCTTATAGACCATTGGGTGTCAGGACCTCGGTGTGATCACCCAGCTTGTTTTGTTTTCTGTCGGGGGGCGTGGCATTGTTTTGGCGGTGCGCCACATGCTCCGGTGTCCGCGTCCTCCCCCGCCCTCCTTGTTACCCTGTTCCCTCATTATCTCCCTTACCTGTTCCGCGTTGATTTCGCTCCCTTTATATTTCCCCTCTCGTTGTGCGTCTCTTGTCAGATCGTCTTGGTTCATACCGCTACTGACCCAATCTCGTCTTGTTTTGTCCGAGACCCAAGCCGTGTGTTGTTGTTGTTTCCCCCTGTGCCCTGTTTTCTTTTACAGATTGCTGTCCGGTCCTCCTCACCATCTTCCTCTCTGTCAATTGTCCACTTTTTTGTGTATAAACACTTCCTTTATATTGTTTTCTAAATTAATTAAACCAGTTAAAATCCAAACCAAAATTATTTATAAATGTTTTTAAAATAATATCTGTCCTTTGAATTTGTTATTGGTGTTATTGGTGACACAAACTATTATTTTGAAAGAATATGTGAGGAAGTACTTCCAAAGTTAAAGGTCAACAAAGAAGAGGCTCTATTTAAGCACACACTTGGTGAGTGTCCCTTTACTTTTTAAAAGTTAAAACTGTTCTTTAAAATGTCTCTTTTCTGTGTGGTTCTTTAAGGTGTGTCATTGGTGTTGCTTTGGTTTGTGGCAGTATTAAGGACTTTTATTGGAAAGAACGTGTTTACAGGTATAATGTATTGGTATTGGTATTGGTCAATAATAAATTGTAGTATGCCCCATCATGCTAGTTTTGAGGTGACCTTGACGCCATTTTTGAAAAATTAGCATTGCTCTGGAATTTGTCACTTGTGTTCCAAGCAAGGGTCATAACACTAGTGACACTAACACCAGTAACACCAATGATAAGTAACACCAATGACTCTGGGTTTTGATATATGTTTTATCACAAGTTAAATTTTTTGCATAATTTCTTTCCATTAATGTCATAATGATTTAAAAAGAATTATTTTTCTCAGCCTATTATAGGGGTAGGCCATGGCAAAGATGAGTGCAGAGAAAAAAAATATGCACAGGACATAGAAGCAGGCAAAAGGAAGAAAATAAATGATATAACAGAGGGAGCAAACAAAGCGCAGCAGAATAAATTGAGAGTAAACCAGGCCAGGACCAGAGAAAGACAGAGAACACTAGAGGCAGTGTTGAGCCCACCTGTGAGTCCAGATGGAGTCATGAAATCAAGAAAAACATTGTAACAGTACAGAAAGCTAATAAATGAAGGGGATTGCTTTGTGCTTCGCTTTTAAATCTGCATAAAAGATTCAGAGAAGAGAAGGGTCAGATAGAATAGGATAGAAAGAGCTTCATTGCCAAGTGTTTACACACACAAGAAGTTTGTCTTGGTGACAGGAGCTTCAAGTGCAGAATTAAAATAAGATAAACCTTTCTTTATATAATACAGTAAAGTGCAGCAATATAAGTAGTCTTGTGAATGTACAGAAAGGTTATTGTACAGATATGTTATTTACAATATTATTTACAGGTGTACATATTATGATTGTTATTTACAGTTGTAAAATTCAGGATGTTATGTAGTAGTGTACAGTTGTGTTGGGCAGTGTGGAGGTAAACAGCTTTAATTGTTCAGACTTAATATAGCCTGAGGGAAGAAACTGTTCTTGTGTCTGGTGGTTCTGGTGCTTGGTGCTCTGCAGCAGTTTAAAGAGGGAGTGCGCTGGATGTGTGGGGTCCAATGTGATTTTTTTAGCCCTTGATTTTTTTAGACAACTTCTTTATTTGAAGAGGGAAGTACAACCTCTCCTGGGCCTTTTTCACAATGGAGTCAATGTGATTGTCCCACTTCAAGTCCTGAGAGATGGTGGTGCCCAGAAACCTGAATGACTCCACTGCTGACACAGTGCTATCCATGATGGTTAGTGTGGGGAGTACTGGGGGCTCTCTAAAGTCCACAATCATCTCCACTGGTTTGAGCATGTTAAGCTCCAGGTTGTTGTAAATGCACCGAACAGCTGGCTGTTCAATCTCCACTCTGTAAGCAGATTCGTCACCATCGTTAATGAAGCTTTGTCAATGACTTTGGTATGGTCTACAAATTTCAGAAGCTTGACAGAGAGATCTTTTGTAGTACAGTCATTTGTGTACAGGGAGAAGAGCAGTGGAGAGAGCACACACATCCAGATCCCTCACTACCAGCACTGGCACCCCTCTGGGTTGAGTTTCCCCAATCTCACTAGCTGTTGCCTATCTGTCAGGAAGTTGGTGATCCACTGACAGATTGGGGATGGCAGAGAGTTGGGTTAGTTTGGATGACAGAAGACCAGGCATGATGGTATTGAAAGCCGAGCTGAAGTCCCCAAATAAGATCCTTGCGTATGTCCCAGGTTTGTGAAGATGTTGCAGGATATAATGTCCGACGTTGACTGTGTCAGTCCGATGTTGACTGTATCATCCACAGACCTGTTTGTCCTGTAAGCAAACTGAAGAGGATCCAGCAAGGGTCCAGTAATGTCCTTAAGGCAGGCCAGCACCAGTCTTTCAAATGACTTCATGACCACAGATGTTAGAGCAACAGGTTTGTAGTCATTGAGACCAGTAATTTTTTTTTTTTTTTTTGGAGACTGGTATAATAGTTGAGTGTTTGAAGCAGCAGGGGACTTCACACTATTCCAGAGATCTGTTGAATATCTGTGTGAAGATTGGGGCCAGTTGGTCAACACAGACCTTTAGACTGACAGGTGAGACACCATCCGGGCCTGAAGCTTTCCTTGTCTTCTATTTTTTGAAAACTCACATTCTCTATGCAGACCCTAAACGCAGGAGGTGTTGGTGTAGGTGTGAATTGCAGGAGGGGCTTGCAGGAGGTGTTGGTGTAGGTGTAAGCCTGGACTTTTCAAACCTACAGTAAAACTTTTTCAGATTGTCTGTCAGTTGTTGATTCTCTACAGATCGTGGGGGTGGTGTCTTGTACTTTTTGATGTTCCTCAGGCTTATCCAGACTGACTTTGTGTCGTTGACTGAAAACTGTTGAAAAAGTGCTGAAAACTCAGCTTTTCAGAGTAGCTTCTTTTAGTCATTCTGATCTCCTTTGTTAATCTGTTTTTAGCCTGGTTATACAAGATTTGTCCCCACTCCTGTAAGCATCCTCTTTGGTGTGACAACCTGTTTGAAATTTGCTGTAAACCATGGTTTATCA
This sequence comes from Chromobotia macracanthus, assembly GCA_036877525.1. Classification (NCBI taxonomy): domain Eukaryota; kingdom Metazoa; phylum Chordata; class Actinopteri; order Cypriniformes; family Botiidae; genus Chromobotia; species Chromobotia macracanthus. Next base: position 7,174,670 of record JAZGTH010000001.1, on the reverse strand, counting down.
TTATTGAATGATACAACTGTCCTGGTAGGGATGCACATATCCTCACAGAAACATGTATGTACATGTACATGTACAGACATGTAACGTGTTATCTGTATTTAGGCAGTTCACAGGAAAGATTAGATTTAATAAAATCCCAGAGAATGATTAAAAGTGAATCTAGGTACCTTTGCTCCAATAGCTGTTTCAGTTTGTTCAGCCAGCTGTTGTAGCACCGCGCTTACACACACATCCAAAGGGATATATACATTCATGAGGAAAACTCCTGCGGCGAGTAGAAAGGTTTCCAGTTTATAAAAAGCGCCTCTAAATTAGGATGGCACACCTTCTTCAGAGTTGTTATGTCTGAACACCAACTTTTGTTCATGTAGAAACACAATCCACAATCTATGATAGTTTCGTTCAGCTAGGTTTCAGTGAAGCAGCGGAGTGGAGCAGAGTTTAAAAAGTCTTTATTAATATGGGTGAGGAGAAGTAATTCATCCGTTTTGTTAGGAAGGTATCGTGCGTTTGCATGGTGAATGCTTGGGAGCTCAGTTCGAAAAACACGCTCACAGAGGTTAACCAGCACGCCAGCGTGCTATCCACTTTGCATGCACCGCAACCCTTTTGATTGATCAGCACTTGATCAGCACCGCAACTCCTCCAACTACAATATCCAACAAAACAACAATCTTTGTCCTATACCTATACCAGATATTGTCCTTTACCAGTTTCTGTTGAAAGAGATCGTTCTTGGTTGTGTGAAAGTCATGAAAATCTGGTGCTTTTGAACAGCACAAATCTGGCTAAGATGGTTACATCTACAATCTGCAACAACTTAAAAAATTGTCATTATGAATGAACATAGAGAATGTAAGCTTACTGTTTATCCTCTTCTAAAAAGCCCTCCTGATGAATTCCTTCTCATTCATGTTGATTTCAACAAAAATTATAATTGCAAATATGCCAATGAGATCCAGTCAGTATATTTTGGAGGGTCACATAAACAAGTAACTCAAGTAACTTCTGGACATGGTGAAAGTGCAGTCAAAAATCTACAGTGACAGTCCTGCTACCCAATATAAGCAAAAGGGGAATTTTGGGGGAATTTTACGCCATGGTGTAAATTAAGATTGCAACATGAAACTTTTTTGAAGCCAGTCATGGCAAGAGAGCTCCGGATGGCATAAGGGGCTCCCTAAAAAGAATGGTAGATGCATTGGTCAGGCATTTACATTCCAGATGTAGAAGCATTCTACAGGAACATTAAAGAAGCAGGGACATCAGTGAGGCTTTTCTGTGTAAGTGAGGATCAAAGAATGGAAAATGCATCTCTATTCACAATAAAAGAGACAATGAAGAGGTCACCAAGAGGTGTACACCAGACCTGGAGTAATCAAATACAGAGATATTAGTTGCTTTAGTTAGCTACCAAATGGAGTGTGGGACTGCACTTGTTATAAGCTTGAGGAGGTCAGTTTCAGGACAGAGGAGACTGTCATTAAAGACAACAATGCTTCAGTACCTAGTACATTTTATTCTTGGTTCATCTTTACCTTAGGGTATTGTCATAAGTCATTGGTGTTACAGTGCATATACATATATACACACACTCACTGGCCACTTTGTTAGGTACACCTTGCTGGTACCAGATTGGACCCCCCTTTGCCTTCAGAACTGCCTAATTCTTTGTGGCATAGATTCAATAAGGTGTTGGAAACATTCTTCAGAGATTTTGGTCCATATTGATGATAGCATCACGCAGTTGCTGCAGATTTGTCGGCTGCACATCCATGATGCAAATCTCCTGTTCCACCACATCCCAAAGGTGCTCTATTGGATTGAGATCTGGTGACTGTGGAGGCCATGTGAGTAAAGTGAACTCATTGTCATGTTCAAGAAACCAGTCTGAGATGATTTGAGCTTTGTGACATGGTGCATTATCCTGCTGGAAGTAGCCATTAGAAGATGGGTGCACTGTAGTCATAAAGGAATGGACATGGTCAGCAACAATACTCCGGTAGGCTGTGACATTTAAACAACGCTCAATTGGTACTAAGGGGCCCAAAGTGTGCCAAGAAAATATCCCCCACACCATTACACCATCACCAGCCTGAACCGTTGAGACAAGGCAGGATGGATCCATGCTTTCATGTTCTTTACGCCAAATTCTGACCCTATCATCTGAATGTCGCAGCAGAAATTGACACTCATCAGACCGTACAGGCAATGTTTTTCCAGTCTTCTATTGTCCAATTTTGGTAAGCCTGTGCGAATTGTAGCCTCTGTTTCCTGTTCTTAGCTGACAGAAGCGACACCCAGTGTGGTCTTCTGCTGCTGTAGCCCATCTGCTTCAGGGTTCGACATGTGCGTTCAGAAATGGTATTCTGCATACCTTGGTTGTAACGAGTGGTTATTTGAGTTACTGTTGCCTTTCTATCAACTGCTGCTCACTGGATATTTTCTCTTTTTCGGACCATTCTCTGTAAATGTTGTGAGATGGTTGTGCGTGAAGATCAGCAGTTTTGTGTGTGTGTGTGTGTGTGTGTGTGTGTGTGTGTGTCTGTCTGTCTGTCTGTGTGTGTGTGTGTGTGTGTGTGTGTGTGTGTGTGTATATATATATATATATATATATATATATATATTATTCTCACATTCTCACATTGAACACATCCAATCAACTCAAGTGGCTATAGTAAATGGATTTCCCAAATTAACCTGTTATGCCAGCACTTACTTATTTTTAGTTTATTTATAATGTGTTTTTAAACGAGTAATTAAAAAGGGTTTAAATGAAGTTTAAAATGAAAAGATTATTCAGTTAAAAGGGTAAAATTAATTGTTTCTCTGATACGAACTTTGTACCGCTACTAAGCAACAAGACCAAACACAGAATGCCACGGTTGCCTGGTTACGAGTGTTTGGCTTCCGAAACACAAAGCAACGGCACATTTTATTTTGAAACTGAGTTGCGTATCACAATGTCAGAAGAAGACACGCAAGAGGTCCCACAACTGAAGTTAGAAGCAGTTATTGGTTTTAACGGTAAGATGAAATGTGAACCTTCTCGCATTTAATTGTTATCTACACCTATTTGTAGACTGAGAGATCGAATGTAAACCAAATAAATGCACTACTCACAGTATTTAATGGAATGGTAAAATTTCAACTATAGACGTGCTCTTTACCAAAACATGTTTATATTGTTTATGCAGGACATTTGTTTTCTGGACTCTGTGTGCACCCAGACAGAGAACACCTTGTTTACCCTCTAGGCTGCACTGTCATTATTAAGAGTCTGAAAAGTGGAAGGCAAGCTTTTCTCCATGGACACACAAACAATGTATCTTGCATTGCTGTGTCCAAAAGTGGGCGCTATATTGCATCTGGACAGGTCACTTTTATGGGCTTTAAGGTGAGCTGGTGTAGTTATTCATACTGACAGTACATTTACGCTTGGCCTAATAGCATAATAAAGATGTTCTGTTTCACTGGAAGACAGTTATCTTTAATTAAAAATATAACATCAAACACCATAATTATAAAAATGAAATTCCAAATAACATTACTCTTTCTCATTTTAGACTGATGTTATTATCTGGGACTTTAAAAAACGGGGGATTTATGCCCGTCTTGTGCTCCACAAAGCTAAAGTTAAAGATCTCAGCTTCTCTCCCAGTGAAAAGTACCTTGTGTCTCTGGGTGGCAAGGATGATGCCAGGTAAAGATTTTTCCTAATCTGGAATCAGATCATTGATTTGGAATCTTTTCTGATTTCAATTTCCAGGGAATGCCTATATTCATGAAAAGATGTATAGCTTGAGTGCACTTTAAGTTGCTTTGTGCCTGGCAAATGCATAAATGTTATATAAATGTACTATACAAATTTTCCCTGTTGAAAATGTTATGTTCAATGGGTATGAAATCACCTCTTCTGCTGATATGAGGGGTTATCAGTGTTTCTTTGTCTGGCAGTATAAAGTCCATTCCATAAAGTCCATCAATAGTGCATGTTTACTATATGATTTTAGTATTGTGGTGTGGAACATTGAGACTAAGGAGGCTATCTGTGGCAGTCCAGCGTCAGCACAGAGTGCTGGTCACTGCCTTACCGTAGAGTACACCAACCTGAGTGATGAAATCTTTGTCTCTGCTGGAATGTAAGTCCAATTTCGACTTTTAGAATAAAGTTGACCTAATCTTAAATGAATAAAGTTTTTGAACTTTAAAACTAACATCTGTTGTTGCATATCTGAAAATCAGAAATCAGTTGATGTTTATTAAATGGTATAGAAATAGATTTACACTCAATAGTATGTATGTATAATACTTTAACAAATACTGAAATACTGTCATTGTGTTTCCAAAAGTGGAACTCTTCGTGTGTGGGAGCTTGATTTGCCGAACAGAAAGATTCGAGCCACTGAATGTCAGACAGGACAGCTAAGGAGAATTGTCACTTGTATCGAGGTGGGGGGCATTGCAGGTTTTCGTTCTGTCATTTTTATTTGGTAATATGACAGATTTGAAAGTTTTTTTATGGCTTTAACTGAGATAAAAAATGCATTCTAGATATATATATATATTTTGCAGATCCCAGAAGATGATAGTTTTTTCTATTGTGGAACAACTAGTGGGGATATTCTGAAAATGAACCTCAAGACTAGGTTGCTCAGCAGCTATGGTCCGGTTAAACAAAAATTCAGCAAGGTTAGTGTTTAACTAGGAATGGGGGATAATGTGCATTTTGGATTTTATAGGGAAAATATCTTCACAGAGCAATTTGTCTTGTTATTGCAGGGAGTGAACACTCTTAAAGTCCTGAAGACCTGTGATATTATAGTAGGATCAGGAGATGGCATGTTAACTATGTGCTCAGGAGGGAATTTCAAAACTATTAAGTGTGTGAAAAAGTCTTCTTGCCTTCCTCTTCTCTTTCTGCTTTTTTGTTTTTTTCTTACTATTCTGCTCTTTGTTTTCTTTCTTTTGTTTAATGTATTTGTTTAATTTTGTTCATTGTTAATCTTCTGTTATTCCTGTTTCTTATATGATTAACTAATCATTTGTGACAGGAGTGTTCAGTTGGAGGGAGGGGTGACATCAGTGGCCCTGCGTGGAGAAGGGCAACAGATTTTCATCGGTACAGAAGCAGCACAGATCTATAGTTTGGGCTATACTGATTTCAAACCAGAGCTTATTTCCACAAATCACAACAGTGCTGTGAAAGATGTGGCCTTTCCGTTGTGAGTAATATATGACTGGAATGCCTGTAATGTCATGTCTTTTGCCACTAGAGACATAAAATCTATTTATGCAATCTCCATTAATTATCACTATTACTCTCAACAGTGAAACTTCAGAGCTTTTTGCAACCTGTTCACAGAATGATATACGGGTGTGGCATACTGAGTCCTCCAAGGAGCTTTTGCGTATCATGGTGCCCAACATAACTTGCAATGCTCATGGCTTCATGAATGATGGCAGGAGCATTTTCAGTGGTTAGTCTTATAAAACAATAATCTGTTGACCTGATGCATGTCATAGTCTGTAAAATTTTACAAAACAAAAAAATGAAAACAATTAAATTGCAGCTGAGAATTTTCTTTATTAAATAACTTTTCTGGCAGCTTGGAATGATGGGAAGATTCGCGTGTTCTTCCCAGAGAGTGGAAAGCTGAGATTGATCATTCATAATGCCCACAGTATGGGCGTGACAGCCATAGCAGCAACTAATGACTGCAAGAGGATTGTCAGTGGAGGGGGAGAAGGACAGGTATAGCACATCAGATACAGTCTGATGCCATTTTAGATTAAACACACCTGATGCATTGTGATACCTGTGCTGCATTGTGCATGTATGAAATGAAAACGTTATGGGTTAGGTAAGGGATAATATACAGTTGGCCACTTGCCACAAAATAAAGCATTAAATAGCTTGATATCTCTTTCTTTACTGAAGGTGAGGGTCTGGGAGATATTCCAAAACTCATACCGACTTATTGAGACCATGAAGGAGCACAAAGCTACTGTCAGCTGCATTAAAATAAAGAGTAATGATAGGGAGTGTGTGACAGCCAGCTCTGATGGAGCCTGCATCATCTGGGACCTTGTGTAAGTGTGAAAAGAATTGGATTATACTGTATATTAATATATACTATACTATATTAATATAATATATATTATACTGATGTAAATGTAAACACACTGGAACACAACAGAACCATACTTTTCTTTTTCAAAACACCCGCGTGTTATTCTTCTACAGACAAGCCTGTCGTGTTGAAAAGTTAAAATCAACCACCTCCATATACACCCGACATTCAAAGTGCTAGTTTGCTGTGTGAAGATATTCTGTTTGACATGACCTTTGACCTTCTTTGTCTGGGTTTTTCTCATTTATAGGAGGTTTGTAAGAAATCAAATGGTCTTGGCTAACACCTTGTTCAGTGCTGTGATCTACCACCCCGAGGAATACCAGATCATCACCAGTGGCACTGACAGAAAGGTACAGGTCTGCTTTAGGAATGGTTAATTTGGTGTGTGTGTCTGAAAGACAGGTTTGAGTTTGAGTTAAGTGAGAGGGTATTAAGTAAAAAAACTTATGAATGGGAAATGAGAGAGAGAGAAATACACAGGTGCACAAAAATGAGCTTATAGAAAGCTCTCTCAGTCTTCTGTTGAAGTAGTGTAATCTGTTCATCCTACCCTGTGCCAGATAGTCCATCTGCTAGTGTTAGGGCACAATACCAGAGGTCAGGTAAGACCACAGTTTATTAAAATATGTATGGTTGGGTCTATATTATCTGTCTCTGTGACACATCCATCTCACATATGCTTGGGAAATAAATGGTATCAGTCAAATTAGAACATTACGTTTCTTTGTTTGCTCAGTCTAAAGTTTAATAGTTTTAACCTTTTCTTCATGCCGCATTATTTCTTATGAAAATTGGTATTAAACATGATTTAACATTTAAGAATCATCTTAATGAGGCATACCAGATATGCTCTGTCTGTGTGCTCACTGCCATCTAAAAAGATTTAAAACTTGCATTGTTTAAACCTTAAGCACGTGACATTATGGATAAATGAGAAAGTACCCAGATTTAAACTTTTTTCTGCGTTTAATCCAGTTATTTAATATAAAAGTTACTGCTGAATGCAATCCATAGCCCATGGGAACCAGAACACAGAAGACTTAGTCAATCATGTCCCACTAAAAGAATTTCTGTTGAAATTACATCACATATAGCTTTCTGCATTTGATCTGAGTGCATCTTGAAATACATGGTTGGAAATTACATTGTCTTTCTGAAATCAAATTCTCCATTTTACCTGACTCTCTCTCACTCTTCACTTTTATCATATGTCATCCCTCTAGGTAAAAAAAATGTCTTTGGCTAATTAGCCTATGGACTGGTAACATTATTTTATTATAAAAATAAATGTTACAAAAATGTTTTGTTGTAAACATAATTTACAAAATACAAAACACATTTGCTTCTAGGGTTACCTTTATGAAGGTTAAGACTTCTAGGTTTGACTGCTTTTCACTTAACTAGAAATTTTTTGAGTTTGTACCGTCAATGAAACTAACATCTAGCTCATGATAAGACAAAAGGATAACATGATTTTAAACTTTACCTGTTAAACAGATTGGGTACTGGGAGGTGTATGATGGTTCTGCAATCAGAGAACTTGATGGCTCCTTGGCTGGGGCTATAAATGGCATACACATTTCTGAGGATGGAAAAAACTTTGTGACAGGTAGGTAATACCTGTAATATTTTTTCACAGAGTTCTTTTTCAATCATGCATCTTTTCAAATTCTGTCATATGGTGGACATAATAGTAACAACAGGCGGTACAATAAACAGTTTCTGAAAGATTTATAGCACTTTCTGAACCCGAAAAAAACTTGCCGAATTAAAATTCATCCCAGCAGTTATTTTTGAGTGAGTTTCACAGTTTGAGTTGAAGAGATGAAGTGCTTATTTAAAATATTATTTATTTTAAAATTCATAAAATGAATGCAGTTTAATGTTGTTTGTAGCTAGAGTGAACTAACAACTAAACATCTAACTCTTTTAGGTGGAGATGATAAACTGCTAAAACTTTGGCTCTACTCAGAAGGTAAAGTGACCCATGTTGGCATTGGACACAGTGGAAGTATCACAAATGTGAGGATCAGTCCCAACAGCAAATATATTGTCAGCACCAGTGCTGATGGAGCTGTCCTAAGGTGGAAATACCCGCAAAATTCATAGAACCCTAAATGGTGATAAATATCATCTGATGCAGTTCTTGAACATAAATGTTTCAATGATTATACTTCATACAAATATTATACACTTAAATTGGATATATCTGACAAAGAGAAATGTATTGGTTATGGCTGCAAAAGACCCAAAACACAGATATTGACATTGCTGTTACATCTTATTTAACAAATGTAGGCAGAATGTCGATTAGAATGTCGAGAATTTTGATTACATGTACTATTTAAGATATACAGTTAAACATAAAGCAGTTTGGTGCCATAATCTGCTGTACAACATTATTCTATAATAAATTATTTTACTGTGGTAGAATCAAAAAGATCAGTGGGTACCCTGTTTCATTTCTTTTTCTTTCTTGTTTTACAAATTGTTTAAAAGTACTATTAACCAGTGTGCTTGTAGTCAATTTACAATGATGAAGCAGCTTAGAGCCCCAGGTTCTGAAGACTTAAAGTGAACTGCACCATCAGGAATATATCACCTGAATCTCCTGATAGCTGGCAGGGGGTGGGAGATTAGAATAAGCACAGCACAACTCAGCATCTGGAAGTGCCTGTTAACTCCGGGCAATTGTAGGGGATTCATCATGCTTTGTTAAATAAAAACACACAAGGGAGGTACGCTTGTTTATAAACATTTGTAAACAGTATGAACCTCAAAATACATCATCACTGATTACATTATAGATAAAAGATGCACTGAGATGTGTGATTTCAGAGGATATGTTGTTGGTGTTTAGCTCTAGGACAATCAGGTGTATAGACTTCCGTCTGTTGGGCTTTTCATTTCCCCATTCAGTTGTTGCAATACATGTTCTTCCACGTAAAGCAGGTTAACAAGATTCATAGTTGGAGGGTAGGAAGTCGTGTATTTACAGTTCAGAAGCATACTCGAACCAGAGGCTACTGAAAAAACAATGAGTCAAAAACAGCCAACAATTGGTGTCTACACTTGCAGGTGTGGTGTAAAGAACAAGTTTGTGTGTAAAGCATATGGAACTGCAACAGGGCCAAAAGTATTAAAACGAAACGCATTTTCGGTCAATGTGACAATTTGTCACAATGTTTTCATGTTACGTGTAGACACAAATGTTTTGATCGTCTTTACATGACGTTTTCGACTGTGTGTTTTTGTTACGTTAAGACATGATAGTTTAATTCACCTTAACGTGATATGTTTTCGCGTGCTATTTGGCTGTGTTGAAAAGAACGTTTTAATCATGTAAACGCTTCCATAGAAAGTATTCTCTTCTGACACGTGGGCTCTTCCAATCACCCCTGTCATTCAGTAAAAAAATGGACTGTTCCAAACTTTCAGGTGACAAAGTGCACTGTAGGAGAGTTTATCTTCATGCTGTAAATAGTTTAATTATGTGTCTGTGTGCGTGTGAGAAACATTTTATGTTTATATATACAGACATCCCACCCCACAAAAACTAATACTAAGTAAAAATTTGTAAAAACTAATTTCAGGGAGGTAGCACCAACTGCCCAAAAGCCCCCCAACATCCCCTCCCCCCCACCACACCTCGGTCTCCCAAGGTTGTGAAACTTCTGATTAAATAAACAAATTTAATAAAACATTTTTAGCACTATATAATAAAACTTTTGCTCTGACACTCTTCTCAGACAGCAGATGCTCTTGCGTCTGCAGACGCAGAACTCTGGAAGGGTCTGAACTGACAGGAGATTGAGAGAGTAAGAGGCGCATATGAGACCAATCATCAGAGGATGTTCATTCTGTTGCAATTCAAAACTTACTATAGCGGGCATCAGGGAGTCACGTCCAAATTTCATGTGCCATTTTAATACTTTTGGCCCCGTTGGCGTTCCATAAAAGCATAACGTTAGGGACATTGTAATTGCAGGTGCGTATGGACGTCACAGATAAAGCGAAACTACCGCAAGCTGAGATCTGAGCTAGGGAATGTTAGTCGCCACGAGACTCCGTATTGACATCGATGCCTTTAGGGTCCGTTTATCAGCGTCGTGATGGTTTACCTAGGAAGAATTTTGACGCACAGGTGGAAGCGCCGTGTCTTCACACCGTAATGAACTGGTTTCTTTTTCACTGACATGATCGGTTTGGGTGAAATAAAACATAGCCTAAACATGGATACGGCGAGGGAAACCAGGAAACAAACAATCAAAGCCAAAACACTCAAGCACAAGAATAAAACGCACAAATCCAAGAAGCTGTTCAGAAGGAGATCGTTGAAATCGCTGGGGAATGTTATGAGCAGGATAGTCAAAACTTTAGGCACTCTGACCCACTTAGGGGACGTAGACAAGCCGGACACAGTGGAGGATGATGATGGTGGGTTTGGAGACACTATGAGTGCCCATAATTTAGGGAATTACAGAGAGAACTCACTTAGGAAGGTCTCTGCACCCTCATTCTCTCACGGATCTTTTAAAGAAAGGTTATCCTGGTGCTACGGCGACAAAACCCCTGGAGCTCAGGGTCTTAAGAACCACGGAAACACCTGTTTTATAAATGCTGTGGTGCAGTGCCTGAGCAACACTGAACTTCTGGCAGAGTACCTTGGTCTGGAGCATTATAAATGCGAAGCATATGAGCGTAGGATTAACAGGATGGTAAAAAGTGAGGACGTTAGGGGTGAGGTGACGGAGAAGCTGGCATCGCTAGTAAGGGCACTTTGGACACTCGATTATACGCCTCAGCTGTCGCTGGAATTTAAGGTAAGGGGTATGGGGCTTTAGAGAGGAAGATGACGTAGGACAGATAAATCTCCTGTTAGCCACTCGATCAACTTGTTTTTATAAGAATGCAAAATATTTAGCTTTCTTGTTTTGGTCTTTGTTTTTTTGTCAGAAAATAAATGCACTCTCTGTCCAAAAATCAGAGACTCAGTATACTTTCATTCACCAACAACAATCAAAGATAGCTCATAGCTATGTAGTGTGCATGTAATGGTGACAGACTATAATCTGATCTGGTGACAGATCTAAAATCTTAAAAATAGGTAGCTTAGTGCCATTGCAATTGTTTTCTCTGAAACAAGATAAAGTTTCTTAACGGATGCTATTGACATTTCTATTTGTTCATATATGCTCACGTCTTTTCATACTGTGGACAATTTCTGCTCTATGAACCTGTCTATTAGGAATTCTGTGTTAAACACATTTTAGAAAATAAGTCGATACGTAATGAACGAGCCAAATAAAGACATACCTGCTGTGTACAGTACAGAAATTGAACATTTATCGATTATATTGATTATCTCAGTTACATTACCTTACCTGAGGGTGATTTGATGATGATGCTCTGTGGTCATGTTGGCCCCAATCTTCACTTTCAGTCCAAATTACATTTTTTAAATACTGCTGACAGCAAAACAAATTTATAAGGTGACACAGTTGGAAGTCTTTAGAAAGAATGTTTTATTAATTTGTACAAATAGCTAAAAAATGTTTGTATACATATAATGGTTTGAAGAGAAGCAGAAAAGAGAGACTTCTTTAAAGACAAACATGTATAATACATATTTACATATGTAAATACATTGATTGATTGATTAAAAACATTTACATTTATTCATTTAGCAGACGCTTTTATCCAAAGCGACTTACAAGTGCGGAATACAACAAACGAGTCAACCTGAAGAGACAACTAGACACAATAAGTGCTCACAATACAAGTTTCAGACATTGCTCAGAGTATCATATGCTACAACAAGGGAGAGATTTAAAGGAAAGAGGGATAGGAAATGAAGGGAAAGAATTTTTTTGTTTGAAGATGAGGTTAAGTGTTCACGAAAGAGATGTGTTTTCAGCTGTCTTTTGAATATTGCCAGGGATTCTGCATTTCGGATGAAGGCAGGAAGATCATTCCACCAGTAGTTCCACATGGAGTAGTGAACAAAAATGATCTGGAGAGTGATTTTGTGCCTCTCTGTGATGGTACCACAAGCCTTCGTTCCTTCTGTGATCGCAGGCTTCTGGTAGGAGCGTAGACTCGTAAGAATGAGTGAAAGTAGGAGGGTGCTGACCCAGTGATAGATCTGTAAGCAAGCATCAAGGCCTTGAACTTGATGCGAGCAGTGAGCGTTAGCCAATGCAGAGAGATGAGGAGAGGGGTGACATGGGCTCTTTTGGGCTTGTTGAAGACGAGACGTGCTGCTGCGTTCTGAATCATTTGTAGAGGCTTGATTGTGCATGATGGCAGTCCAGCCAGAAGAGTATTGCAGTAATCAAGCCTAAAAATGACCAGGGCCTGGACGAGAATGAGTGTTGCATGTTCTGTTAGAAAAGGCCTGATTTTCCTGATGTTATGTAATGCAAATCTGCATGACTAAGCCGTCTTAGCAATGTGGTCTTTGAAGGTCAGTTGATCATCAAAGATTACTCCAAGATTTCTGCCCGAATTTGATGGGGACATACCACCACCACACCACCACGATTCTCACCTTTAAATAATAACACTAAATTATTTTATTCTATTTTCGCTTAAAGAAAAACTTTTGAAAACGAAGTTTCTCTGCTGTTGTGATATTACCAATGTGCAAATGTTATATATGTACATATATTCATTCTCCATATATGCCATAAATTAAACATATTAAAAATTGGAACAATTACTTATATTTGACATATACACACATATATGGGGTAAATTTATATATATATATATATATATATATATATATATATATATATATATATATAAATAATTACTAATATTTGTCATATACACAAATTACATATTACAAAACATTATTATTAAGCATATTAAACTTTGCATATTATTTACATCATATTATATCACTAATATATCACTAATATGAGTCACACATGTAACATATATGCATTATCAAATGCACACTCTTTTTTTGTCAAGGCTGACTTGACGGTGTACTTCATAAACCACATTATTTATTTGGGCCAAATGCGTGACATTTGGCAAACCTGTTAATGTAATAAGTAATTTAAAGTTACTACAAAGACAGACACTACAGCTATACAAATGTATCCACATCACTCTTTGTTGGTTTCTCCAGATCCCTCTGGGTCTGGCTGAAGTTCCCTAACATTACATCATTTTGAGATGAAAGCTAAATTAATATCCTGCTGCAGTTAAAATTTAACATTATAAATATATAATAACTATATAAAATATGAGGGCCAAGGTTTCCTTTTTTTGCAATCTCTTAAATGAAAATGCGATCTCTAAACCAACGTAAGTTGTAAAGCCACATTCCAGTGTGTATGTCTGGGAAGCATAGAAATGGGAGGGAACCTCTGCTTACAGCGAGGTTTGATTATACTGTCATTCATTGTGTTGCTTTGTAAATTGACAATGGTACCAAGACAGGTCATCCTAACCAGCTAGACCTGTTTGTCTTTGTTATGTAGTAGAAAGGAAATATTTGTCACCCAGAAGTCCTTTAGGGTCATTCCGTGTCAGCTCAACCAGAGGTCTCCTGATCAATTTATTTACATTTTTTTATGTTTTTATAGAAGCATAACTAACAAAAAGTGATGAAAGCCAAAATATGCCATTGAATAGGTATTGAGTATCCGCTATTAAAAATGTCAAAAAATTTGACATTTTGGAAAAGGGAAATTTTCCAAAATTTTGTTGATTTAACACAGAATGTCCCTATACTATTTAAAGACAATTAATTCACAAATGATATTGGTTGTTGTTTGCCCTGTATGGGTTTAGGTCACACTGAGAGGGAAACAAAAGTGAAATGTTACAATTAATAGGCATTAAAAGTCACTTTAATATGATGTTTAACGATGTAGTGGAGGTCCAACCAGTCTTTTAGAGTATGAATTGGATAACAAAAAGCATTGGTAATAACAATCATATGTGGAAGTTGAAAATCTGTTCAGAGATATGATGCTGAGTTAAACTGGCTATGGATTTCTAGTTATTAGGAGTGTAATGATAAACCAATTCCATGGTTCGGTTCATATCATTTTGGATTTACGGTTTGGCATGGCATCAGCAATAACCTCATAATAATAATACTTGATGACAGTAACTTCAGTGTACTGAGATATTCCCCCCATAGAAGGCTCATATGAGTGGGATTTATGAATTTTGGAGTCATTGTAGACATTAAAAAGACATTAAAAACTATCCCTGTATTTTTAGGAGGAGCTACTTCACTCAATTCAATGGTTTTGTATAGTGTTTTTTACACTGCATATTATTTCAAAGCAATTTAATGAAGAATGTCTCGGTTACATATGTAACCTTCATTCCCTGATGGAGGAAACACGATGTGTCAGTGTTTTGAAACTAGGGGTTTGACCATGGAAGACTGATTGCTCTGCTCTTTATAAAAAAGGGCTATTAAAAATATATGTATAAAACAATCACAAAAAGGAATTGACAAGTGGAATTTGCATGCCAGTCTCTGCCCCGGGTATAAAAGGGAGATGGCGTGCACCATTCTTTTAAATTTGTGCTAAGGAACTGAGATGTGCCTGGCTTTCAGCAGTCATTTCAGCATTGTGGCAGGAGGGGCACTATAAAATCTCATAAATTTGCACTTTAATGCTAGTCCGGGTTGGAGTGAAGGCTACAGTTTTTCCGGTCAGAACAAGGATGTCTCACTCAGATCCAAATTGTGTTTATTGAACGTGCATAGATGTGTGGTTTTGGAAATGCAAAATACAAACACAAGTATGAACATAAATATATGCAAATACAACACAACCTTAATAAAGCTTATTTGACATGACCATTCAATACAAATGTATACAAAGTATGTGTGCGGTTACCGATGGGGAATCAAAGGGAATCACTACTTATGGGATATGGCGATCCGTCAGTGAGCTTTCCAGTTGGGTAGCCATGAATGGCAGATCCATTTGCCAAGCCCGTCCACTGGGCTCCAGTCAAAATTATATATGTATTAATGTCCAGGGTTCACCAAAGGGGAACTCACATGGTAAAAACAGCACTTGTTATTGCCTTTAGGGTGAAAGGCTTGACACCCTGCCAGTTCTTCAAGATTCTTGTCCAGAGAATTGGCATTCACAATCCAATGGGATATCCTCTGTTTGGAGACAGTCTTCCTTTTCTGCTCAAAATCAGACAATGAGCTGCTCCAATCTTTTAAACTCCTCTGTGCAGTCCAGGTAAATACACAAAGCACATACAAGACACAGCAGGGATAGGACTGGGTCCTCCTCCGACTCTGAAATCCACTGTGCAGTTGAGGTTGCCCGGGATATGAATGGCTCGCAGAGACTTCGTCCACTGCTGACTCCATAGGATGAGGTGCTTGCCCTGGATCACTGGCCACAGCCTCCCCAGAGCAAGCAGGACTGTAAATCAGCTCCAGGCAATTGATATGCAAATGCAGGCAAGAACCCGTCCAGCAACCTGATATTGCTTTCCCATTTCATACAGCATCCCAGTCTGTGTTATCTATCTATCTATGCAACAACAATGCATCTCAAGACCTGCTGCATGGGTACCCCAGCTCAGAGGAACTCCCGATTTAATCGATTTAGTCGTAAATGTGTACGCATCGTATGGACACTTTAGACCATGTATATGCACTCTTTTACTGGAAAGTGAAACAAAGTGATTTTAAAGTTTGTTTAACATTTGACATACACATTTAGATTAAATGTGACACTCTTAATAATGAAGTTAAGCACTGAAATGTCATGAAATTATTATCCAGAAATTACAACATTTTTAAATGAATTTAAACAGAAACATTTGCAGTAGATGTCAAAGTCAAAGTCTGCTTTATTGTCAATTCTGCCACATGTACAACACATACAGAGAATTGATGTGCAGCTTTCAAACAATTTTCCTGTGGTATGCTGTGTTTTAATGTTTTAATCACAGCGAGGATTGCTTGGCGCATGACAGTTGGGCTTTAAATTGTGTTCTAAATAGCAAAACTCATGTTCTGAGAAAATACTTTTGCACGAATAATGATCATTGATGTAAACTTGATTCGTCTGATGGTTTTGGAACATAGACGGTTAAGACAGAAATAAGGATGCGCTCATTGATCAAACAGGCCATTGGATGGTTTGAATAGGTATGATGACAGTACTGTAGACCCTTTGTTCACAGGTGTAGCACACAGACAGTAGCCTAATGATAACCCCTTTCGTGCTCTTCCCAATATTGTGACAAACACCATTGTGTTTAAAAGATAGAATTGGAAGGAAAATGGAAGATATGAACGGTGTATTTTCAAAATATTTTGTTTATTGATGCGGTGGGCAGTGCGTCCCACAGGTTTGAAATATGCTTGCGGTGGTAGCCGGATTGAAACCCACTCACGGCACAAAAATGATCTACTACATGTGACAAACAACAAATAATGTGACTTTTAACAATATTTTTATCTATTAAAATTAATTTTGTGAATTTTGTTTTTATTTACACAGATTGAACCCTACTTCCCACATAGGAAGAGTAAGACAAGACCTGCAGATTTGGCAAAACATTCCTAAAATAGTGTCAATTCTTACACTAAAGTGTTTATTACAAATTTACAATATAGATTTAATAAAATAAATAAAATATAATAAAAATAAAAGTGACATTTGTACAATGCTGGGTGAGGTACAGCTAGTTCTTAAAAGGTGGAATTTTCAGCTTGTCAGGGTTAGTTCTCCTTGCTTTGCCAAACACTACCTCTCTTTCTGTGAATGGGACACTTGGAACTATGCTGCTTGATCACCTGCACCTCCTGTGCCACACTGATGGCCACTGCTGCTTCATCTCCCTCAGCACTTTCACTACTTAGGCCAGCAGCGTCACAGACCAACTGGAACTGAAAATAGTTCTGTCTCTGCATTTTGTTTAATTGTTGACTGCTATTGTAATTTCATGTCAAATTAAGTATGACACTTTTTCTAATTAAGGCTTTAGCATTTATTTCCTGCTATTTCATGCTAAACACTAATGTTACCTGTGCTGCTGTTGTCCCTTCCTCATTCTCCTTCCTCATTTTCTTGAAGTATCTCTGGATACTGCTGCTGAGTAAATAAAAAAAAAAATAGTATGCTAACCTTAGTTAAAGTTAGTAGTCTTTGTCGTTCTAACCGTCATATACAAAAAATAGTAGTTCCCGCTTTCATATAGGCTAATTCAAAGCTACAAGCTCCGGACATGACATGCGGAAAAAAATACTTTGTGGCCAATTAATAATTTGGTTCCTCATTTTATTAATTCGTTCACTCGTTTTAATAAATCGTTCACTCGTTTTGATTTAACTGAAATGAAGGAATGAATTAGTAAAACGAGGCTAGTGAATAATAGAGCTAGAGGTGGGTCAGCCTCATTTAGTAAAACGTGATCACAGTAAATATATATATATTTCCTGCATGTCTTCATGCTCTTTACAAAGTTACTACCAAAGTCAGAACACAACGTGAAAAAAGTTGAAAAAAAAGTTAAAAGTTGCTTTACCTGGTTTTGTGAAATATATCCACCACATCTCTGAAATTGTGAAATTGTCTGTGGGTGTGTTGACAGTTCTCGAGCACACAGACTGAGCAGTATGAAATGCGTAGAGTGAGGGTTGATTTTCTGCTAGTTAATTGATCGTGGATGGTTTCATTATCTCAGGCAGATTAAAAAATGTGTAAGAGGATATTAATAAAACAAAAATGTGTCACCAAATATACTTGGGCGGCCGTTAATATAACTGGGTGTGGGAAGCACTGGTGAGTCAGACAGGCCTTATTCTTTTTGCATGGAAATGATATGCAGATGATGTTAAGCATAGTAAAACGTTGTAAAGGTGTTGTAAACTCTATGTATGGCTATTTCGGGTATGAGACGAGAAGGAAATTCATGCACGCACAATCTTCTGCTGACTGGGTATTTCAATGGGAATTTTGTGCAGGTGCTGGTGACGGCTTTGTGCGTACGTACACTTTTAGGATGAAATCTACGGAAAGTTTTATACATGAGGCCCCTGGTCTGTAATATTTAGAAAAAATACAGCTGTTTATTTGCTCTTATTATGTCTTAAAAGTCTACTAATTTCTGTTTAAACAAATGTCAAGGAAAAAAGCTTTTGTTACAAAAGTAAAGTGAGGTCAACCTCAACAATGGGCCAGGGCTTGGTCAGGGCAGTAGGGGACGGCGAGGCATTTGGTACACCATAAGAGTTCTGCGGTATAGACCATGGATAGTGTATCATTGGTTTTAAAATATTGTTCATGGGTTTCTTGTACAAAACAGTTTTGCTTCATAATCCTCAGTATATCACCAGGAGTCGTGGGTATTAATTTTATTAATCTTTGGGATTCCCAGAACCTGCTTTAATATTGATATGCAGCAAAAGAGATGATGAGAGTTATGATCTGATCATGATTATTATGATTGTGTTACTATAAACAAATTACTATAAAGATGTTGAAAGCATTTGTGAAAGCATTTTCACAGGATATGCGATGACAATACAAGATTTGTAGGATTGAAGTTATCAAGATCAAGATCAGCATTTATCTGACAATTTCCTGTTCCTTCCTTAGATTGTTGTGTCCAAGTATGGCTCTCAATTTAAGGGGAATGCTCAACATGATGCTTTGGAATTTCTGCTCTGGCTCCTGGACCGTGTGCATGAGGACGCTAATCTCTCCACTAACAACAACCACAGTAGCAGGACAATATCCAGCAAGGTACTGCACCACCGATTCTACTAAAAGCTACAATATTTCAGTCTACTTCAGCAGAAAAACTAATATCACTACATAACTAATATCCGACTAATATCAGTTATCAGAGATGAGTGTTATATTCACAGATTTAGTTAAAACATCTATTTTATTATTTGATTAATATGATTTAAATTAATTATATATAACTACTAATATAACTGATAAAAGATGAGAAATTAGCAAAGGATTTAATAACATTACAGCTTGTAAACTGGAATGATGAAAGTATGGGTGACATTTATCCTATTTGCAAGCTGGTGCTGCAGCTCTATTTTTGTTTTAAAGGGCATACCAAGAGTACCAGTCTCTAAACCGACACTTTTATTGGATTGTGGATGTAATTTCTTAAGCTTATGAATTGTAGGTTCTGCAGTTCCTTATTGTAGTATACACCCACTCTATGAGAGGCATGGTGTCATCTTGGGCTTGGATGAATGGTGTGTCCCTACAGAACATATACCTGGCTGTGGGGTGGTTTTCACCAAAGACTCATACTTGCACTTAAGGTTCCAAACTGGAGCACTCCAACGTCATTAACAATGAAAATCATTTGAAAAACACTTTTGCTAATACACTGCCTAATAGATTTAAAATTTATGCAATATATCAATTTTTACTAGATTGTACAGCACATACAAGTTTATTATGGAGACAGCTGACTTGATGCAGGAATTTGCAGCTTTATTTACATTGGCCTCATTTAGGATGGTGACGAGTCTGCTTACAGACTGGAGGTTGAACAGTTGGGTGTGTGGTGCAATCACAACAACCTGGAGCTTAACACACTAAAAAGAAAAATAAAGACTTTATAATTAGAGATATAAAGCCGGTCTGCAGAGCAACTCCCGAGCTTTGCTTCATATGCATGTATATATATATATATATATATGTATACATACTCTCACATGGCACTGTTTAGGCAAGTGTAGCCAAATACATTTTTGTAATATGGGCCAGCTAACCATGGGCACCTGAATGTGCTGACCACCACTGTAGTGGACATGTGTCTATGCTGCCACAGGGCTCTGCCTTGTAACTCTCTAGGCTTTAATCTGTGGACAGTGCCTCATCATTAGACTCTGATCCCATCACTAGGAGGGCCATCCTCTTTGGTGGCTCTGGCTATACTTCTTCTCCAAAGGTCTGTGGAGCAGGTTCTCCATCCTTCAGTATCATACTCAGCTTTTGCCACACATCTCCCCTCTCTGCTTTGGGCAAGCACCTAAGGTCCTTGAACCTGGGATCTAGAGCTGTTGCTACCTTTAACCACCACCGGTTTGAGCTCTCCTTTCGTCTGTTAAGGTCCTTTGTGCAACCTTGAAGCGCACTATGTAGGCAGGGTCAACATCAGAGACCTCCATTGTACACAAGAGATGGTATAGTAGAGATAGTATGGCAGAGCAGGATACATACTTTTCACCACCTAGGAGCTTAGTGATGTACCTACAGTACAGACACTCAACATTGACTAAATGACTACAGTTTACATTCAGATGGCACCTTCAGGGCATAGGCCTTAAATGATGTCTAGATGACTTATAAATTACTTGTTTTTATTAGTAAAATTGAGACCTGGAGAGCTGAAGAGCTTTCAGCCCTTCAGTGTTTGCGGGACTGTGTTTGAAGTGTCCTATTTTACGGCACTTGGCTAAAACGCTGTCAAATCCACTGTCCCGAAAAGCCATGGGCGATTACCGTTTGTATAACACGTGCCACAAAAGGCATATGCTCGATTGGTAAACTCCTTGCAGCAGCAATCATATTGGGAGCACTGTCAGTTCCTACAGTGGTGACTCTCCACTCATTTGCAACGTCGAGAAACTGACTATTGCATGCTTTGGCAAAATGCCTTTCTTCTGTTTTTACCACAGTAATGAATGAGTGCAGATGCCAGTTGTCATCGATTAGGTGTGCTGTTATACCGAGGCAGTTTTGGTTACTTGGTGATGTCCAGTGGTCTCCAGTAAGTGTAATGAAAGTGCCTTCTGCCAACCAACTCACTTTTTCAGTGTCTTACAGTTCATTTATTCTCGTAACAATAGGTCCCCTTGAAGGTAACTGGTATGAACTGGTATGATGGGTCGCCTGTGGCATTCTGAATGATGTCTTGAAGCCCACGGTCCTGAACTATGTTGATGGGTCTGCAGTCTGTGGCGATCCATTTACTGATGGAATTAGTTAGCTTTGCTGTTGTTGTTTTGTTGACAGACTTGCCCCGGCTGCACTCATTCAGTTTTCTTTGACGAGCATGGCTTGTTGACGCTGTCTCAGCACTAGCATCTTTGCTAACATCTTCAAAAATATGTTTGTGTGTATATATATATATATATATATATATATATATATATATATATATATATATATATATATATATATATATATATAACTTTATTAGGTACATCTTGCTAGTACCGGGTTGGACCCCCTTTTGCCTTCAGAACTGCCCTAATTCTTTGCGGCATAGATTCAACAAAGTGTTGGAAACATTCTTTAGAGATTTTGGTCCATATTGACATGATAGCATCACGCAGTTGCTGCAGATTTGTCGGCTGCACATCCATGATGCGAATCTCCCATTCCACCACATCCTAAAGGTGCTCTACTGGATTGAGATCTGGTGACTGTGGAGGCCATGTGAGTAAAGTGAACTAATTGTCATGTTCAAGAAACCAGTCTGAGATGATTTAAGCTTTGTGACATGGTGCAGTATCCTGCTGGAAGTAGTCATCAGAAGATGGGTACACTGTAGTCATAAAGGGATGGACATGGTCAGCAACAATACTCAGGTAGACTCAATCGGTACTAAGGGGCCCACCAGCAGCCTAAACCGTTGAGACAAGGCAGGATGGAAAACTGGGCAACGTTTTCTCCAATCTTCTGTTGTCCAATTTTGGTAAGCCTGTGCGAATTGTAGCCTCCGTTTCCTGTTCTTAGCTGACAGGAGCGGCACCCCGGGTGGTCTTCTGCTGCTGTAGCCCATCTGCTTCAGGGTTCGACGTGTTGTGCATTCAGTATTCTGCATACCTTGGTTGTAACGAGTGGTTATTTGAGTTACTGTTGCCTTTCTATCATCTCTAACCAGTCTGCCCATTCTCCTCTGACATCAACAAGGCTTTTTCGTCCACACAACTGCCGCTCACTGGATATTTTCTCTTTTCGGACCATTCTCTGTAAACCCTAGATAATTGTGCGTTAAAATCCTAGTAGATCAGTAGTTTTTGAAATACTCAGACCAGCCTGTCTGGCACCAACAACCATTCTACGTTCAAAGTCACTTAAATCCCCTTTCTTCCCCTTCTAATCCTTGGTTTGAACTTCAGCAAGTCGTCTTCACTACATCTAGATGCCTAAATGGGAGTTTCAGTGTGCTCTCAAACTTAAATTATTAAGGGAATTGAGGTTATATTTATAACCAAAAATATTTTCTTAGAACAGAAAAAAATGGTCAATTATATGTAAGTACATTTAAAACATATTGAATATATTAAATCTAAAATACATTTAAATAAGTATATTTATTTGTCAACTACAGGAAATCCATTAGTCTGGTTAGAAAAAAACAGTATTCCTTGTCAGAACAGACTATAGAATCTTTCCAGGTTTGGTAGGTGTACCTTGAAAAATATAAGAAAGAATTGCATTTAATTACTAGCTAGAGATTTTACCCAATTACCCAATTCACCTAATTAACATTAAATAATAAAAAATTCTGAAATTAATTTCCGATTGATCAATAACAGTATGTTGTCTTTGTCAAGCCAACAAAAAACTGCATAAAATATGCTGTTGTATAGTTAGTTTGAGCTGTAGCTTTATTTTTGTAGCCCTTTATTTTGAGTGTGTCTTCTGAGTATGAGTCCTTAAACTCCATAAGACTAATGAAAAGAAAGTTACATTTAAAGAAACAGCTCCCCTGTGTGATACCATCACAATTGTATCTGTTCTTTGTGTCTCTTCCTGTGTTTTTGGTCTCCTTTGTTCCCTCCCGTTGTTAATTTAATCTATTCTGTTAATTAGTTTATCATTAGCCCCTCTTCTGCTGCCCTAGTTGTTGATTGTTTTCACCTGTGTCTTGTTTAATTAGCCTTTAAGTCGTGTATACAGCTCTGGAAAAAATCAAGAGACAACACCAATTTTTTTTTAAATCAGCATCTCTACATTTCTGGCATTCCATTCCAGTGTCTTGAGTTCCAACACAGGCCCATCTCATTCTGCTTAATAAAGTACTTAAGTGATCATCAGAACCAAATATTATTTAATGAGAAAAAGTATAGAAAACACAGTTGTGGTTATTACAATACTCTTGCAATAGGAACAATGAGTAACTCAAAAGTAAGTGGAATCAATTTTGACCATGCCAAATTAGTCAAAGATTTGAGTAAGGAAAAGAAGGGCTCAATTTACTAGCAGAGGAATATAGTAAGTGTCAGGTTTCTTCCATCCTTAAAATTTGAAAGACAGCGGTTCATTAGAACAAGGTTTGCAAAAGACCAAAAGGATTGGACTATAGAGGACTGGAGTAAGAACATCCTCTCTGATTAGTCCAATTTTCAGCTTTGCCCAACACCTGGTTGCCTAATGTTAAGATGGAGACCTGGGGAGGCCTACAAGCCCAATTGTCTTCACTGTGAAATCTGGTGGAGGATCTGTGATGATCTGGGGGTGCTTCAGCAAGGTGAAAATTGAGCAGATTTGTCTTTATGAAGAGCACATGACTCAAGCCAAGGTTGTCCTGGAAGAAAACTTGCTTCCTTCTGCTCTGACAATTTTCCTCAACTCTGTGGATTGTTTTTCCCAGCAGGACAATGCTCCATGCCACACAGCCAGGTCAATTAAGGTTTAGATGGAGGATCACCAGATCAAGACCCTGTTATGGCCAACCCAATCTCCAGACCTGAACCCCATTAACAATCTCTGGAATGTGATCAAGAGGAAGATGGATGGTCACAAGCCATCAAACAAAGCCAAGTTGTTTAAGTTTTTGTGCCAGGAGTGGCAAAAAAGTCACCCAACAGCAATGTGAAACATTGGTAGAGAGCATGCCGAAATGCATAAAAGCTGTTATTAAAAGCTTATTTAACTGATTTACCTCTTCCCAAGTAAAACATTAGTATTGTGTTGCTTACTAATTTTTAAAAAAATATGAACTTGTTTTCAGAGTTCTTTCTGCAAATAAGTTGGTAAAGTTGATATTACTCTAAATGATTGTTTATTTGGAATTTGGGAGAAATATTGTCAGTAGTTTATAGAATAAAACGTGTTTATTTTATTTAAACACATAAAGCGCAAAACCAGAGAATCAGATAATTTCGCAGTGGTCTCATTTTTTTTCCCAGAGCTGTATGTACTCTGTATATGTAGATACGCTGGTTGACAAATGTAACTTTTGCACAAGGAGGCAAGAGAAAGATATGTGATTAGTGCAGGAAAGAATAAAAGAGTGAGTGGATTAGTGTGGGGGTTTTGCCTGTGTGTGTTGTAATGTTTGGGATATATTAATTTAAATAAATTTGTGACCCTCTAGTAAGAATTCTTACAACAGGTTGTTTAAAAGATGTGTATCTTCACTTTATGCCCTTTTCCGTAAAGTTTCAGAGCACAGTAAATCACAAGATGTCAGACAGGCACAGGTCAGCTGCAGTCACAGCTGCACTACAGGTACACTTTAGCTGTAGCAACAGCTGAAGTCTGCATGGTAATGTGGCTGCTTCCTCAAGAGTCATTCCTAGACTCCTCAGAGAAGGGGTCTGTATCACTGGCCCACTCACATCACACTCCGACCACATCCAAACAGACAGAGTTATATAGACATTGTTTTGACCTTGTACCGTTTGCTGTTTCTAAAAAACATTTGTTAATTAGAAATTTGAATTCTGTCTTTCTATAGTCAGGTAACATCAGTATAAAGCACTGTTTAATATTAGTTGTCTCAATATGCATACTTTCCTACTGTATTGTTTTCAAATAAGCAAATGTGAGTTTCTGTATGCTGTAGATACAAAGAAAAAATTTGATTTTTTGAAGCCTAAGATCAACAAACATACAACAAACAGACAATTCCCACATGGCGGATGCAGCATGTTTATTTTTTAAAAAAGCTGAAAGGTATATACTAAGTAAAGTATGCAAATTCTAATGTGGCTTTAGCCAGGGCAGGACTAGGACAAGGACATTACTACATTTAATAAAGTTAAAACAGTATCACATGATTGTTTTTATGTATAACCATTTACAACAGCAAAAATACAAATACATTAACATTCAAATTGATTTGATAAAAATCTATTATTTAAATACACATTTACATATTTTACAAAAGCACAATAAGAACTTAAATAACTATTAAATAATAGAATAAATAACTAGAGAACTGACTTACTAAAATCAGCTTGCTTCCATTGCTTTTTCAGTTTTGTTGTGTTGCAGCCTGATACTGCAATAATTTAAATTATTTTATTTACCCAGTCTTAGGTCCTGAGCACTGTGTAACAGGTTTTCATTGAAGATATCTCTGTACTTTGAGCCATTCAGCTTTCCCTCAACCCTGACCAGTCTCCTATTTCCTGCTGCTGCTAAAAAACACCCCGACAGCATGATGCTACCACCACCATACTTGGTACAAATGGTATTTGGCAGGTGATGAGTGGTGGCTGGTTTTCTCCAGACATAACATTTAGAATTAAGGCCAAACAGTTCAATCTCGATTTCATTAGACCAAAGAATCTTGTTTCTCCCAGAGAGTCCTTCAGGTTTTTTTTGCTAACTTCAAGCAGGCTTTAATTTGTTTTTCAAAGAGCAGAAGCTCTGTCTAGTCAGTCTGCCATAAATCCCAGATCAGTAGAGGGCTGCAGTGATGGTTGTTATCCTGGAAATTCATCCCATCACCACACGATCTCTGGAGCTCAGTCAGAGTGTTCATAGTGTTCGTGGTAACCTCTCTTACTATAGCTCATCTCCCCCAATTCCTTAGTTTGGCTGGGTGACCAGTAAAAGTCGCTCTTATAAGAGTCTTGGTTGTCCCAAATAGCTTACATTTGAGAATTATGGAGGCCACTGTCCTCTCGGAAATCTTCAGTGCAGCAGAAATTGTTTTGTAGCCTTCCCTAGATCTGTGCTTTTCAACAATCCTGTCTCTGAGTTTTTGCAGGCAGTTCCTTTGACCTCATGTCTTGGTTTTTGCTCTTATATACATTGTCAGCTGTGAAGCCTTTTACAGAGATGTGTGTGCCTTTAAAAATTATTACATTATCATTAATCAATTTCATTTACTACAGGTTGACTCCAAATGAATGTGTACTGTAGAAAGGGGGCATGAGCTAAATTTCATGTGTTGTTGCAAAGGGTCTGAATACTTATGCCAGTTTTTCTTTTTAATACATTTTCAGGCGTTTCTAAATTTCTGTTTTCACTTTGTCAATATGGAACACAGAATGTAGGTTAATGAGAAAAATGAATTTAAACAATTGTAGTATCAGGATGAAACATAACAAAATTGATTAAAGTAAAGGGGGTCTTGAATACCTTCTTAATGTACTGCATTATGCTATTTATATTATATATTCACTATATAATATGCTATTATGCTATTAAGACCAATATTTTGTGTATTGGGTGCAACAGAATATGTTAACATGGTTTAAGTTTCAAAAAACGCATTATTTTTTACATAGTGTACATTATTGTCCCACTCAGATGGGCCGAGTATCTCAAGAGTTTGGTGGAAATGTTAAGCCCTTTACCATAATCACAAATTCAACTTTTGAAGCCATTATAAAGACAGTTAATAATATCATCAGTTTTACCACATCAGTTCTACTTCAAGTCAGATCTAAAATGTGTAGATGACCAAGCCGATCGATTGGAAACAACTTTAAGCCCCAGTGAAACACAGTGCATCTATGTAGTCTTTTTGCTTCAAGTTATAAATGGAGAACAGAGGATACTCTCTGTAAACATAAATGCATTTGCACTTTACATCGTAATAACGACAAACAGTATGCAGTACTCTACATTGTCCAAAACTCCACATTTGAACAGACAATAGCAAATACTTTAAAAAAAATAAAACGTACCCACAGACTCTGATTCAGAAGCACCAGATTAGTACCTAGCAAAGTCTCCCGCTGAGGGGAATGAGTTGTCCGCAGAGTTAGGAAAACCTGTATTTCTCAGTAGGCAGCACTGGCTTATCACTGCAAAACTTAAAAGCTACTGGCGACTTTTGCAGCACGTCATTAGTCTTGTTTTTGGACATTTGTGCCCGGCTTAAGCAGCAACACAACTGTGATAACTAAAGCCAAGCCTTCTTTCTTTGCGTATACATTTGGGCGGCATTATTCAAATATTTCCATACTATGACATAAGAATGTGTGGGAGGAGTCAACCAAGTTGTGCTTTGTAACTTTGTAGATCTTAAGCAGCTGTCTGTGCATGTATAACACACTAAAGGAAAAGGAAAACATGAAAACGCATTATATAACCCCTTCAAGCACAGTTTTGTGAGAGCGAAGGAAATCCCACTTTGAGTGGAGAGATTACATTGATGTAATCTCATAGATTCATTACATACATTACATGTGTTACCTATTTACCAATCCAGCCTGAGACAGAGATAGTACTGACAGATACCCAAATGACTTGATGGACCTATGACTAATAGGAAGGTTGCAGGTGCGATCTACCATACGAACCTTGCAGCATTTATGTAAATATCTTGTTCTCTTTTGGATTTTTTCCAAAAAGAATACGTTGTTTATGCTAATATCACTGTTTTAATCATTGAGTTCACCACCACAACATTAAACCTTAAAATGAACTACACTGGCACCAGTGTTGCACTGAGTGGGAAGAACTATGCTCAGCAGTAGAAACTGGTCTTGGGCAGAAGGTGTAATGATGAGTGCATCACACGAGAATCCATATGCAGCGTTTTTATTAGCGTGGTCAAACAGGCAGGGTACATCAACGGTAAACAGGTTTATCAAAGTAAGACAGTAGCATAAATGATAAAGAGGCAAGAGGTCATAGGCTGGCAGCAATCAAACGAGTAATCCAATAAACAATTCAAAGGTCGGGGCAGGCGGCAAACAGGCAAGATGAGATAAACAATCCAAACAATACACAGCTAATCCAAACAGAGTAAACAGGGAAAATGGCTATGTAATGTTGCAAGGGTAAAAACAAGACTTTGTGAGGTAATAGCATCTGACTGGAGTTCCCTCTGGAGTTCCCTCGGTTCTCTCTGGTGGTGCGGAGGAGGTGGAGCAAGAACCTCTTCCGTAACAGAAGGAATGATCCAGTCAGACCAGATGAGCGGCTTCTTTCTGAACTTTCTCGAACTGACACACACATACTGTACACTTGCACACTTTATCAAGACCGACTCCCACGTCATTTTACATTACATGGGGACAAATTTCAAGTTACTATTCTACTAACTAACTACTAACTTAACTGTTGTAGGATACGTCCTGTTTCTCATGTTTGTAATATGGTGTTTGCTTTTTGCAGGGCCCAAGAAACACAACATACACAAGCACACAAGTTTTCTATTGACTTTTAGGGTTATTGACTAACCTAAACCCAATCCTAAGCCTAACCGAATTTTATTATTATTATTGAATTATTATTTAATGTGTTTATTAAGCCATTTTCCTTATTAGTTGTCTGGTCCAAACTATTTAGATGATCTACCTTTTGCCCACACACACACAGACACACATATCTTATGGAGATATAATAATAGAGTAGATCAGTTGCCGTTAAACCTGTACTATTTAGCAAATACCCTCTAATTTGACTGGCTCAACTGGTTGTTTTGTTGTATAATGATGTAGGGAACCAGAATAATCACAACTTTATTGTGTCCCTTGCAGCTGTGTGGCAACACACACAGTATCATAGTATTTACAGTGTCCAAGGCACCTAAAAATACCCAATTCTGCCAATTTTTTTTTGTACTTTAATAAAAGTAGCAAAATGTATTTCAATACAATAGCTGTTTCCATACAAAGTTGTTTGCATATATCCAAAGCAAATTAAGTGTGCAATTGAAATATCCCCTAAAACATTTAACAGTAAATAAACCACTGTTTCCTTCCAGTGAGTCAAAACAACAAAATCATAATTTCCTGACAAATTGACGGCAAATCTCACTATAAAGGGAAGTTGTTTAAATAGGAAAAGCCACGGTAGGACTTTCTCAGATATAATAAATTACTTGCACATCAGATCATGCAAACGAAATTTAATAAACATGGTCATGTCATCCTGCTTTCGGAGACGAATATCTGCTCTTTGAGAATGCAGTCGTTTAAAACAGTTCTGGGAAGTTCTGAACTGCTTTGACGACTGACTTTGTCAGATGCTGTGCTATAGTAATTGAGGCAAAGTCACATGACTTCTTTGATGCACATGAAATAATTTATTTGGTAAATGTGTTTCTATTGCTGTTTATGCACGTATCTTCTTATCAGAGAAACAATTTATTCAACTTAAAGCACATATGGTTTGATGCACATTTTTAAACTTATATTTTAGTTTGCATTAAAAACATATATAGGTGTATAGTTCTAAATCTGAGTGCAAACTCTTTAATAGGATTTATGTATAATTTATACATAAAAATATTACACTGTGCTTCTACTGCCTCAAAGCCTGGCTGTCTATTTGTAATTTACCCCCATTCTTTAAGTGTCGTTTTAAAGACCTTGTTCCACTGATAAATGAAAAAATAAAAGATTGAGCAGGTTGAATTGGCAACCTGCTCTGAAATGGTAAAGCTGCACAAAGGTGTTTGACAGGTACTTTTGCATTGAATCTAGATGTTCATTAGTTACTTTGCCCTAAAGAACCGTGTGTTTTAAAGAGGACTGGATTGATTTAAAAACTTTCTTTGCGTCACTTACTACAGTATGCTTATAAGAGTATAATGGAAGTACTTAGAGACCCGAGGGTGTCTACACACAGATTGACTTTGCAAACAAATGTCTTGTTTATACTTTCGCTTCACTCTGCACCGCGACTGTGCATACATCTGTAATGTCTTTGTTTTTTGTTCCATTTGACCTGTCTTTCATTTCTAGTAATTATGGCATTTTGTAGTCATGTCTGTGGGCTTTTTAGTTATTCCATGTAGCATATTCCATGTTTAGGTGTATCTGTGTTTCCACTAATTATCATTTTGTATATATACCCCAGTGTTTGCCTTTGGGCAAATTCTAACCGTCGTTTGCGTCGTTTGGCCTTGAAGGGCACTAAATTGGGGATGCTTTTGATAGGAATTCATGCTTTGTCTATTATTGGCCATTGTTCCTATGTCGTGTGCTGTTTCATCATTGTTTATGTTTAGGGAATTATGTTCTGTTCACATAATTCAATTCAATTTTATTTATATAGCGCCTTTTACAATGTTGCATTGCTTCAAAGCAGCTTTACATATAATAAAAAATAAAACATCTAAATCAGAAAAATTATCAAACGTACAACTTGGAAAACAGAATTTATGATATTATTGCGTATTTATATAGTTTATTACAAGATGTATATAAATTAAACAAATTAGGGATTATAAGGATAGAATGTAGTTGATTTTGAATATATAAAATTGACTGATGGTAACTACAATGCCTTTAGACCATTTGAATAAAAGGATGTCCATCAAAAATACCTGTCATTGTGTGTGAAGGCTCATACCTATATATTAAAGGGTAATGTATTCAGACTTTCTACTAAAACAGTATGTACTTCTGAGACTTTGTCTTTACTCAACATGATAAATGACAGGTTTCATATTAAGCAAGATATGCCATTCCAGCTTACATGGAGATGGCGCTTAGAAAAGGGTATAAGGGTTTTTAGTAATACCATAAATTATATGAACAATGTGGCAGCACGGCAGTAGCATGCAGTGGCTGCTCCGGATCCAAAATAGTGCTTTTGTTGTCTTTAGCCCAACTTTTAACACTACATGGACATTGGAGCAACTGGTGCTCATGTCTACAACCAACAGACACTCAGTTAGCACAGAGATCACGAAAAACCTATTCTTCATGATGATCTGTTGACAAAACTATACGATCCCAATTTGCTGCTCAGACCAGATCTCCAGTACATGGCGTTGCCTGATGCCGGTGGCCGGAAGGATGGTCGCCAAAAGCGGAAGTGTGGCAAGAGAGCAGGAGTCCGTGCTAGGCTAAAAACAAACCTTAGCTGGCCGGCTTTGTCGTCCATTCTACCTTCCAACATTTTCTCCCTGGATAATAAACTGGCCTACATCCGACTTCAGCGGATCTCACAACCCGAATTCAGAGACTTTGCATCTTTGTTTTCACAGGGATGTGATTTAGGGACAGAGTTCCAGACACCGCCATTCAGTTAGACGGACTCTCCTTGTTTCGTGCTGACAGAAATGTAGCTCTGTGCGGTAAGGCTGGCTTGTGGGTTTGCATCAACACAGAATTGTGCAAGAACTCTGTGCTTGTTTCCAATCACTGCTCACCGCTTGATGCAGACCTTTTTATTTACTATGGGAATTCACCACTGTTTCATTGTCTGAGTGTACATTCCCACCAGTGCTAATGCTAATAAGACACTATGTGAACTCTATGGGACTATTAGTGAGCTGCAGAATGCTCACTCTGATGGACTTTTTATTATCACCAGAGGTTTCAACCATGCATATCTCGAAGCGGTGCTCTCTAAATGCCATCAACATGTGGACTTTGTGACAAGAGGAGCAAATGTGCCGGATCTCGTTTACACAAACATCCCTGGGGCATATTGTGCGGAACCCCGCCCCCACCTCACTCCACCTCAGACCACATCTCTGTTATGCTAATTCCAGCATATAGACCAATTGTCAGACGCTCTAAACCGGTTCTGAAGCAGGTGAAAACCTGGCCAGCAGGAACCATCTCTGCTCTTCAGAACTGTTTTGGAAGCTGCAACAGATGATGAAACAACCAACTTGGAGGAATACACGGCCTTAGTGACTGTGTTACGAATTAGGTCTCTGCTCTGTCTCCGCCACGCCACCAGACGGAGCCCTCACCGGAATGCTTACTGGTACCAATCTGGACTACAATTCCCATAGGGCTGCTTACCTGGGATTGATTACTTCCTGTCAGCTGTTTCCTGTTAGAGTGACTATTTAGGCCTCTTACAAACCATGTGGCATTGCAAAGTCTTTTTTTTTTGCCCCGGCAACAATTCTGAGTGTTTATTACTGTGTTTTGGATTACGTGTTTGAACTGTGGATTGTTTATACCTTTGATTGTTTGCTGCCTGCCCCGACTTTGGATTGTACTCTGGTTTTTGTGATTGTTTGTTACCTGCCACAACTACTGTCTGTTTACCATTTTGCCTCTGCCTTGCCCTAGCTACCCTGTTTGCTGTTCCACGACCCCGGCCTGTTCTAACTGCGATTTAATAAAGCTGCAAATGGATCCTCGTATGTCTAATCCTTCATTACGCACTGGCTACATTAGCAAACAGGATGTTAGCCTTGAACATCTCCCTCTGCAACTGGATCCTGGGCTTCCTAACTGGGAGACCTCAGTCAGTCCGGATCGGAAACAGCATATCCAACACCACCACACTGAGCACTGGGGCCCCTCTGACTGTGTGCTTATTCTTCTGCTGTTCACTCTGCTGAATCATGACTGTGCAGCAAAGTACAGCTTGAACCACATCATCAGGTTCGCAGATTACATAACAGTGGTGGGTCTCATCAGCAAGAATGACGAGTCAGCATATAGAGAGAAGGTGCACCGTCTTTGTGCCTGGTGTAGAGCCATCAACCTGTCTCTGAACACTGATAAAACAAAAGAGATGATTGATCGACGGGTCCTCTGTGGAGATCTTCAAGAGCACCAAATTCCTTGGTATTCACCTGGAAGAGAACCTCACCTGGTCCCTGAAAAGAAAGCCCAGCAGCACCACTAATTCCTACGAAGGCTGAGAAAAGCACACCTTTCACTCCCATTCTGACCACATTCTCTATCACTCTATCTCTATCGTTGCATCACTTACTGGTTGGGAAATTGCTCCATCTCAGGCTGCAAAACCCGACAGCGGATAGTGAGGACAGCTGAGAAGATCATTGGAGTCTCTCTTTTCTTTGTTGTGGAAAAAGGTACCGGAGCATCTGTGCCTCACAACCAGACTGTAACAGTTTCTTCCCCCAAGCCATCAGACTCTTGAACTTGCATGATCTGGTCTGACACATACAATGCACAACAATCATGCACACACTCAGGAGTAAAACACAATGCACACACACTCACATGCACTCAGAACAACCTCTGATTGGATAACATAAGTCTTAAGGGTGTGGTATCCTCACTAGTTTAAAAGACCAGTGTCCAAGAACACAAGCGTCTTTGGTCTTTCTTCTTCTCTCTCGTCTCATTTCTCATCTTCTACAGTCCTTCAAGGAGAACCAGGATAAGAATGCTGAAATAGAAGTTCTCAGCAGACCTCTAAGCTTGTGCCAGGCTTCGGCCTAGTCTTTCCATTCATCAAAGACCTCTGCATTAAACTGGTTTTCTCCCTCTCATCAATACAGCATCCAGCGAAGATCAACTGGAGCCCCATCTAACTTGGTCTTAGTAATTAAGGCATTAACTATCATTAGCCCTTTCACTGAGGTGTGTTGGAATTAAGAAACCGATGATTTATTCATTGACCAATTAACATTAATTTCGAGTGAACGTGTTCATAAATAATTACGTCTGTAGTGGAGAATGAGTTCACAAATAAAGATATATTAATCCCCTTTTACATTTATTACAGCCGTAAGAGGTTTGTTGTGCCCAAGATATTTTGTTTGTGTCTTTCCCTCTGTCTGTTTTTGCAGATGTATTACCACCTGACTTCAATAACCAATGCCCTGTTCTGATTGGATGATGGGAAGGGATGGTTCAAGAATATAGTGATCATATATATCATAAATTTGTAATCAAATAGTGTTTGTCTGTCATATGAACTATTGATAATGCCAGCTTTCCTTTATCTTTTCTATTATATTACATTAAAATATTTAGCTAGAATTCCATTTAAATCTTTAGCTAGCAAGTACCCACATGACATACGTAAGAGCCTGTAATGAAATTCATTTCTTAAAATGTTTAACACTTTTAAGAAGTATTTGATTAAACAAATAAATATTTCAAATACAGCCCATAAATTGTGCAGAGCAACTAAAATATTCAGATGCATCAAAACTTATGTCTATTCTTTGATATGAGACACAAGCTGAGGAGTGTGTTGTTGATGAAAATATGTATCAGTCATAGAGGAGTCAGCTGCTTTTGTGCTTTCTGGGCTCTTCTGGTGTTTAGCTGTAGCCCAATACAGAGTCACTTTGCTAATTCTTAACAGTGCTCAGATTTGCAGATGAATGTCAGATATTTTGAATGCCTAGGTGTGTATGAGTATTCTCACTCAGGATAATAGTGTCATAGTTACTGTGAAATCCACCAATTTGTAACTTGTTGAGGTTAGGGTTGCTTAGCCTTCACACCAGCATCCACCAAGATTTGAGAGCCGATAAATGCCGCTTGCAGCTTTAATTTGATTTGTTTATGGGCTACCATGAGTCTAAATAAGCAGTATTATAGCCAAGTTTCCTGCCTCCTGGGGCAGTGTCCTAGGTCTCTGTATGCATGTGTATTTGATAAACCAAGGTTTAGCTCACCTGCATTGTTTAATTATTAGAATTTTTCCTTTTTTCAAAATGTGAAGCATAGCCAGACATACTAGATCAATTAGTAGACCAAGCAGAACACTGCTTTGGGTTATATTCAACAATATCATCTCAAACTTTAAAAAATATTTTCAACACTATTTTTCTAAATTATTCAAGTGGTAGTACATGCTAATGAGTGCTATGTACCAATCAGTCACATTCTATATAATATTCTTGGGTTTTCAACCACCACAGTATCACTTTGAGGAAGAAGACATTCCATGTTAAATTATGCCTTCCAGAGCTGTTTAGATGTACGTTTCTGAAATCCAAAATTAAAATTAACTGCATGACTTAAATAGCTGTTTGCATTATTCTTAATAATAGTATATTTTTGGATTGTCAAAAATCAACATATTTCAAATATTTCATTTGTTTTTAAATATTTTAAAAATGTTTTATTTGACTTGATATTTTTGCTTTCATCACTATTTATGTTGGTTTTTCTTCTGTAAAAATATTTAAAAATCAGAAGTTAACTTAACCAAAGGACCTTTGGTTAAGTTGACACAGAATGACAGTTGAATGTAACTGTATTGCCGCTATATGCTATGTTTATCAGCTGACTGATTGATTGGCACTTATTTTTAATATGCCAAATTCATTAAATACTGTGAGGTTGTCTATGAACATTTTTGGATATTATGGTCTGATTAATGGTGGCTGATGAATGAATTCTGTAATACAGAATGCTTAATTACAGCTGTATTTGGAAACAAGCATGATTAAATGCTGTGTCTGCATGTTTGACCACAGCTAAACCATTTGCATAAATACATCTGATTGAATAAGATGAGATAAAATAAGATGTGCTGGTTTATATTTACTACTTAAATTACTATTACTATTTTACTATTTACTGTTTTACTGTTTTAGCAGAACTATGGCCACAATAATATTATATGAACAGTGTGCTAATTGATGACCACTTAGTGCTTTTAACAATATTTAATATGTTGATCAAAGCTTGATTGGTTTCTTTCTTTCTGAATACCAATTCACTAAAACTAAGATTACAGCCAGGATGTGGTAAAAATGGAACAAATGCAAATGGAACACAGAAACAAAAAGATAAAGGGGTGGATGAATTCACACATAAATAAACATACAACAAACATAAACAAACAATGTGAAATGCTGTGTTTTTTCCTCTCCTGCGAGTCCCAGTGTTTACTGTGATACTGTAAGCCTTGAATGAACGGCCTGAATTAGCTGTTATGTGTTACTGAAATAATAGCTGTGAGTCAGCCACATTTCTGCAAGACCATTCATGTGCTTGTTGGTGCTGCCCAGCTGATACAAGATACTGTAAAAGTGTATCAGCAGGCTATAAAAGTCATTTTATTATCTGGAGAAATAAATTTGCTACAACAATATATTAGACATTGTGCTTCTTTAGGTCATTTTATGCAAAAAAGGCTTCTTTGTCTAGCCACTGCATTAAACAATGAAATGCCACTGTCAAAAATAGGGCTGTCACAATTATAAAATTTGCTTGATGTTTAATTGATAGATAATTGTGTTAAATGACAATTCATTGTCTGTTTCAGGGCTTTGATAATAGGCCTATTTTAAAAGGTGACGTGTATAACCCAGAAGGGAAACCAAAATATTTTCCAGAACATTTCGCTCAGTGTGCGAACTTCATTCACTTACTTACAGAACAATTGCGAAGAGGAAAATGGTTGGCATGAAGGGTGCTCTAGTAATTTCTTCTTTGAATAAAAAAAAAAATCATTCCATATTGTTTTCAAAGACAAAATTTTTAGAACTCATTAAATTTGGGACATTTACTGTGAGTAGAAGGATGAAGTCTGTGTCCATCAAGAGCAGACCATATTTATCATTTCATAGCTTTTCCATTTAGCATTGAATTTTGGCCATAAAAGAAAAAGAAGAGAGTACTCTAAGTACATCTCACGAAGAATGAAATCTGTGTCCTGTTGTAAATATACAGCATTCTGTGCCTTTCAGCACATGCCCCATGCTATAATACCATACCTTCTGAGCAGACTTGATTTGGTCAGGATGTTGCGACAACGACACCGACAACGACAACCTACAACGACACCGACAACGACACCTACAACGACACCGACAACGACACCGACAACGACACCGACAACGACAACGACACCTACAACGACACCGACAACGACACCTACAACGACACCTACAACGACACCTACAACGACTGTGTTGCGACAATGACCCTTACAACACAGCAAACACAAGCCCATTAAATAGGGAAAGCAAACAAGGCAGGTAATGAGGGCAAGCAGGTGAGGGGAATGAACTAATGATGGGATAATTAACAAGAAAACAAGAGGGCAGGGTCAAGACTCAAGACATGAGAGCACATGGCACAAAGTAAACAAACAATGGTCATGTGCTTCCACAGATGACACAGAGCATGAGTCTAGACCCTGACTCTAAAATGCAAGAACTAAGATTAGAATAGAGTCAAGATCCAAACATCATGCTCTGACACAAAACACAAGGGCTGTCAGGATCCTGGCAAGAGAATTTAGAAGAAAGCCAAGACCCTGACAGAAGTTTTGTATTTGATGATACATATTTGATGATATGCAATTGGGTTTGTTACATCATTTAATGACAAAATTAAAACTTCATAAACTCTCATAATCATAGGCCAAGGTTTTTAAAAATTCTAAGCAAAAATAGCCATTTTTTCATCTCTGAACCACTAGGTGGTGCTGTGACGAAACTGCACGCATCCTCAGGTCATGTTTGTGATGACACATGCCAAGTTTCGTGTGAATCCACCAAAGTGTTGCCAAGATACAGCCTTATATCCATTGTTGCATGCCTGCTGAAAATTCAAGAGGTGTTGTCACGATTTTCGTAACTTTTTGTCAGGGTTGTACGTAGATGCTACGTACCAAATTATGTGCAAATCAGACAAACTTCTAGGAGGAGTTCAAAGGACAGGTTTTTCAAAACATTCAAAACAACTGGAAATTTTTCATGATGGAAAATGATGTCATATGGTATGGTGTTTGAATCATCATGAGCCAAGGAATCAGAGGAAAAAATAATTTTGTTTCTAGGACTTATGGCTTGACCCCTAATAAGAACACAAACCGATACAATAGAGGTCTTCACCCCTTCAGGGCTTGACCCTAATTACTTTCAGTAATTACAGTCACAGTCTCTAATGTACATCTTACATACATTTTGACACACAATTTTGACATACGGATAGTACTGATAAGGAACATGGAAGATTTGCAATAATACCATGCATTCTATATTACTATTACTATTTCATAATTTGTTTTTCCAGTGTTTCCAATTTCCAGTGTAATTTCCAGTGTTTTTTTGTCCTATTTCTATTCCTATATAGCTGTAAATGTACAAAGTACTGATATATGCACTATAATATACAAAATAATTTTTATATTTAAGTATATATAAGTTTTATATTGAAACCAACAAATAAAATTAGCACTATTCATTTTTTGTGTGCATAAACATTAAAATAACATGTAACCTAGCATCATGTGGCTAGGTGAGTTTCCCTAGTGCAGGTTTAGCACAGTCTTAAGCAAAACATAATCAAACATAAACCCAACAAAAGTAAAGCCAGCGAATCATCTGCCAGTGAGTAATCAATCCTAGATTAAAAACAGCCAGACATGATTATCTGATCGCATATTTTATTGTAAAATAAATAGAAATTATGATTTAGTCTATGGTATTATGATATAAACAAAATAAATATATCTATATTTCTCACTTTTATAATACTAAAAGTGTTGTTTAGGGAAGCCCTGTGACTGTTTCACAAACAAAAATGCGACCAGACACAAATAAATATGTGTATATATATATATATATATATATATATATATATATATATATATATATATATATATATATATATATATATATATATATATAACGTCATTCAACATTTTATTTGTAACCTTCATAGTTAAGAATATACAACTAGCAGTGGAATGTAAATCTGGAATACTTTCTGTGCAAAATATACTTTTCTATTCAACATGTCCATAAAACAAACCATAAACTGGAAATTCGCTATCATTTTAATTGTCTAATATACCACACCTTGATAATAAAACAAATTACTCCAAAAAACAATTCCTAATTTTTTCCATCTTTTCACACCTCCATTAAAACTATCAACAAAAAAGACAACATCTGCTATAGTTACTTTTGGTAAATAAATTGACTGGACAAAAACAAGCTTCTCTCAGTTCATTATAATAATGATCATAGTAAAACAGAAGTAAAACAGGCTAATTATGATGATTAATTGTCTCTTTTGTGTGTGTGCTTCATTTATTAAATAATTCATTAAGTCACAAATTACTGTGATCTCTTATATAATTTATTTGCAAGTGTTTACTTGCAGTATAAGATAAATACACTTTAATACATATAAAACATAAACAATAATACAAAAAATATATAAAATCCTTTAGTATGTGTGGTTCACATCATAAACTCTTTAAAAGACACTTTCGTTTTTGCTAGTGCAATCTAAAAGAAATATTTTAGCTTGTTTACTGACTAGATATGGTAAGATTCTTATTTTTGCTGACCATTTGTCAGAATTTGGAAGGTTTCCCTAAAGATCCAATTTTGCTAGTTTTTGTCCCCCCTACATATTTTATGGAAGATCATTGTTATTGTGAACTTTTGCTAATCTAATCTAAGTTTCAATGAAAAACATCAGACACTGGCAAATAAGAAGGGAAAAAGGCTGGTAAATACAACAAGTTATATATTAGATGAAATCTTTGTCAATGTATGGTAGTTGTGAACACACACAGCAGTGGGAACAACTGGGGGAAGGGCACCTCAGTCATTTCCTGCCATCGAACCTGCAACCTTTGGTTTACAAGTCTGACTCTTTAACCATTAGGGCACAACTTCCCTGATGATATTTGACTAAACAAAAACTATAATGGTTCACAACTTCACTGAATGAGAAAGATAGATCTCACTGCATAAGGTCTGCACAGCTGTTACTTAATACTGCAAATGAGAAATCTTGAACAGATGAACAAAGTTTACAGAATATCTGCCTTAATGCTCAATATG
This sequence comes from Chromobotia macracanthus, assembly GCA_036877525.1. NCBI lineage: Eukaryota > Metazoa > Chordata > Actinopteri > Cypriniformes > Botiidae > Chromobotia > Chromobotia macracanthus. Next base: position 7,134,888 of record JAZGTH010000001.1, on the reverse strand, counting down.
TTTGTTCAGGAATGCTTTAATGAATAGCACTGTTTAATTGTGCAGTTACAGTCAGGTGAAAAAATTAGGACATCCTGTGAAAGCATGTGTATTTTGTAACATTTTTTTAAAATATGGTTTAGTCTCAATTTTAACAATACAGAGAGATTAAAGTAATATAACTAAACAATTAAAACTGAAGAAAAAGTATTTTCAAGATCTTCTGTAAATGTAATTCTACAAAAATGCCTATTTTAACTGAGGAAAAGATAGGACACCCTAGCCCCTTATAGCTAGTGTTACATCCTTTGGCTGAAATAACTGCAGTGAGACGCTTCTTGTAGCCATGTACCAGTCTCTGACACTGGTTTGAGGACAGATCTGGACTTTGACTCGGCCATTCCAGGACTCTCCATTTCTGCCTTTTCAGCCAGTCTTTGACCCAAAACATACTAGTAAATGAACCATTGTCATGTTGCATGGTCCAGTTCCGTTTCAACTTTAATTTTCTAACAGATGGTCTCACATGTTCTTCAAGCACCTTCTGATACACAGTAGAATTCATGGTGGATTCTATGATGGTGAGCTGACCAGGTCCTGCTGCAACAAAGCAGCCCCAAACCATGACACTTCCACCTCCATGCTTCACAGTTGGTATGAGGTTCTTTTCCTGGAATGCTGTCTTTGGTTTACAGCAAACATGTCCTCTGCTCTGGTGTCCAGATAATTCAGTTTTGGACTCATCTGTCCAAAGAACATTATTCCAGAAGTCCTGGTTTTTGTCAACATTCTCTCTGGCAAATGTCTGTCTGGCCTTGATGTTTCTCTCAGAGAGCAAAGGTTTCCTCTTTATATCAGATGGTAGGGTCAGAATTTGGCGTAAAGAACATGAAAGCTTGGATCCATCCTGCCTTGTCTCAACGGTTCAGGCTGGTGGTGGTGGTGTAATGGTGTGGGGGATATATTCTTGGCAAACTTTGGGCCCCCTAGTACCAATTAAGCATTGTTTAAATGCCACAGCCTAAATGATTATTGTTTCTGACCATGTCCATCCCTTTATGACTACAATGTACCCATCTTCTGATGGCTACTTTCAACAGGATAATGCACCATGTCACAAAGCTCAAATCATCTCAGACTGGTTTCTTGAACATGACAATGAGTTTACTTTACTCACATGGCCTCCACAGTCACCAGATCTCAATACAATAGAGCACCTTTGGGATGTGGTGGAACGGGAGATTCGCACCATGGATATGTAGCCGACAAATCTGCAGCAACTGTGTGATGCTATCATGTCAATATGGGCCAAAATCTCTGAGGAAAGTTTCCAACACCTTGTTGAATCTATGCCACAAAGAATTAAGGCAGTTCTGAAGGCAAAAGGGGGTCCAACCCGGTACTAGCCAGGTGTACTTTAAATACTTATTATAGCAAGACTAAAAAACTGGGAACATAAGAGAAACAGTACACACATAACCAAAGAAAAGTGAGAACCTACAAATGAATGAACTGAACAGGGTGTATATGAACACTTAGTGGATCCAACATTAGTGGATGGAGGAGTCTTATGTGGTGTATTTCAGATTTTTAATAATTTTGTTTGGATTGTTGCTGCAGTTGCTGCAGATTTTTTTTCTTTCCATTTTGTACAACCCCAAATCAGAAAAAGTTGGGACAGTATGGAAAACAAATAAAAAAAAGAAAGTAGTGATTTCTAAATTTACTTTGACTTGTATTTCATTGCAGACAATACAACAGCACATTAAATAATGTGTTCCTCATGATTTTTATTGTTTTTTCTTAAAAAAAAACTATGCATGGGACATGACGTCCTGAGAGGCAGTAATTGCCAGGTAAATTGATAAAAACAAAAACAAAATAACTCATCACTAAATTTTGCACTTAAGAAAAAATAGAAAGTGTGGATACAAAGGCCAAAGACATATAGGCATAATCACCAAACAGACAAACTGCTAAAATCTAAGGTTTTGTATATTTAAATGAATATTATGAATCAATACCTCATAATCTGGCTATCAGATTTCTACAAATGGTAAATAAGCATTGGCTGTGTCTTTTTCATACCTTATGTGTTTAAGAAAAGCTCTTTAGTTTGTTTAGTGCAGCATTTTACTAGAGCCAATGGCATGCTTTTGTGACACCTTCTGTAAATATATAAAATTTTCACTTTCTCTGTGTAAACTCTTGTTATACATCCCAAGCACTGGGTAAAAATCTAAATATATATATTTTTTTCCATTTTTTACTGCTTGTATACCTCAGGTTCCAGTGGAAATGGAAGAGAGTTTGTGTCCTGGCCCTGCGCACTCACAGCAGCCTGGAACACGACACAGTTTTGTACAGGAGCACTTCCAAGCTCAGTACAGGTCAGACACTCTTTAGACTTTAAGATTAGATCCAATCTTCATTACTTTGTCCTATTTTTACTCTTCTGGGACACTAGTCACAAGGCTTGTGTTCTGCAAGATGGCCGCGACGGGTCAATGGTGTTTTTATGTCTGTTAGTCTCGTCTCTTCGTCTTCAAACAGTTTAATTTCTCCGAAAATCATCAGAAAACGCGAAACAAATCGACGAGAGCTTGGAAATCGGCAGTGCGTACAAACATGCGTACAAACATCAGCTTTCGCGGCGACCACCGAGAAGCTACGAGGGCCTTCCCTCTGAGCCGAACCGGCCGGGCCCGCCCTGTTACCGCACAAGCCGCCGGGCGCGTGAGAGGGGAAGAAGCAGCGGGGACGAGCAGGCTAAGGGCAACCCCAGACCAGCGATCAATTACGGGTGCCGTTGGTAAATAAACTGGACCAATTCAACAGTCGGTCTACACAGCATGAGTCAGGGACTTTGTGTTTTGTTTTCACTGAAACATGGCTAAAGACAACATCCGGACTCCGCCATTCAGCTGCACGGATACTCTACGGCGGAAGGGATAGTCGTCAGGAAGCGGGGGCGGTGTTGTTCGTCAACAGAGAAGTTAATAATGCGCGGTAGTGACTAAACTGCGCTGGTGGAGGTGATGTTTGTGAAGTGCAGACCGTCTATCTGCGCGGGAGTTCACGCTTTATTGTCGCGGTTTACATCCCCCGTCTGCAAGTAAGGGCCGGAGCTGTACAGCGCCATCAGCGATCAACAAACAAACAACCCCGCGGCTTTTTCATCATAGGGCGGAGATTTTAACCACAAACTTAAAGACAGTCTTGCAAGTTCTACAATGTGACTTTAGGAAAAGGTGTTTACACAACACAGAAGCAGGGCTGAACCCGCCCCACTCGGGTACTCGAATTTGTTATGCTAATCAGCAAAATTTTAAAAAAGGTTAAAAACTCATAAAGTTGGCGGTGAGCTACTCAGCTAGGCTTTAGAAAGGAGTTTTAAGGCAGCATACTATGTCCAATGGGAAAAGTGCTGATGATGTGCAGTAAAAGACATCAGAACGTGGATGACGGCAAGGTTGGGGGCTGCAAAGACCAGAGATGAGGCATCAGATAGGAGATAAAAGCAAAAAAAATTCTGTGGCATAAGAAAAATCAAAAAAAAATCCAGACAGAGAGCTCGGGCTTGGCGAGCTTCAGACATCAAAAGCCCTCACGCTGTGATGAGTCCTCAGTGCACTTTTCACGGTTGAAATGCAGAAGAACCACAAACTCACCCACCAGCCTGTCTTCCCAGCCGTAGTGAGGAAGACCCTGTCTAGGATTAACCCACGCAAGGCAGGGTCCTGAACATCTGGCCGTGTACTGAGACTGTGCTGCCGTGAGATGTCTAAAGATATCTTCAAATCTCGTGGAGGCAGTGCCATGTCTCAAGTCCACAACACATGTACAGAAATTTGTCCTGTCTGAATGACTACGTCCCATAGCAGCCAACAGAGAAGTGCTTGAGAGATAGTCATGAATCACATAAAACCAGCCTCCCAACACATACACCCGCCCAGTTTGCATCGTCCAAACGCCTCGGATGATGCAATTTCCTCCACCCTCCACTGGCTCTTAGAAGAAGATAATTTCATTGACTTCAGCTCAGCATCAACAATAACACACTCATAATAAATTACCTCTGGGCAACTCTCTGTAGATTCTGGACTTTTAATGAAAGCCCAGTCAGTCCGTGTGGCCACAAACTCGAGCACTCCACTGAGCAAGGCTCAGGCGCTCAGCTTTCCTTGGTTCAAGTTCAGTACATATATCCTGCAAGGGTAGGTCTAAAAGTGAACGCACGAGAGAGGGCACAGCTACGGCATGGCGAATGCCTCATGAAGAAAGGAGGTGTGATGGACCTCAGGAGAAACTCAACCCCTGCAGACAGCCGACTGTGGAGAGAGTCACACTAAATTCTGGGGGTGCCAGAGGATCTCACTGGACCAAACCGTCCCCCAAAAGGACAAAGCGCCTACACTTTCTCCGCCCGGCTGAAAAGACAAGTCTCCCTCCACAATCCTCACATTTCTACAGGGGAACAGAGTGTGCTGACCAGCTGCATCCTTCTGGTATGGGATGCAGCGCGGGAAGACCTCAGGGAAGGCTCCTCCCAAAACTAGGCCCACTCAGCCGTCAGGAAAGGTCACGGGCAGGCCCAGCGCTCATTTCCAGGTGTGAGGCTGAAAATATAAATGTATATATATATTATTTTTTGTGAGTGGCTCGGGGCTGAGAATTATAGTTTAAGGGGAAAACAAAAGTATATCCAGCCTAGTTTTCTCAGCAGATGTTATATTGGAATTTAGTTTGTATTTAATAGTTATTATAGGATTTATTTTTTAAAATATATAATGATTGATTTTCGTTTTTATGAACGGCCTGGAGGCTTCGTCCTCACGGAAGACAAAAAGCTCAACTTGATTGATTGAGAGTGTTGTATTACACATCCCTGTTTGCTGTTTATGTCAGTGGTAACTGATATAGTAAGTGTAACAAATTTGTAATTGTAATATGTTATCCAAACATATGGATAGAGTGCATATGTGCATAATCAAATGTTTATTAAATCCAAAAGTGTATCAGAATCCTTGAATGATGAACCATGAACAAACACATGAAACAGCACTTAATAACATAAACAATAAACAAAAGATACACATAAAAACACTAGGGCTTTTTATACACAGACTAATCATAGGAAACATTGAACATTTGGACACAATAGGGTGGAACCTAAACAGGACTACAACATAAAGTGACGAAGACATTATCGTAATACTAAATATAAGTTACTAAATAAAAGACAACAAACACACACAGATACATGACAGTAACTTTACGCTATGTTGATATAACAACACTTTCTGTTAATTGGCTGTTAATTAATTTTAAAATGCTAAACTGCCCATTTTAAAATACATTGTGATGGCGGGGGCAAAAACATTATGACTTTGCATGCTTAATTTCTAGACCTTTTCGTTTTTTTGTTTAATGCTGATGAGAACTCTAGGATGCAGCCTCCCGTTTGGGAAGTACCCTTTTTAAGCCTTAGTTATTTCAATCATTCCTTGCACAGTCTTGTCAACACTGTAATTCTGAGCATTCTGTTGTTTCTTCCAGTGTTCGTGTTTTGATCTCCTTTTTCCCAGTTTTCCCTATGGTTTCCTGATTCCTGGACTCTATTGTTGATTCAGACTATTTACTGTGTTTTGATCTCTTGCCTGTTTCTTGGATTATGTTTGTGGATTACCTGTATTAGAGTTGCATCTGGATCTTCACCCATTTGTGCTTGAGCAGTTTGTAATAGAAGACTTCGCCATGAACAGATCCAGCAGCCGAAAAAACTTAGACCCAATATGGACCCGGTCGACCAGTTAGGCACCTGTCGATTATGTCCAGCGCTTTTGTGAGGTAGCTTAACAGGTTCCTATTGATGAAATTCCTTAAAGGACATATCTTCGCAACAGCCTCAATAAGCCTCCTGGAGGGGAAATCATTTATGGTTTGAGTGATTATTTGGACTATGCATTAATGTTATGTGGCTCCTCTTTTACTGTGCAGGAAGTAGAGGAGTATACTTTCCCTAAACAGTTTTTTGGGAGGCAGTGTGCAACAAGCTCCAGGGTCCCGGTGGCCATAATTTTCAGCTTGTCCAATTCTGACAGTTGCTAGTCCTATGTTTTCAGAACCTTCCAGTCCATGGGTGCCCATGCCAGAGCTTCCAACCATATGGCTGCCACTCCAGAGCCTCCAGAAGATATCAGTGCAGAAAGCTGTCAGAAGAGAAAAGTAATTTTGTTTAGGAGGGGAGCTGGCTGCCTTCAGTGAGAGTTGCCATCTGCCTTTAAATCTGCCTCTGCTTATAAGTAACAGCAGAAGGCAAGCGTGGCAGCTCGTTTAGCACATGCCTTGCAGCCCAAGAAGAAGTTCGATCTGAGAACTGTGCTTTCACAGGGTTGTGAAGAAGAACATCTAAGCCAGCTGCATGGCAGTGGGGACCATCCCCACGAGGGATTGTCTGTGTACGTTAACATCTTATGCCAGACCACCTTCTGAGCCCTTTGAGGCTCCAGACTCATTTGCATTCTAAATGACATAGATGAATGGCTAGTCATGTTCGACATTTGGCAAGGCCAGCATCTTTCAGTCCTCCAGATTCAGATGCTGCTGTGCGTTATGGCAGCAGCACCTGGCACATAAATTGCCTGGATTTGAGGGCATATTTCAATGCCTCTGGCATTGATGCACTTCTTTCCACATCTCAAGGCCCAACATGTTCTAGTCTGCATAGGCAACACGACAATAGTCTCTTATATAAATCACCAGAGAGGGCTGCATTTGAGCCTCCTGTTCAGGCTGGTGCAGCAGATCCTGCTCTGGGCACATACCAAACTGCTTCCCATCAGAACAATGTACATTCCAGGGCTTGTACATCTGGGAGCAGATATCCTGTTGAGAAAGAGCTAAGGCTAGGCTAAGGCCTGGGGAGTGGAGGCTCCATCCAGAAGTTGGAAGAGTCCATTTGGCAGACAAATGGCAGAGCAGAAAAGATTTCGACCCACTCTGGTTCAGCCAGGATCGAGTACATCTACTCTTGGTAATGCCATCCTGGCTGACCTGAGTCCGGTTCTCAGAACTAATGTCTCTCCTGGATGGAGCTCCTAGGGAGCATTCAGTCCAGAGGGATTTTCTATCTCAGGCTAGATGTCATGGTACAGGCGTTGCCGAGGCTGCGTCTGTGTACCTTTCCCCCAATAGCCTTGCTTCCAGGAGTTCCATCAAAGGTTTGCCAGGACCAAGTACATCTACTCTAGGTAATATGGATTTTCTACCAGGCTCGGGGGCTGATATTTCACCCTGGCTATAAATTTGGAAACTGTGGGCCTGGCCCCTGAGAGGAGCCAGCTCCTAGATGCTAGTCTCTCAACTGAGGTTGTAAAGACGATTCTGAGTTCCAGAACTCTTTATACTATGAAAATGTTTGCCCTGAAGTGGCAGCTCTTTATGTCATGGTTTGAGCAATGCCATGTTGACCCAGTTCACTGCTCAATCGATTCAGTGCAAGAGCTTGAGTTCCTTCAAGAGCACCTTTTTACAAGGTTAGCTCCTGCTCTTCAAGGTTTATGTGGCCACTGTTTATGCTAGACATGAACCTTTTAATGGAGTCTATTGGGACGCATCCTTTGGTGCTTTAGCCCTTCTGTCTTATGCCATATGTCTTAAGTCACCAGAACATGAAAGGCTTCACTTCTTGTGTTCAGTCAGAGATTTAAGGATCTTTGTCCACCTGTCAAGCCAGTGGCGTAAGACCTCTCAGCTCTTAGTCTGTTTTGGTGGTTGCAATCGAGGTAATGTGGTCACCAAACAGTGCTGGAACGTCTCACTGGATCACAGATGTTATTACCCTGGTCTATGATGCCCTCTTCGCACACATTCATTAGATTTTACAGCTTAGACTTGAATTCAATCCCAGATGCTCAGGTCCTCCTGGCCTCTTTGTCTGCTTCCAATGTTCTCTGTGCCAATGTTTCACATGTGGGGCAGACCTTTACCTAAGTGTGGCTTAGTGGGCATTGACGCTCCCATAGCATCAAGCGGTGAGTTCCCTCAAAGCCTTTAAAAGGCTACGTGGCGTGCAATACTACAACACATGACCTTGACCTGCCTATAAATTGCATCAAGACATGATGCAGCATCTTGTTCCCTGTCTCAGGGAATCAGGTTACATACAGTTTCGTGTAATTTGTATCGTGTAAGTCTAAAGTGACTTGGTTAAATGTCAAGTTACTAAATATAAGTTAACTGTTTTAATGTTAACTTTTTGTTGCCAGTTGAAGGCGCTATGATCATGACTCACAATAGTCATATCAATGTCATCAGACATTGACACCACCACAACATATTTGCCAAGTTTAATGTAAATTGTTTAGTGCATGCCGTAGATATTAGAGGCTTCCTGTGTCCCCATTTTGGCCATAATTTTACTGCCTCATTATGGCAATATTGTTTGATATCTTGAGAATTCAAGAATTTCGAGTCTTCAGTGTCTTGGCATGATGTTTGGTGAAAATCACACAAAACCCTTAGGAAGAGTCTTTAAACGTTCACAGCATGCGCTTTTTAAAAAATCCAAAATAGGTGACTTTCTGTTGGGCGAAGCTAAGGGGTGTCAGTGTGAAAGTTGTTTAGGGTCCCTGAAAGCCACATAAGCAAATATGTGTGCAAGTGTATGCACGTATGCAAGTGTGTGGAGACAAATGTGAGGAAACTTTAAAAATGCATTTTAAATAATGTTGAAAATGTTTAAAACTATAAAAAAAATACATGACAAATAAGATGTATCTATGGTTGTTAATTTTTCTCAATTTACAAGCCATTGGCAGGTTTAGCACAAAGTCAGTTTTGCATCTTGATTGTGGGTGTGTTAAACATTATTTAATATGCTTATGGTCATTTTTCAGGTCATCCCTGACATGTCCACATTGCCTTAAACAGAGCAACACCTTTGACCCTTTCCTTTGTATTTCACTTCCAATCCCACTGCGACAGACAAGGTACGTTCTCTGTCAGAGTTTCTGTTCTAAATCTGACAAAATATTATTTTTGTGGAATTTGGAATGTTCTTGTTCTGTAAAAGCATAAACAGTATAAATACATTATAATACAAGTGAAATTACAGCAAAATCTGTATTTATGTTAAAAAAACTTTGTTTCTAGGTTGGAGTTAGTCTAATTTTAAGTTCAGTTTAGTTCAATTTAGATTTATTTATTTAGCTCTTTTTTACAACATTGCATTGTTTCAAAGCATCTTTACATATAATGAAAAGAAGAACTCAGAAAACAAGAAAATTATGAAATATGTTGCATACAGATAACACGTTAAATACAAAATACATAATATTATTACAAATTGTTCATTATAAGAAGTAAATTAGTAAAACTAATTAGTGATACTAAGATTGTAATTGATTTATGAATATAAAGCTGACTGAACTAATGATAACTAAAATACATCTGAACCATTTGAAGTCCAAAGGGTTTTGATGCCAAAAGATTGATATTATTATTAGAAATATAAAGCTGAGTCAATCTGCAGAGCAACCATTGAGCTTTGCTTTCCATTCATTTATCTATGCATAGTCTGCTCTACATTCCATAATGTCAAGGTCGCGGGGAATGATCCCAGACGCAGATAGCACTTAGAACAGAAAAGTTCTTTATTTATAAAAAATAAACAAAACAGGAACCCACAAGGGGGAAACAATACAGGCTTAATTAGGAACTAAAAAACCTCCACAACTGGAGAAAAAATTAAACTTAACCAAGGAAACACGTAGAAACAAACACGGCACGAGAAAGCATGGCAAGACTAGGAAGTCAGGCAAGACTTGAAAGTCAGACAAGGCACAAAAGGCACGAAACACATCCAAGAATCACAAAACGAACCGGCATAGGACAGAGAACACAAAGGCATTAAATAGGGAAACAGACAAGGACAAACAGGTGCGCAAAACAAGGAAACAAGAGGGCAGGGCCAAGACGTGCAACCAGAGAGCACATGGCGGATGTAAACAAAACAGAGGCCATGTGCTTCCACAAGGTCCCAGAGCATGAGTTCAGATCCCGACTCCAAGAAACAAGAACCTAGACTAGAAGGAGTCAGGATCTAAACAACATGCTCTGACACAGAACACAGAGGATGTCAGGAGTGACAGTGAGTCACAGTGAGTCCACATGCATACCCCACCACATGCATTCCTTTGTGAGAAGAACTTGTCTGGATATTTTCCAGCCTACACACAGTTAAATAGTGACAATAATAGTAAAATAAGTGGTTAAACTATACTCAATTCTTTTATATTCTGATAATATGTAGAATAAAAATATTCTACATATTCCTCCCTTTGGGATTTTTTAAAGTCTCACATCCATTGTTTTAACCCAAAGTGCAGTTTTTAATAATTCAGTCTCTATAAATCAGGAGCAAAAAGTTTTCACCAAAATTACTAAAATGAATAAGACCCTTCAGGACAGTGGCTGCGGACACTTTAAAGTGGAAGAGGCTTTAAAGTTCAAGTATGGGTGGGTGGGACACGTATTTTGTAGCTCCTTTTTCAGCAAGCCGTCGCTATACTAGTGAACAAGAACCTAAATTTTATTCATACTGGTGAAGTCAAGGATGGTGAGGCGAGAATGGTCAGTTTACAGGTCACGATAAATGGTACTGTAGTGTAACATCTATGCTCCTAATAGAGGGGATCCTAATTTTTTTCTTTGAATTGAATAATATTTTAGGGGAAATGGATGGCCAAATAATACTAGCCGAAGATTTTAACCAAGTTTAGGATGCTCTTATAGTTAAAAGTAAATCTATTGACCAAACATATCCTAAAGATAGAGCAGTAATTCATATAGTGAGTGAAGATAATGGATTAGTGGATATTTGGCATCTGGTGAATCCTCACAAGAGGGAATACACCTTCTATTTACACTGTCATAAATCCCACTCGAACACCATGACAAAGCATATTACACACTGCAAAATAAATGCTATTGCTTTATCAGATCAAGCAGCCCTGAAGTTAGGCAATGATATTGTCCACAGAAGTGATGAATATGTTAGAAGGCCCAATAACAGAAGTCAGAAAATCTGTATCTAATATGTGGAATAGAAAGTCTGCAGGGTTAGATTGGCTCCCGGTTGAATATTATAAAAAACAGTATATAGACTTACTTGCACCGATTTTAACAGAAGTATATAATGAGGCATATGCTAGTGGATCTCTCCCCTCTTCTTTTAACAATGCTCTAATATTGGTTAGGTCGGTCGGTTAAGAAAGATAGGGACCCCACCAAACCCTCAAATTATCGGCCAATAAGTTTGATCAATGTTGACTGTAAGATCCTTAGTAAAATTCTTGCGTTGCAGTTAGAGGTGTTATTTCTATTTACAAATTCGTTAAATTTTGGGTTTGGGTCTTTTTGGTTTCATCAAGTGGGTTCAGTGTGCATGATTACCAACGGTAAAGTTTCTCCATCTTTTGACCTCACCAGGGGGACACGACAAGGGTGCCCGCTATCGCCATTATTGTTCAGTATCACACAGGAACCAAAGTTTAACAAATTATGTGCATCTCGGTATAAGGGAGGGTTGAGATTGTCAGATCCTCGGCTCTATCCGATATCCTTTGAATTGGCCAAATTGGCCAAGCATTGGATAAATAATACTCAGTTAGATTGGGTTACTATTAAAAAGACCTTGTCATGGCCATACAGTCCTATTGAGCACTTGTCTCAATGTTTAGACACAACCACCATGAAACCATGGTGAACCATGAAAACCATGAAATCTTATCATGAAGCACTCAAGAGTGGTATGGGCAAAGATTCACAAGATGCATAAATTATCACAATGTAAACAACCATACTGTTCCCTATGGTATAATTCTGCTATTTGTATCAGGAAACCACCCATATATTGGCACATTGGGAGTGTAATCGGCGACAAAGAGTGGAAAAGAATTTTGTCAAATACAGATAAATTTGTAAAAGAAGCTAGAGGACAATTTACACAGTATAAAATCATACACAGGTTTAATTTGACACCTCTTTGACTCAATAGAATGGGTCTGACAAATAATAATGTTTGTTGGAAATGTCCAAAAACAGTGAAAACAGTTTGCAGTGATTATGGTTGGGGTCTCTGTGATGGCAAGAGTCATCTTAAAACACTGGAAAACTCCCCAAACCCCAGTTTTTAAAGAATGGGTCAACATAATGACTAAGACAGCTTCGTACAAATGTTTGCTTTACAAACTACATAATAAGAACAAATTAGGGGTCCCTTTGTGTATCCCAGTTTGGGAAGACTTTTAGTCTTATGTGACACTGTCTTTCTATGTGACAGAATCATTTTGACTTTTCATTATTTTTTTTCTCCTTATTTAGTATTCCGTCAATTTCTGTTCATTTTAGTCACTGTATATATTCTGGCCTTACAAGCAGTATTTGTATAAATCTCTAACCTGTGTTTTGTATGATATTGTCATGTACCAAACAATAAAAACTTTGAATTACAAAACAAAATACTAATCAAAATAGTAAAGGATCCTTTTGTAAATGTCTTTAACTCAGATACTTTGCACGTGGTAGAGGGTCACCCTTGGGGAGGCTAGTACTTAGACCCAGGGCATGGCTCATCTTTATTCATCTTCTTCTTTGTCCTCATTTGAGGTGCTTGAATCCTTATCTAATGTTTGTGAATCCCAGTCTTGATGATATATTTTTGTAATCCACTATCTAGGTTTCTTATCTAGGCATCTTAATACTTCTATTTGCCCAACTGTGGCTTTTATAACTAGTGACTTTAATATAGTAATTAATGGCTTACATGATACCAAGTAGTGCTTCTACTTGGACTGCCATTGGAGTAGCTGCCACAACTTTGTAGGGCCCCTCACTCCTGGGCTCCTTTCCCTTTTTCTGTAAATGGATAGTTTTATGTATTTCAATTAATTGCTTCATATAAGAACTAAGTTCCATTTGCAGTTGCTCTGGGGGGTGGGTCCTTTGTAGGGACTTCTGCAATATAGCACAGGTATGGGTCGACCAGAAAGCATTTCATGTGGGGTTAGGTATGGGCTCCTGTTAGTTTGCATGTGATAGCTCAAGATGTAAGATTAGTACAAGATGTAAAGCATCAACCCAGTTAAGATTAGTACTTTCACAGATTTTGTTAAGTTTAGTCTTGAGGATACAGTTTATCTTTCTACCATCTCATGTGATTGTAGATGATAAAACAGCCTAGTCTTTGTTTTATTCTCAATTCTTGCAGTACTCGCTTTACAGTTTTCTAGATGAATGCTGATCCGTTATCTAAACCTGTTTATAATGAAATTCCCAAACTAGAGATTTGGACTTCTCACATGAGAAATTTAATTTCTGTTTCTATCCCCTCATCTGCTGATTGTACTGCTTCTACCCATCTGCTAAATCTGCTAAAAATCGTCTACCATTACATGTAAACCAATATCCCTGTTGTTTAATTTTTTGTTGTTTAATTTTGCTTATCACCACCCCCTTTTGCAGTGGTCAAACTCATGAGCGTCTGGAATTAAAATGTTTAAAAGTGAGGTTAATGCAACATTATATAAGACACATATATAATGCAACATTATATAGTGATTTTGGTAACTGTGTTTCAGGAATCTGTGTGTCAATAAACATTCCCCATTTATTAATTGTCTGTCTTATATCATTTTCTACCTGCTCTGTTTAGTACGCATTTTTGTTTTTGTCTCAGTAATCACCTTTAAGTTCCTATACCTTTCATTACTATATACACTCCTTCTGGAGAGCACCTTATTTGAAGCCTCAATTTACATAATGCATCTTTCCCTGACAAATTAACAGGAGTCTCACTTGATATTAGGATATGTATGGTCACACTGCTGTTTGTGGATTGTAGACAAATTGGTGCAGTCATAGGAATTAGCTGCATTTGTCCCGAGAATCCTGTTGTCAAATTTGCAGACATGGGGAGATGTAAGGCATTTGAATTTACACATGTATAAACTGCTCCTCTTGTACTCTTTCTGCAAACTCTTTCTGCAAACATGTATATTGGTTGGCGCTGCTCTCTATGTTACATTGTATTGTAGTAGGGTGTTTTGTCTATGTACTGGTTGACTCGTACAGGTTGTCTTTGCACTTGTTTTTAGTACTTTATGACATTCTTGTGATGTTTTGCACTGTGATTTTACCTAGTCCTATGTTGTCTATGTAGTCTATGTTGTATGTGGCACCATGGTCCTGGAGAAACATTGTCTCATTCCACTGCAGTGCACCTGCTATATATGGTTGAATGACAATAATATACTTCTGAACCTTCTGGAATGTATTGCTTATCTGAATTACTGAGCTTTTAATAATGATTTATAATTTATTTTTTTAACAACTGTTGGGTTTGAATTTGTGACAAATGTCAGACACTGAGGAATTTTACAAACAGATGATGACAAAAGCATAATGTTACTAATTGCATATATGACATGAATAAAATATAGAATAAGTAAAACATAGAGTTGGAGGTAGGTAGAGTATAGAAAAGTTAATATGATAATGAGAAGTGTATTAAAGTAGTAAATCACATCACCATTGCTTTTGGGTGATCCAAGTTATGGCTATAATGTTCTTAAGTTTGGATGAGGAAGAGCATCTAGCGAGTCATAACTGGGACAAATGTCAAGTAATGTTGTGCATTACAGCTCAGACAAGGTTGTTTCATCCTCAACACAGTGCCAAGTCACACCAGGAACATTTTAGAAGTTGATTCGTGGGATCATGAGATTTGCCAGGGCACTGTTGTTTTTCTTGATTTTTTCTTGGTTCTGCCATAGGTCAGTTGGCTAAATTGTTATGTTTTGTCTGGTTTAGTTGTGTTTATTGTTGTTTGTTGCTATGTCCTTGTAAGGGGGCTGAGGCAGAAGCTGAAGCAGGATCCAGTTGCGGATGTTTATTGGGGTTATCCATAATCAAAGTCGAAAGTACAGGCAAAGGGTCGTAATAAACATAAACAGTCCAACCATGCAACACAACAAAAAGGGAGAGACGTAAATCAGAGGTCGTAAATCCAAGCAGAGAATCAATATCTAAACAAACAGTCTGATCCAGGTGTCAAACAAAGGGGCTAGGCAAAAATCAGAAAACGAGAACCAAACAATAGGTAAAACACAGGAAAGCAGGCAGTAAAAGAGAATGCTTAGTAGTCAGGTGTAAAGCTGGCAATACTTCGCAACGTGGCCATGTGGCAGCAAGGTTTATATAGATGCCAAACAGGAAGTAAGTTCAGAGTTCAGCAGAGGGAGCATGAGCAGTCAGTATTCCGGTGAGGGCTCCCTCTGCTGGCGTGATGTTACAGTCCTACTTTGCTGTACTTTAAGTCCAGTCATAAATGACAAGGATGAATGATTTGTAGCTGTGCTTTAGTTTATGTGTATATATATATATATATATATATATATATATACACACACACACACACACACACACACACACACACACACACACACACACACACACACAAGGGGAGATAACCCAGTTTCCACAGCTTAATAAAGTATGGAGTGACCACCATCTTGATTGCTCCAAGGGGAACTGTAGCACTGCTTCGGGCACGACAGACTGAGGAATAGACACCACAAAAACTGTCGACTCAATAGAGTTCTGGGAGGTTCTTCTCTTCCTCTTCTAGAACCATTTACCTGGATGCGACTCTCTGGGCAATGGACAGACTGGGATGGACTCTCAAGGGTTGTTATGCCTAAGACTTGATCCTCTAGAACTGGACGAGGTGGGCCCATAAGGAGAGGGCTTAAGGGAGCCTTAGTGGAGGATTCCTGCCCCTTTTGATGACAAGGGTGGAGGATCATTGAGGCCCGCCATGAGGTAAGGTCATATTAGGACCTTCCTGATCAGTTCCAAAGCATATTAGATGAGAACCTGGTTTCTTTGAGGACCTCTGCCAGCGCAGATGTATGTGGTGGCAAACTGCCACCAATCAGCGGACAAGGACATGGTGAATGGGAGAGTTGTCTGTTAGGTTTAGTCTGGCTGGTGTGTTTGTCAAGTTCAGTGAGGGAAGAGAACCCAGTCACAGACAGGTTATCAAAAAATGTTTTTTATTGAACAAAAAACTCCCACAAGGGGCAGAACGAGAACCAAAACAAGACTTGAAATATTTAAGTTGAGTTCCAAACAACTAGACACAGAGCATGATTCTAGATTTTAAGATACAAGAACCATGACTAGAATAGAGTCAGGATCCGAACATCATGCTCTGACACAAAAACAGGGCAAATTTCAAATAAACATATTTTCATTTAGGGCATTTATTTGCAGAAATTGAACTCTGGTCAAAACAACTTTTGACTGATTGGGTTGGCCCTGTGGTCTTGATCAGGTGAGCCTCCATCCAAACCTTGATTGAGCTGGCTGTGTGGCATGAAGCATTGTCCTACTGAAAAAAAATGTCAAAGTTGGGGAACATTGTCAGAGCAGAAGGAAGCAAGTTTTCTTCCAGGACAACCTTGTATGTGGCTTGATTCATATGCACTTCACAAAGACAGATTTGCAGAATTCTAATCCCTTGCTGTAGCACCCCCAAATAATCACAGATCCTCCACCAGATTTTACAGTGGATGCAAGACACTGTCACTTGTAGGCCTTTCCCATTCTCCTTCTAACCATTAGACAACAAAGTGTTGGGAAAAGCTGAAAATTGAACTGATCAGAGAAGATGACCTTACTCCGGTCCAAAGACCTTATGGTCTTTTACAAACCTCAACCTAACTCTTCTTTACTTCTCATTGATGAAGGGCTTTTTTTCTAGCTTTAAACAACCTCATCCCTGCCTTTAGAGGCCTGTTTTGAACTGTCACCTCACCCCAGCTGCCATTTGCCATTTTTTTGTTGGTCACTTGATGTCATTCTATGGGTTTTGACCAACATTCGAATTAGTTGGTGGTCATCTCGTTCAGTGGAGAGTCGATTTTGCCCTCTACCAGTCTGTAGTAATAAATGTAAAGGGGATTAATATTCACAAATAATGCATTCTCCACCACAGATGTAATTATATAAATTCACTCAAAATTAATGTTAATATTAATGTTAATAGACCTGTGTAAGGGAAACAAGTATTATTTCAAATAGAAATAGAAAATATAATACATTTATTTAACACACTTAAAATTCTGAACTAATTTTTTCAGCAGGATTAAGGACCCCAAATTATGAGCATGAACCACCGCAATACCATGTATGATACAAACAGACTTTACTAACTACACTAAACACATACTACTCTAACATAAACAAACACGCAACACACATACAGTTTGTTATTGAAAGAGGTTAAAGAAAGGTAAAGATCAAAATATTAGTGTATTTATATAAACTAATATTATTAATAATATTATATATTATTAAAGATTACTGGAAATTCAGCAGATTAACAGCCTGAACTAACCATCAGTTTCTTAATTTCAACACACCTCAGTAAAAGAGCTAATGATAGTTGATGCATTAATTCCCAAGACTAAGTATGATACTTGCATGTCTCACCCATTGAAAGAATGTCCTGATGCAGTTAGCTGGGGCTCCAGTTGTATTGATTAGAGAGAGAGAACAAGTTTGATGCAGAGGTCTTTGATAAATGGAAAGACTAGGCCATAGCCTGGCACAAGCTTAGAGGTCTGCTGAGAACTTCTTCTAGCTCGGCATTCTTATCCTGTTGAAAGTCTTTAAGGGACTGTAGAAGATGACCAGATGTTGGCCAGTGGAAAGGCAAAGAGAGAAGAGAGAGGAGGGCCAAGAGAAAGACAAAAAGACAAAGATGCTTGTGTTCTTGGACACTGGCCTTTTAAACTAGTGAGGATGTCACACCCTGAAGAGTTATGTGATCCAATCAGAGGTTGTCATCGAGGAGGGAAAGTTAACTAATGTTAACTAATGGCACTAATGTTCAGGACATCATGCAACATGCAAAATGCAACTCATAGATACTAAACACAGATACATATAATCCTGATTAACAGAGTAACTCTGAAACATTTATTTAAATGTGCACAGAACATCAAAAGACATGTAGCATGGGGGAAATTGGATACATGTGTTTATACATTTCTATTATTCCTTTCTAAGTAAATATGTTCACAAGTAAAAATGGTTTCTTTGTGTGTTCTCAAAAGAAATTAAGTGAGAGCAAATCTCTACATTCCCTTGGATTGTAAAACAGTCTTATCTATATGTTGCTATGGTCATTGGACGCCTGGTCTGCATCTGGGTGTTAATTGGAGTTTTGGGGTCGTTTTACAAACACTCCAAGAGCATAGTTGATTTGCGGAGTGAAGCATATGTAGTTATATTAATGAAATACAACCAGTTGTTGTGTGTCTGATCTGTCTTGGACATTACTGTGTGTTGGAATTCAACAGACACTGGAATGGAATGGCTGCCATAAATGTAGACATGCTGATTTAAAAAAGTTTTGAGTGGTCTCTCGTGTGTGTGTGTGTGTGTGTGTGTGTGTGTGTGTGTGTGAAATATATGATCAGGGGTCTGCACAGGGTGTTTATTTTGACTTTATTTTGTACTTGAATAGTGTGGCTTGGACACACTTTTTGACATCTGTCAAAGATAGACTAAGCACCTATCTTTAGAGAAGCAGCAGAAGAAATAACTACTGGATAATGCATAGAAATAAAAATACCACTACAATTGAATAGTACTTTAGAAAGATTGGATTATTGAATGAAAACAATGACTGGAGTAAACACAGAGTGATGCAATGCTGTTGCTGAATGTGGTGGCAGGAGAATATTCTTAGGCTGTCAACTCCCAGAGATAACACCTATACTCTCTGCTAAGTAGCACATACAAAGCCTATACTGCGATTACTAGTGCCATGGTCTTGAAAGAGGTTTGGAAAGAAAAAGTATATTTACGTTCCACACCGTCGGGAGATTAGTTGGAGATGTCCTCCACAGGTTGTGCGCGTTGAGTAAAGTCCAAAAAGTGCAGAATCGCTCTCAGAGAGTTGCAGTCACAGAGAGGTGAACTCTGCTGCACCAGAAAGATTGTAAGTCCAAGGCGTGATAGTGTTGTTGCAGTTGAGCTATGAGGCCAGAAGAGCCATGAGGATTGGTCCACCTGTGCAGATGATGGTAAAAATTAAGGTAACTAATTAACTCGTACTGTTGTTTCTTCCTAGTTTGGTCAGAAAACTCAGAACAAAGATGGATCCGCTGATGAGGGAGATCAGCGGATCCATCGCTTCTCCAGCTGTGTGGTGCTCGTTTGCATAGTTTAAAAGTCAATTTTAGGAAAATGTCCCTGAACCTTTATCTATGCATTTTTTCTTGTCCAAACCACTCTCAAAATACACTTGACAATGTACTGAATGCATACATACCAAACATGATGTTGAAAGGCTGGAATAATCATTTGTACTTATATTCAGGGGCTACAGGTGAGGTTACACGTTATTATGACATTCCAGCTACATTTACACACACAATGACATTTTGGTATGTTAAGCATTTGTAATGTGCAACTGTAATGTCCTTTTTAACAGTTCTTTCTGTATAAATGTAAAAGGTTTGACTCTACTTGTTTCAATCATTGCGTGCCGCATTGCCAGCACATTAGCATGCTGTATCTGGAGGATCAAAGGAACTTTATTGCCATCCTGGCCTGGGCCTTTATTGCCATCTCCTTCCCTGTCCCTTATCTGATGGCACTGGGCATCTGGTTGTGTTAGCCCGTCAACGTCCAATCGCAAGTGAGCAAACCTTCCTCCATTGTGGCAGTTAGAGAGGGGCCCCGTCATAAACTGGGCCCTGGAATGTCCTTTGTTCTGCTGTTCATTACATACACAAGATAGAGTATGTAACAAGGCAGAATGTTAGAGACTGACATCCTCAGTTACCAGTGACATTCACCGTAAAAGCAATAATAAGACTTCTCTTCTTTTGTTCCATAGAAACAAATAAAATAAAAGATAAATGAATAAATGTTTTGGGGCGAACTGTTCCTAATGATTCTAAATAGGCTTCTTTATTAAACTTTCCATTATCTACTTCCTACCTCCAGCTCAATTAGATTCTACATTTAAGTTCCCTGCCTAGTCAAAGCAGTGTGATGTTAAATGTGTATACAATTTAAAATTATAAATCAGTATTATAAGCTCGCCGTCTTTATTTAATAAAGAATTAATTTACATAGTATTCAAAACTATTGGCTTATATTTGTTTTGAGCATACTATTAGATGAGGAATAAAACCAAAACCTTAAGCTGTCTGTTTTGTTTAATATAAATGTTACTGAAATTATAATGTTTAATAAAGTAGTATTTAAGAGATTGTGGTTTCATTCGTTTTCATATTTATATATTAATTCTAAATGGTAAAAATGTAAGCATACTTTGTGTTGGTTTTAGACTTGATTACTCAGTCACCCCTTTTCATTTTAAAGATTAATAAAGAAGGGTCTGATACACAGGGATCCATTTGCAGCCTTTATTGAGAGAATCAAACAGACAGGGTCAATACCGGCAAACAGGAACTGTAGAGGCAAGACAGAGGCATAATCGGTAAACAGGCGTAAGGTCGTAGACAGGCAGCAAACAATCATAAATCCAAAATCAGTCCAAGAATCAGGGCAGGCAGCAAACAATCACAAATCCAAAAACAGTCCAAGAATCAAGGCAAGCAGCAAACAATCACAAATCCAGAAAAATTTAAACAGAAAAATGCTCAGAATTGTCGTCAGGGCAAAACAAGACTTCGCAACATGTAGTCTTGAGATAGAGTGTTTGTAAGCCACTTACATAGTAGCGGAAAATGAGGAACAGGTGAACAGGAAATAATTAATCCCCGGTATGCAGCCTTATGGGTAATGTAGTCAAAACAGAACTAATACTCGGGTGACGGTTCCCTCTGATGGTGCGGGGGGGAGGTGGAGTGGGAACCTCCTCCGTAACAATAACAGTGAGCCTGTCAAGTATAAATGCATCATCTGTGAGTTTCCAGTCAGCAGAGGTTTGCGTTGTGAAGCCAGATGAAAGTTTAAACAAGGCTTTGCTGGCTTCAGTCGTCTTCTCACTTGTCCACTCGAGTAAAACTGTTTTTTATAACTGAGTGCTTTTGTTGGGTCCAGCATTTCACATATCATGACTCATGGCTTTCAATAATGCAGCAGAGTTAGAATGAACCCAGCTCTTTAAACCATGGTATCAGCAACTACATCAGCAGTGAAAATGCTGCTGCACAAGATCATCAGCTGCTGTGCAGCTAGCCTGAATGAAACAGATGAACATAGACAGCAGCAAGATCAGCAACAGATCAACTTTCAACTCTTTGCTGTAATGTGTATCAAACAGTTGCATGTGTGGCAGTGGATACATGCTAGTATAAGTCAACATTCACTACATGTACATAATGTACACAATACACATATACACTACCAGTCAAAAGTTTTGAAGCACTTTTTCTTTGTTCATTTTTTTAAATTTATCAAACTTTTATCAAATTTGATCAAAACTATGAAATAACACAAATGTAACTTTAGGAATTAAAAATAGGAAAATTAGGAACATTAAAAATAAGGTAAAATAGGATATATTCTAGCATATTCAATGTAGTCACCTTTGTCTAGCATTTACAAAAATTTTCCATCACCCAGTTTCTTGCGGAATCATCCTGAGAAGATTTTAATAGAGTTTTGAAGGAGTTCCCCTCTCTCCTGCGCTCTTATTGGCTGCTTTTTTTCTTCATTATTTGGTCCAAATCATCTATTTCAGAAACATTTTTTTTAAATTGTAGTTTTCTAATAACAAAAATTTAATTGAAATTAATATGTTGGCACAATTATATTTTTATTTTTAAATTTTTAATGTTTAATCAAATGTCCTCAGATTAAAAGATTTTTAAGATTAGAAACATTTCAGTCAAGTGTTTCCAAACTTTTGACTGATAGTGTAGATACTGTACATACATCTTTATTGACATAATAGTTAGCATTCACAACATTGCCAAATCATAAACAGAACATCTAGCAAAGAAACAGACATGCATAATAAGTAGGGTGGGGTGAATAACGACATATTCACCTATTCAAGAAATAGAAGAGAAAATAAAGGGGCTAGGTAAAAACAAAACAAAATAAAAAATAGACACCTTATATAGTGTTCAATTGATGTGTGGTCATATGCATGTATGTATACCAGCTATTGTATTTGACAATGGCTTATCCAGTCAGAATTCATTGAGTTACCTATCTGTTTTATAGTAACAAAACAGCAATTTCTTGTTTTGAGTATGTTGAATAAGATAGATGTAGTGACGAGTTTTATCGTAATGTGGAAATTAATTTTATTTGTTCATGTTGTCTCATGTGTGCTTGTAAATGATTTGCTAAATATGAATATATGTTATTGTGTGTTTAGAACCCTGAATGTGACTCTGGTGTTTAACACTGAAGGTCAGCGTTTTCTTAGAGTGGGATTAGCTGTGCCACTTTTTGGGTCTATATCAACACTCAGGGTCATGGTTGCTGAGGAGGGCAAGATCTCTCCAGACCAGGTAGGAGCTACTATGTGTGTGTGTGCCTGTTTCCACCATCTTCTGATCTTTGTTGAAAAATAAAAACTTCCCAACTTGCTCAACCAGTACACAAAGTGGTGTTCTGCTGCAAGATACTGTTATTAATGCCTCTGTTCTGAATAATGCATCATTTAACATGAACCAAGAGCACCAGCTCATGCTTATGGTTTTAAAATTGAATGTTTCACTGGAGGAGTAAAGTTTAGAGTAAAACAAACTTTATGTTGTTTAGACGATAGCACGTTTTAGCATGATGTCAGCATGTCTTAGCATCAAACAAAATTCAATTAATAAAAATTCATCCCAATTTTAAGTCTACTGAATCTTTTTGCCCACTTTTTAGTATGCCCTAAAATCATTGTACTCCTGATCCTAAATAAGCCCATCAATTACCCCTCATTCATAAGTCTACAACAAACGGCGCAGGTAAGTTAGGTACCAAAGCTTTCTCCAGAAAAAGAAAAAGTATGCAAGAGAATAATAGTGATACTATTATTCTAATAGATACTAATAGTGATACAAGCACCACTAATAATAAGTTTAAATCAAATAACAATATATTGGCTTTCTCAAGCCAACATAATAAGCATATATGAATGTGATGTTTAGTTGTCCACATACAGCAATTTTGGCTATGTAGTAGTGCACACTGTAAGTACTTTTTACACAGCTCTTGCAGTGCTTTTAAAAGGTCAGTTGAAACACTAAGTGGTCAAGTATTTTTGTATAATGACCACTAAACTGTATTTTAAGCATGCCAATGGCAACGTAAAAGTGCTGATTTTATGTCTGGTATTTCTCGATGATCTCTATTTGTATATGAATTCAATTAAGCATAACTCTTTTGCTCCATCTTGCAGCTATAGTAAAATGTCCTCCGAGGAACCAGTAAGAGATACTCCAAGAGTTTTGGAGTGAACTTAAAATAGAGACGTAAATACATTGTAGCTAAATGTTATCTTTCTTGTCTGCTCAAATACACTATGGTGAGAAATTACCAACAGGGGTCTGAGGTGCCCAAGGCTGATCAATGCATGAGGGCAACGTCTGATCCGAGCTAATAGAAGGTCCACTGTGCCACAGTCACAAAAAATTGCCTTTGATGACCCCTGTCTATCGTTGGAAGCACCTACAACGGGCATGTGAGCATTATAACTGGACCTTGCAACAATGGAAGAAGGTCACCTGGTACATAGAGTCATGTTTTCTTTTACATCACATTCACATGACAGCTGTGTATATATGCACCATTTACCTGAGGAAGTTAGGCATCATTATGCCCTGTGGGACAACGACAAGCTACTGGAGGGAGTGTGATGCTCTGGGCAATGTTCTAATGGGAATTTATGTGGACATAAATTTCACATGCAACCTACCTAAACATTGTTTCAGACCATGTACACCCCTTCATGGCAATGGTGTTTCCTGATGGCAGTGACCTCTTTCTGCAGAATAATGCACCCTGCCACACAGCACACATTGTTAAGGAATGGTTTAAGAAATGTGATGAAGAGTTTAAGGTGTTTTCCTTACCTCCAAATTCCCTAAATCTCAATCCAATTGAGCATCCGTGGGATGTGCTGGACCAACAAGTTTGATCCACGGCAACTACACCTCGCAACTTACAGGACTTGAAGGATCTGCTGCTAATATCTTGCTGCCAAATACCACAGGTCACCTTCAAGGGTCTTGTAGAGCCCATGCCTTGGTGGGTCAGCATGGGTGTTAATCAAGTACAACTAAACCACAAGGAATACATTTCTTGCTTCTTATACTTGAAATGAGCTGCCTGGCCTGATTAATGCAATTTGTAATGCACCGTATTCGTTCACACCTCGTATTATTATTTGTCTTAGGTGTTCTGATGAAGTGGTTGACAAGTGGTCAAGTAAGACACATTGCTGTTTACACATTAACAGAACTCAAATGCATTACCTTTTATGCACTGTTGCTTTGCAAGCGTGACGTTTCAGTGGAAAGCTCATAGTAATTGTAGTCAAGCTGCTGTGTGTACTGAATTTGAATATAGAAGCACCACATCTATGTCATCACTGGGATTGAAATTGTTCAAAAAGACTTTGATTCAGTAGTTTATTAACGTCTTTGCAGTATTTTACGCAATTTAAGTTTAGGAGTAGGGTTAGGGGTGATGAAAAATATAATTAACTCAAAATGTATATTACTATTTAATGTATATATATATATATATATATATATATATATATAAATACAAAATAATAAGTCTCCCCCTGACTAAGGATTTTTCTAGTTGACTGGTAGTTGTCACATGTTTATGATATTAATTTAATTACTTAAATATGTTCTGGGGAGGTGGTGTTGGATAATGGTTTCAGTTTCAGGGTTAAGAAAGAATGTTATATGTAACATTGCTAACATTGTTCTACACTACAAAAAATACTAAAAGATAAAGCAGCAACCATTACATTAATATAGACAATTATTTATCTCATATCACTGTTTTTTTCACCATACTCACTCTTATATGAGAAAAGAACAGTGAACATTCTGAAATGCTTAACATGCCATTTAGTGCTTTGCGTTCATATTCTGGGCTCTTTTGCTTTTCTGTAAATAGTATGCTTTATTAATAATGTGTTTCATATCATAGCCTTTAAGACACAAGTTCATCATCAGTGTCAGGGAGAAGTGCTCACACTGAAGCCACTGTACCAGCCTTTGAGAAGACATGCTAATGCCATGGATGTGGAAGGGATGCTTTTCAGTTGCTTGGCAGATCTGACTAGCCTAGCATAGTGTCTTTTTTGACCACCATGTCCACACTTCTACAAACTTGTATATGCTATATAAAGTGGCTATGATGAAAGATTACTACTTACGTTTCAAATAATAAGCGAACATTTGCCTTCAGAATTTGCACATCACCTTTTTGGGTCATCTTTTACCTTCTCAAAATGAGCACTTTTGATGTCCTTTGATTTAACAATTGGCTGCATATCTGTCCATCACAGACTGCGTGACTTCAGAGATTTCTGCGACTAATAGGCAAATTTAAATTTATTTGACTAGGCCTCATTTGACTAAATTATCAACTAATGACTAGTCGACTGTTAGGGGGCAGCCCTACAAAATAATGAAAGGAATGCCAATGCATGTGTTGTAGAAAAGTGGGAGAAGGAAGTAGGAGTGAAACTTTGCTATTGTGTAAAACATCGAAGATGCAAAGGAAAACAAGTAATAGTTTGCTAATAGTTTGTCATGCTGAGTGTTTAAACAGAAATCCCATTTTCTGCTTGTTTGTGATGTGACAACAAATTATGAAAAATATCAGCTATAATACAAGATGAAATGTTTACTGGGACCTGAGTTTCTCATTTTCCATAATAATCTGATCCAAATTAGACATGGCTGTTAAACTCTCTGATTTTCTCTTTCTTGTAGGTCATTTTGACAGAGATTAACTCAAATGGGTTTCAACGCTCTTTTTTTGATGAAGAAGATATAACGAGTATCTCAGAAAGTGATGTCATGTATGCCTTCCAGGCTCCACCGCTCCTCACCAGAGGAGGTTCCATGAAATTCTCAGGTAACTATGTTAAAACAAACAAGTCACAGCAATAATTGACAGGAATCAAGGGACTTCAGCTATCTAACTAGACACCGGACAGTAAAAGTGTTGTTACTTTAGACATGTTACTAGCTTATGTTAGACTTGGGCTCTAAAGGGGTCCTATTTTGTTTTTTTTACATTTGCTTTAGTGTGTACTGTTGCTGTTTGAACATAGAAAACATCTACAAAGTTAGAAAGGTTTAAGTCCACTCTAAAAGAAGTTATGTGTTCTTACAGAAAACACTATAGAAAGAATATAATATAAAGGAATATGCAACAGTTGCCTTTTTGAGTATCAGAGAATGTCTGGACCTTTTGTAAGTTGTGTAAAAGACTCTTAATTGTTCACAGTGTGGGAAGATGGATCTCAACATTATATACGAAGGTATATGACGTGCAGTTTAATAGCCCAGAGCAAAGAGGGACTCTGTCACTATAGTGTATCTGTTATGTGTTTAGTCATGTTTATAGTGATTTCTGAAGTGTTTTGAAGTCCATGTCTATGGTTCCCTTTCTGTCACTCACTCTATGTTGTGTCAATGACATAACACTAGGAGTTTGACCTTGGGCAACCAATCACTCTCCTTCTTTTAAAAAGGGCCAATGAAAATTGGTGAATGGAATTTTAATGTCAGTCTCAAAGTCGAATATTCAGGTATGAAAGATGTTGTACAACACTCAAACAAATTTGCTCTTTGGAGCCGATCTGATGATACTGCTGCTGCATTTACCTGCTTCAAAGGCATGCTCTGTTGGTGTTACTGGTTGGATTTGATGTGGATACAGCAGTACAAAGCGGTACATAGGTGTTTCGGCAACTGCCAGTAAGGAGCTTTTTTAAAAAAAAAACCCACCCCAGTCATTGTCTTTTTTAAGATTTGAAGGGCCCTATTGTTTCCCTTAGGATTAATTGTTATTTGTAGTGAAGCAAAACAATGTTTGTGAAAGACAACAACATTGTGAGTTTCTTAAACAGTGAGCTTCTTATACATCATGTATCCATGTAAACAGTCAGAAAAAAAATAGATTTTGCATGCCTGTCTCTGCCCTGGATAGCCGAGTGTAAGCGAAGCTAGCTTGCCTCCATTTATTCAGACTTGTGCTGAGGAGCTGAAAGAAGGAACCGTCTAGATCAGTGGATCATCCAGTGTTGTGACATGGGGGACACATCTCGTTTTCTTCATCAGGTAATAGGACTTACAGTTGTAACTGAGATAATCCTGTTCTTTCAGTCATTCAGTGTTGTCAGCGAATGTGTTTGTGTTATCAGGAACATATCCATGTGAAAATGGGGGTTTAGTGTTTAAATATACACTACTTAAAGCAAGGATTCTGGGGAAACAAAGAGTTTGATTTATCACAAACAATTGCAGCAGTAATTAGCAAAAATTAAAAATTATTATAGCAATAATTCTCACAAAGTTTGGAACATTTACTCTCCTTTAGTCTATAAATATGTCTATTATTGGTCTATAAATATGTCTGTTATTGAGATTTTACACTTTTAGCTGCTAATTTTTAATTGGCTCCTGACAAACATGTTTTTTGGATTGAAATTGTGTCTGAGTGAAATTACACAGTATCTTAGATCCACCAAAGAAGATGCATACCAGTTTTCAACTTCATCAAGCATACATATGGCATTATTATACAACCCCAAATCAGAAAAAGTTGGGACAGTATGGCAAACACAAATAAAAAAGCAGTGATTTGAATTTACTTTGACTTGTATTTCATTGCAGACAATACAACAGCACATTATTTAATGTGTTCCTCATGATTTTTATTGTTTTTTCTTCAAAAAAAAAAAATTCCTATTTTGGTTCTTGCAACACATTTCAAAAAAGTTGGAACAGTAAAGCATTTACCACTTTGTAATGTTGCCATTCCTTTTCACAACACTTAAAATGTTTAGGGACTGAAGACACCAAGTGAAGAAGTGTTTCAGGTGTAATTTTGTCCCATTCTTGCTGCAAACAAGTCTTAAGGTGGGCAACAGTACAGGGTCTTCGTTGTCGCATTTTGCGCTTCAAAATGCGCCACACATTCTCTATTGGAGACAAGTCAGGACTGCAGGCAGGCCAGTCAAGTACCTGTATCCTCTTCCTCCGCAGCCAGGACTTTGTAATGTGTGCAGAATGTGGTTTTGCCTTATCTTGTTGAAATATGCATGGACGTCCCTGGAAAAGATGTCTTCTTGAAGGCAGCATATTGTGCTCCAAACTCTCTATGTACTTTTCAGCATTAATGGTGCCATCACAGAAGTGCAAGTTACCTTTACAAAGGGCACTGACACAACCCCGTACCATGACAGACCCTGGCTTTTGGACTTGTTGCTGGTAACAGTCTGGATGATCCTTTTCTTCTTTTGTCCGGAGCACACAGCGTCCATTTCTTCCAAAAAATACCTGAAATACTGATTCATCTGACCACAGTACACGTTTCTACTGTGTGATGGTCCATCCCAGATGCCTCCGAGCCCAGAGAAGTCGATGGCGCTTCTGGACACTGTTAACATAGGGCTTCCTTTCGGCACAGTACTGTTTTAACTGGCCTTTGTGGATGTAACTACGTATTGTGGTACTTGACAAAGGTTTGCCAAAGTAGTCCTGAGCCCATGTGGTGATATTGCTTATAGATGAATGACGATTCTTGATGCAGTGCCGCCTGAGGGATTGGAGAGCATGGTTGGACAAGGGCGCAAGCTCAAGCTGAACTTTACGCACTGAAATTCCTCCACATTCCTTGAATCTTTTACTTATGTTATGTACTGTTGAAGGTGAAATAAGCAAATGTCTTGCTATCTTTCTTTGAGGAACATTGTTTTTAACCATTTCAATAATTTTCTCACATATTTGTTGGCAAACTGGCGATCCTCGGCCCATCTTTGCTCCTAAAGGACTAGACCTTTCTTGGATGCTTTTGTACCAAATCATAATTACAATCACCTGTTGACATCACCTGTTTCAAATCACATCATTATTTAACCAATTTACCTGATTACTAGCCCTAAATTGCTCCTGTTCCAACTTTTTTTGAAATGTCTTGCAAGAACCAAAATAGGAATTTTGTTTTTTTGAAGAAAAAAACAATAAAAATCATGAACACATTAAATAATGTGCTGTTGTATTGTCTGCAATGAAATACAAGTCAAAGTAAATTTAGAAATCACTTTCTTTTTTTATTTGTGTTTTCCATACTGTCCCAACTTTTTCTGATTTGGGGTTGTAGATTTTGTGTTGTAGCAGCCCCATGGGAAAAATAGGACAAAAAATTGACATCCGTCCACAGAATGTCCTCATTTCTACATGTACTAAGTTTGCATTTACACTTGGCATTAACATGCAACCTGTATCCAGATGTTGTCCCCATACACATTGAAAAGACAAGTGTAAACGCTTTTCTGATCTGAATGTTATCTGATCAGCGTGTCCTGGTCCAGAGGTAGTCGAGGACGCATTGTGATTGGATCTCTGTGTAATGTAAATGTGTCTCCATTCGTCCGACATGCAAAACCCTGCCCCCTCTCTCCTGAACTGTCAGAAGAAAGCTGGAGGAAACCCCGGCCATGGAGCGCTGTTGAAACTCGTACACTTATATCTTTCTTAGATCTTTTGCCCCTATTTTGTAACTATTAATTGTAAATAGTTACAATTCTGAGCATTTTCCTAGCTTGAAAGTAGCTACAAGAATAAAACAATATATGAACATCTAGCAGACAAAATGCATAAACGTGGTTTCAAGAGAACCGGGCTCCAATAATCGCATGTTAATGCCAAGTGTAAATGCAGCCTTCTGCAGACTTATTTAAATATTTAAATATTGCGCAGGAAAGAGAGATCCAATTGGGTTGATCCACAGGGTTCATGTGCTTTGCAAAAGGGTCATGCATGTGCAAAAAAATATTATTTATTATGTTGCAGTGATTTCTAGTCCATATAAAAATGTATAAAAATGTCATCTAAATGATCATATACATGTTTAAAACCATTCTTGGTTTTCCATTCAACATGCATGGTTTGT
The DNA here is from genome assembly GCA_036877525.1 of Chromobotia macracanthus. NCBI lineage: Eukaryota > Metazoa > Chordata > Actinopteri > Cypriniformes > Botiidae > Chromobotia > Chromobotia macracanthus. The sequence goes on along the minus strand of JAZGTH010000001.1, from coordinate 7,104,699 downwards.
AAATTAAAAAAGTCAAAAATCTAATTTAAAAACCAGTATTGTGACTTCAAAGGTGTCATAAACTGCCTTTTTTAAATTTTGTACTGTTCTTTGAGGTCCACTTATAATGGCATAAAGATTTTTACATTAAAAATAATTTAGAAGTTATGGGCTATTTTCTGTCCTGTTTCTGTCCTCATCAGAACACACAGTTTGAATAGGTGTGGCAGATTGTAGACTAATATATAAATGGCCACTGTTATTATTGGAAAACAGTTTGGCTACTGCTGCTGTGATTTAAGTTAAAAACACATAAATGCTCTGTACTTATCAAATGATCTGTAATAATAAACAGTTACACATGTGGTGTGACATTCTTGTTGGATGCAGTATTGTCGGCACAGCATCGTCTTTTAGTCTTTCTGAGAATCCTGCATTGAACTGTGCCTTTTTTGTACATACTCTGTTGTTTGCATTAGAAGGAAGGAACTGTGTTTGAATGACTGTTTTTCCACAACTTTGTTATCTTCAAAGTCATCTTTATCATTAATTTTCTGCATAGACCTGCGTTTGCCTCTCATTTTCCACCTGTTTGGATCAACAGGAAGGCAAAGATGCAAAGATTAGTTTTTTTACAACTTTCAACAACACAATGTCTTGTTGTCTTCAGAGCCATCTTTATTATTTGGTTTCTGTGTAGACCAGCATTTGCCTCTTGTTTTTTATCCACTACATGCACAAATTAGTGGGCGGGGCTAAACAGGCAGTAATGTAGAAGCAGGCATTGATCTTCTTCTGCGGAGGCAGTGTTTAGCCACAGTATTATATAGAAAAAGATAAGATAAAAATGCAGATAAGATAAAATAAGTGACTGCTGCCATGTACAAGCTGGTTTGAGGTTACAAGAAAATATGTAATGATCTACTGTCATATGAATCCCTGTAGTTGGCAACATATGGAATTGCAGCCTACACATAGGAAATAAAATGTTTGATCATTTAAAATTAACTATTAGTACTGCTTTTATGAGACATTGATGAAACTTGAAGCATTTTACCTCAAAGTGACCTTTTTCCACATATTAAGTATTTGTGAATGTGAACCTGAACTTGTAAGTAAATGTAAGTAATTTCATATAGCTGTAAGTGTTTTACTGATGTTTTTAAGGCTATGTGATGTCCACAAATAAGTGATGTCTTATTAAGAGATGTCCACAAATATTTCTCTTTTTTGCCCTTAGTGGGCTTGACTCAGTAATTGCTGCTTGCCTCTACATAAAACCGTACACAGGCAGGTTATGAAATTTGGCACACAGTCTGATGTTTGTACCGTCACCAACAATTCAAATTTTACTCATGTTTGTGCTAACAACTTTTGACTCCTAGAAAAATTTTCCATCATTTTTTTTCATGAGACACCCATTCTTTGTCACGAAACACCCATGACAAAAAGTTATCAAAAGCTTTTTGATAGACCCAGCCTTTCTTATGTGCAAACAAATTTGATGAACATCACGCAGAACTGTTGTATCTTCGCAACACTTTGGGGTATTGACACCAAACTTGGTTTGTCATCATAGGCATGATCTCAGGGTATATGCACAATTTTGTGACAGCTCAACCTACTGGTGCAAAGATGAGAAAAGTGCTATTTTTGCTTAAAACTTTTGAATGCTTTTCCTAAACAGTCCAATTTTTCTTTGGTTGGCCATTTTGGGTGTCTGCCTTTTTGAATTTTGCTATGGGTCATTGTCATGAATCTTGTTCCTCACAATCTGAGAGTCCTTTAGGTGCTTTTTTGCAAACTCCAAGTGGGCTGTCATGTGTTTTGCACCGGGAGGTTTCTGTCTAGCCACTGTGCAATAAAGCCCAGATTGGTGGAGGGCTGCAGTGATGGTTGTCCTTGGAACTTTGTCCCATCTCCACACAGGATCTCTGGAGCTCAGTCAGAGTGATCATCAGGTTCATGGTCACCTCTCTTTTGAAGGCCCTTTCCCATAGCTGCTGGAAGAGTCCTGGTTGTACCTTCAGTGCAGCAGAAATTGTTTTCAATTACAGAAGACATGTTTTAAAGAGTACATCAAATGGCTTGGTTTTTGCTCTAATATACATTGTTATCTGTGAAGCTTTTTATAGAGAAATGTGTTCCTTTCCAAATCACGTCCATCAATTTAATTTAGGTGGACACAGGTGGACTCCAGTCACTGTATGTCTGTAGTGTAACACAAAAAAGTTTCAGTGAATTCCAATGCACTTTCTAGGAGGGGTACGAAAAAGTTGCAAATGTTAAGAAAAAAAGAAATGCAAATGTTTTAAAATGGTTGACTTCCTGTTGGACGGAGCTAAGTCAAGCAACTGTGTTCATGTAGCTCAAATGGTAGAGTATTGCGTTAGCAGCACAAATGTTGTGGGTTTGTTTCCCAGGGAAACACTTGTATTGACAAAATAGTGGACACTTGCATTTAACTTGGTAAATAATAGTGGACTATTCACACTTTCAGTGCTTGGGCCTTAAAAACAGAAAACACCAGAAAAACAATAGGGCTTTGCACCTAGAGTGCAGGCAGACAGCCTCTGGCCCCAATAAACAAAGCAATTCTAGAAGGGTCCTCACTTCTTGGTGCTCAGGCCCTAACTACAACAGTGGATATGTGAAAATGCCACAGACAGAATATATGTGAAAATTGCCCTTCCATTATACATACAGCCTATTTTTCATACAAACCTTTAATAACATATTCTTTTCTTGTCTTTTGCAGGGTATCATCACTCCCTTCCTTCCTCCCCATACACAGCAGGGCCTGAAGGTCAGAGGTTCCCATCCTCAGGAAGATTGTCAGTCGAATTACTGAATAAGGGTGACTCTTCAAAGCTCCTCCTGTTATTCTGCAATGTAGCAGGATCTGGTCAACAAGCTTCAAGGTAACTACAGCACAGTCCATTAAATGCTACAAAAGAAATGTCTCGGATTATGACTGTAACCTTTTCTCTCTGAGAAGGTAATGAGATGCTGCATTGTATAACAACACTTTGAGGAGCGCCCTCAGTGTAACATTTTCTGAAACACATGTAAAACTAGTCAAATCTTTTATTGGTGTTGTGTGATGAAGCATTTGATGACGGACCACTGAAGCTACAAAACGACCCTGGAACATATGAAAGTTTCTCAATCAGCTTCTGATTAGTCAAAGCAAGATGTTCTTAGGTGCTCCAGATGTGTGGCAAAGAGATGCAGTGTTTTGTTCCCTTCTTAGGGAGCAAGGGTTACAATCATAACCTGAGACGTTCCCTTTCCTGGGAACTTGCACTGTATAATGAGACTTTGGGGAATGAAATGCCCAGTGTGCCACACAGCCTAGAGCTTATCCTGGTGTGAGGCCTGTCTGGGCACAACTCAGGACTAGAAGATATGAGAACCCAGCATGAAAGAAAGATCTAAACTGTAGAATTGTATAAAAGCATGCAGGGATGCCCAACCAGCAGTGTCACAGACCTCCTGTAGGGAGACCCCCGACAAGAGGGCTTTAGAGGAAGCTACTCCTATAGTTGAATGGACCCTAACCTGAAATTACTGCATGCCTTGTGGCTGCAGAGATTGCCTCAACAATCCAATTACAAAATTTGTGTTTAGAAGTGGGGAAACCCTTTAAGGAGACCTGAAACAAACTAACTGATCAGACTTCCTCCACTGAGAGGTCCTCAGCACACAGACATCCAAAGCCTGCACCGGGCAAAGTAAATGCAGCTTCCTATGGTCAGCTGACTTATGCGGTCATTCATAGAGGGCACCTTGTCCATATAACTTGGCCTTGGATAGAGAATTGCCTTGACCCTCCCAGGAATGACCTCCAGAAAGGAGGGAGACACAGAAAGGGCCTGATGATGTCTCCCCAAAGGTCCATTACTTTACCGGTGCATGGAAGGCAGCTATTGTCACCACATAGACCTCTAGTGTGGAAGGGGAAAGACCTCCAGAGAAACGGGTCTAGAGAAACACCAGCACTGAAGCCACTGGGCAAAAAACTAGGTCCAGCTGGTGGTCCGGTTTCTGAACACATTTCACTTTAAGGGATAAAGTTTCCTCATGGAGGGATCTCTGGAGTTTTGGATGGTCTCAACAACCTTGGTTGAAAGATCAGAATCTAATAAGATGGTCCCCTTCAGGGGCCAGACCCATAGCTTCCACAGTTCTGGCCAAAACTAAACTCAGGCTGGCCAAACAGGACTACCAGAAGTAGACTGATCCCATCCTAACTGACCCTCTCCAGGACTCCTGGGAGCAGAGCAATCAGGGAAAAGGATACAGACACAGCTTCTGCCATGTCAGCACTATGACATCCAACCCCAATGGGAGATCCAGAGAACCAGAGCAGACAGTGAATGTTCTCCTGAGATGCAAACAAATCCACCTTCACCTACACGAACCTCCTTTAAATCATCTCCTCAGTTTAGGGATGAAGTCTTTATTCCCTGGGTCTTAGCCCCTTCCTCAACAAGACATCACATTCTGGTCCCCAGGAATGTACAGATCTCTGAGAGAGAGTAGTTTGCCATGGGAACAAAAAAAAAAACCTAATACATCAATCTGCCAAAAGGACGTGACCTCAGGACGTGACCACTAAATCTGAATCGGAAATAAAAATACAAAAAATGTGCATTTAATGCGGTTTAATGCTGCTCTGAAGCAGCATAAATACATTTACACAAGAATTTTAATAGTGGAAAACAATGCTATGAACCTACCAAAGTGTTGACATTTTATTTTTAACAAAATGTTTATTATGTCAAATATTTATTTTTGAACTCTTCCCAAGTTAAAACAGTTTTGTGTTGTTTAAAAGTTAGTATAAACTTGTTTTCTTTGCATTATTTGACGTCTGAAAACACATTTTGTGTTGTTTTAACCAGAGTTCATTTTCTGCAAATAAATGCTCTAAATAACAATGTTTATGTGGAATTTGGGATACATATTGTCAGTACTTTATAGAATAAAACAAACATTTTCATTATATTTAAACGAATACCAATAAAGAGTAAAATCAGAGAAACTCATATGCAATGGCCTCTTTTTTCCAATGCTGTATTTTAACATGATAAATATATTGAAATATGGTTCATTCATGATGTTATGCACTTGCTAGTGTTCTATAAATGGTTGCTAGGATGTGGCTAGGAAGTTGCCAGGGCAATACCTATTGCCTATTGACAAGCCTATTGACAAACCGATTAAAAAAATCCTTCCCACATCTCTACAATGTTCTAATGCTGAGATGTGGCATAGTGATTTTATGAGATGGTTGCTATGCTACAGTAAATGGTTGCTAGGGCGTAGATAGTTTTTACTGCGATAACTAAAGACTAGTTGCCAATCTGAGTCAAATGACGCCACCCACCTTGTCTTTACGATGCTCTGATGCCTCTCATCTTTATCAATGGAGGTCTATGGAGCATAGACACGCCCTAGCAACCAGTTACTGTGCCCTAGCAACACAGTAACTGGTTGCTAGGGCGTGGCTATGAAGTTGAAATCTAACCATTTGTTGCTGCTTGCTGAGCGATATGAGCTTACCCCAATTCTCTATGACATTGTGATTTAGAGCTACAGTATATCATCCCAACGTTCTAGCCAATGTTAAGTCTTTGGACAGTTTGGCTATTTTGGAATTCGGATACAATATCATAGGCCCTAGCTATTAGAAAAGATACAGCACACTTTTTCTGAACACCCTGAAGGTCTGTGGAAAGTTTGGTGGATGTAGCTTGAAAGCTCTAGGAGAAGCTAGATGCAGAAATTTTAGTTTCAAAAGAAGAAGAACTAGATGGCTTGATAAAGCCGTGCCTGAAAAGTGTATAATGGTTTGAAATACTTTGTCTGCCATTTTCTAACATGATTCTAACAAGTTTAACATGGTTTAGGAAGGCATTCTAAGAACATTATTTTGTGTATCGGGTGTAATAGAATATGTTCACATGGTTTAAGTAAAAATAACATTATTCACATACTGTACATTATTGTAGCTCCTATGCCCCACCCTTTTAAATGGATGGAGCATGGATTTTTACAATGCTCACCCTTCCATAAAGCACAGCATTCTCTGATTGGCCAGATGACACACTGTGTTGTGATTGGTTGAATATCACAAGAGTATGGCGGAAATGTTGCCCTCTTATCAACTGCAAACTTTAGCTTCCTAAGCCATTATAAAGACAGTTAATAATGTCAGTTTTACCACACCAGTTCAAGTGTAATGAAGGGTCGCTGCTGGATCGTTGTATGGCAAAGTCTTCTGTATTGAAGGGTCTGATGCACAAGGATGCATTTGCAGCTTTTATTTTGTAAATAAAACAGTCAGGGTCAAAACCTGGAATCGAGTAACTCATGAACTCGGTAGGCCTCTCCGTCATCAACCAGAATGGGGGAAGTCTGCTCTCCAGGTCCCTCCTCCGACTCTCCAACCGGACCACCAACGGGTCTCAGTAAAGACATATGAAAAGTGGGAGAAATATGATAATTATTGGGAAGGTCTAAACGAAAAGATACTGGAGTAATTTGTGTTAAGATTTTTAATGGGCCGACATACCTGGGATTGAGTTTCTTGCATGGGAGGTTGAGTCAAAGATATCTTGTTGACAACCAGACCCATTGACCAGGTGTATAGGTGGGACCAGGACGATGGTTCTGGTTGGCTTGGTCGGTCTGTCGTCTTACGGCCTGTAGAAGATGAGTATGCGCTCGGTCCCACACTTCCTGCCTGGGTGGCCAGAGGTGGGTAATTCATGAACCTGGGTCAAAACTCATCTTCGAAAAGGTTCTGGAACAAAGATGCGGTTATCAGGGCATTCAGTGTGTGACGGGTCTTGGTTGTTTGCCTGGTTGTTCTCAGTGATGATGTCCCACTGAATGGGAGCAACAAGGAGTCTTTCAGGGATGATATTTTCTTTGGAGGAAAACTGTGGCATTTCATCTGTCTGGCGGGAAAGTGTGTCTGCCTTAGTATTCTTTGCACCGGGAATTAAATCTATAGCAGTAGTGGTTCGATGGGAAGGAAGACGAGAAGCACCCTTCTTGCTAAAGGCCTCTCTTAGATCAGCATATACAGTGGGTAACCTAGCTTCAGACTGATCTTGAGCCCCATCTTATGATTTGTCCCTCAGACCAAGAGATTATAAGGTTGTGTTGGCGTAACCAGGGTAGACCAATGATAATGGTGTGATTTGGAGAAGGTATTACATAGAAGTGAATATAATTGTAAGTGTGTAATTTAATCTTCTCTGTACTTTGCTGTATGGTACCCTTGCCGAGCGGACGTCCATCATCCATCGATGGCTTACACTGCTGGAAAGGAATGGCAGGTGATTAGGGTTATCTGATGCTTTTGGATAAATTCACTGGAGATGAAATTGCCAGCTGCACTGAGTCTATTAGGGCTTGAGTGGAAATACTGCAGTTAGAGAAAATTAGTTCAACGGGGACACTTATAGTAGAAGCTTGAGATATGGGAACTGTAACAGCACTCACCCGCTGTGATTCTCTTGATGGTCATAAAGGGACAAGAGGACTTGAAGTGACCGGACTGACCACAGTATAGACATAAACTGTGCCTTCTCCGACAGTCTCTTGCTCCTCGGATGTCAGGCGAGTAAAGCCGAGCTGCATAGGTTCATGTCTACATGACTACATGAAATGTTTGATGTGATAGGGAATGATCTGGATGACATGAGAGGATTTTCCCTATGCGGAGTGTTCGAAAACTTCTCAGACCTGTTTGAGGAAGGCCTCGTGGGTGGGAAAAATCGTTCCATCCTCTCGCCATACAGCAGAGACCCATTTGAGAGCTTTTCCAGAGAGTAGAGAGCTTACGAGGGCGATGCCACTTGCTTCTGTGGAATAGAGAGAGGGTTGCTAATTAATGAACAGAGAGCATTGTAAAAGGAAACCCTTAGACTTAGCGAGATTTCCATTGAACTTCTCCAGGAAGGCCATTCGTGGACTGATTGAATTGGTTGGAACAGGAGATACGGTAACTGACGTGGGAACAGGTGCCGGTGAGGAGGCAGGCGGCGAGACGTGCATGTTTTGGAGACATCAAGCCTCAGTCAGCTCTAGAAAATGCAGATGAACAAGCTGATTGATCTGACCCAACTTTGCAAGCCTCAGTGAAACCAAACACGTAGTGCATCTATTTTTGTAGTCTGTATCCATAATTTTGTCTGCACTTTTGATAATAAGAACAACAAACAGTATGTGTTCTTCTACATGGCCCAAAACTCCGCATTTGAACAGACAATAGCAAATACTTAAAAAAAAAACTTTAAACTTTAAATCAAATACTTTAAACTGTCTTAGCAGTCATGTTGCTGTGGATGCAATGGATGAGGGGAAAGAGATGAGATGATATGTTTTTGTTATACTGTTATTTTCCCTAGAAAAATTAAAATGACATTTTAAGCCTAAGGAAAAGATACTTTTTATAATATTTAATAAAATCAAAAGATAAAAATGTGTCAAAACACAGGTTTGTATTTTTATCTTAAAGGGTATTTAATAGTGAAATGTCTAATTATTTCTCTGTACATATTTTATCCTAACCCAGCTTAATATGCACTTCAGATAGATATTGTAACTTTCTCTGTTTCAGGTTTGGTCCTCCATTTCTGATAAGAGTGGAAAAGGCTCTTTCCTGGGATCAGTTGCAACAGATTGTCTGCAATAAGCTTTACGTATTTCAGAAAAATACGATAATAAAGGTGAGTATGAGTTGATCTTAGATTAACACTTTGAGCCTCTTGGGTTTTGGTGTTGGTGGTAATTATGTAATTATGCATAATTTACTGTTATTACTGTAGTAAGTACATGCAAAGGGTGTAAGACACTGCAAAATAAAGTGTTACCGATTTAACACTTATTGACTTTGCAAACTAAGCAAAGCAACTGGTTGTTGACCTTGTTTATAACCTGTAAGGCTAATTATTTCTAATTATTTATACACACAATATTGGACATGTAAGACTAAAAAGAATATTCACCCAAATAAACAAAATGTGTAAAAGCTAATTTTTTAAAGAATACATAAGAAACACAGTTAGTGCAGCGTCTAAATGGTTCTAAATGGTTCAGTACAACTAGCTGGCTGTTGTATTATTGTACTCCATCGCATACATTTACTTTCTTAAAGAAATTCATTTGTTTATTGGTTCCTATTAAATCTTTAATGTATCACTCTCTGCTCTTGAGTACAATTCCATTTGCTCTAGTTCTGTTTCAAATTGCACATTTATAAAACCTGATGTTCCTCCTCTCTCGCTTCTGTCATTCACAGACAAAGAGAAACCTTTTTCAGCTGAATGAAACCTGTTTTAAAAATTTTAATCAAATGAAACATTTAATCAAGCCTATATCCATTTTAGGCAAGTTAAGCCACACTGAAGGGAATCAATAACTTTGCATTGCATTTATTATGTGTAGGTTTATTTTGTGCTTACAGACAAACGAACTGTTTAAGATCCGTGTGGTGGGTGGATCAACTTCTAGCAGCTACCTGTCTCCTCACGATAGCAGACCTTTGTGCCACCCAGCTGTGGACAGGTGAGCCCACCAAACACAATTCTGGGTGTAACTTCAACTTTTGGCTCTTTTAAATTGCTAAGTAAAATCCAATTTTAACTTTATTAAACAGAATACAAAATTTTACATATAGTTCAGTTTTATTGTGGTAGAAATGAGAATGCAGTCAGCTGGATTTACTTCTGCTTGCTTTTTTCCTGCATGTCTCTGTAGTTAATATAACATAATTATGATGTTTCTATTTTTCTATTTTTTAAGTTTGTTTAAAGTTTTGAAATGAGATGGAATATTTCCATCTATTTCCAAACTCTCTCTCTTTGTCTGTCTTTCTCTCTCTTTGTCTCTCTCTTTCAGAGCCCTTAAGTTATGTTCTCTGGGTGGTCCTCTGCATGTGAAGCTCACCATTGAATGGGAAAACAGAGTCAAAGAATAGTAAGTCACATCAATGTGCTGTTACATTAAAGTGTCTTAATTAAAGGCAGACATGTTAATTAAATTTGAAGCAAGCAGAAATATTCTTAAAGGTCTTCAACGTAATAGTATTTGTAATCATTAATACTGTATGTAATACTTTTTTTATATTATATAATATCATTAATAATTCTAGTGTGAATTATGTTTCAGTCTTTTTGGTAACATTCAAGAGGAAGTTATTGAGGATGCAGAGAGTGTAAGAATCCAGCAACAAAATCATGTACAGCAACACAGCTGCATGCTGGATGAATGCTTTCAACTGTACACCAAAGAGGAGCAGGTACTGTACTTTCCTTTATCCACTTTCTTTTTTCCCCTTCTGTATCTGCATAATTTAAAGAAATCTGCTTGTCTAAATTTAGTAAAGTGTGCATAACAGGGTCGTACATGAAAGTAGTTCTCCAAAAATGTTTCATATGTACTACTTCATAATCCTTTTGTTGTTCTTTCAATGGAACAGATCAATCCCCTTAAATCGCTGCAAATGCCATTGGTAATTTTACAATTTTCCCTTTTCCTTAGGATTATGATGTTGGCTTAACAAAGTCAACATACTGATCTACTATTTAAACTTTTTTATTTTTAGTAGTGCTTGCGAAGCAAAGCATTAGTATCACTCTTCAATTCTATCACTCTGGTGCTTGGGAAGCTAACATCACTATTATTTATTTTGTTTTTACAAATTTTGTTTTTGTAACCACCTGATGAGGGTAGATGTGAAAGTTAATAAAACAAGACAGAGCTGCTGCTTCACCATTACAGTCTCTGTATTGTCTGAGCTGTGTACCCCCCTCGCCCAACAGATGAACACTTACACAGGATTTGATTGAAAAACAAATTTGTAAAAATACTAATGTGCCTAAGATTGTTGCACAGTACTATACATATATATATATATATATATATATATATATATATATATATATATATTTATATATATATATATATATATATATATATATATATATATACACCAGATTGCTTATAAAAGTCATAGTGTGGTTTTATATATAAATATAATTAATTATATAGTTATTTATAATTATTAATATAATTAACTCTCCATGTAGCCCAGAACAGGTCTCAAAAATACTAATCCAGAACATGTAAAGCCTTGGACATGTCCAAAACGTGCAGCAGAGTGGCAGGAGCCTGCCTACATCAATCACATATAGGGTCTATATCAGCCTTAATCTTTGAAAGTCTGACCTTGGTCCAGTGTAGGCAATGAACAATTTTTAATTGTATTACAGCATGTCTAAGACATATGGATGAGAAAATTCCCTGTATTATCTTCTGCCAGATTTCTTCTGAGATTGATTCATCTAAATCTGTCTCTCAATTGTTTTTAAGTAGGTCTAAGGGTGTTGAATCCTACATGCTGAACATACTCAATTGTGAAGGGATTTTTGATATATAGTGAGTGAGGCAATACATTTATGTACAAAAATGAAAACTAATTCAAAGTGAATTAGTGCTTGCAGGTATATTACCTTTACATTGTATGTTTAGTGATGAAAGCATAGAAGGTGGAACCCTTATGTTTTAGTTCTGATTTTCTCAGATTCTTCCTTGTTTTGTGCATATGAGTGTCTATGAGTGTTCAGAGATTATAATTCGCAGAGACCCCAAACATGGCAAAATGGTGCAAAACTTAGTGTACTATAAATTGCTTTGGATAAACGTGTATGCCAAATGTATAAATGTAAATGACTAAATGTGGATTTCTTTGCAAGCTATGAGTTTTTAAAATCTCCTAGAGGATTAATGTAATTGTCACCAAACTTGGTTAACATTATGCCAAGACATTGAACATATTCAATTGTTTTTTTTGTTCAAGGTTTTTTTATTTGTTTTCACATTATACAGAACAGAAGGAGAAAAAACATATGTGTATAAAATAATATAAAATAAATGAACATATAATACAAGTTCCCCTTTCTTTCCTTTCTTGGCTCTTTCTTTAAGGTTATCATTGTCTGCTTCCATTTCCTCAACAAAAATTAAGAAAGGCTGCCAGATATTATAAAATGTCCCAATAGAGCCTTTGATTGTGTGCAAAAATGGTGCAAAACTTAGCAGCAGTAGACACTTAAACACACTACAGCCTACATCTGTGGGCCACTAGGTATCGCTACAATAAGGTGATTTACATTCTGAGGAGCAAATGGAGCATAACTGAGGAACAAATGGAGTTTTCCTCCTACTGTCTCTGTCCCTTGATTCCCTCCTACTGTCTCACCCTTGATTGTTGCTGCGTTTAATGCTCACAACTAAGGTCACTTAAACTGTGTTCGATCTTGCTACATGCTCTAAAGTCCTGTTAAAGCAGAGAAGTGTTGTTTTCAAGGCCAGACAAATAATGTTTCAACAAGACTACGTATGCACTCACTGGACGAAAGCAAAAGCTGATTATTGTCATCATTCCTGCTGATCGGGTACTAAAAAATATGTATATTTAATGACAATTAGTTATATGTATTTTCCTTTGAGCTAAATGAACTGTTCTATGAACGAAATTGTGTTTTAAACAACACAGTTTTGTTGATTTGATATTCGAGTCGCTACATTGCTGTATTATAATGCTGGAGAATATATCTATCAACATTAATTGAGTGAACTTGTTCATAAATAATTACATCTTTGGTGGAGAATATTTTATTCATGAAAAAACAAAATATTAATCCCCTTTACATTTGCTACATCTATGTACTGCCTGTTTTTGACAAGCACACCTTAAAAGCCCCTGGGAGTTGTCTCAATTTAATTAATCTTGGCTCCATACTGTTACAAAGGAGGTCCCTGCTCCACCTCCTCCGTGCCACCAGAGGGAACCATCACTGGAGTACTAACCAGTGTTTATTCCAATTGGATTGCATTTCCCATCATGCCTTATACCTGTGATTAAACTCTGTACACCTGTTTAACAATATTTTATTGTTACTGAGGCAACACTTCAGAACTTCACTTATGAATGTGCACAGTGCCTCTGAGATACAGTATAGCATCTCAAATCAGTCATGTTCATTGCCTGTAATCAGTTTTTTTATGTACCAGTCATTCTCAGCAGCATCCCTAAGACATAAAGCACGTTTTAAAACAACACACCGAGACAAAACATGTCATGCATTGATTTACTGTCTGTAATAAATTGATTAGTTCTTTTCGCTCCTTTCAAAGCTAGCACCAGACGATGCTTGGAAATGCCCCCACTGTAAGCAGATGCAGCAAGGGATGGTAAAGATGAGCTTATGGACACTGCCAGACATTCTTATCCTTCACCTGAAGCGTTTCAGACAGATTGGCAGACAACGGAACAAGCTGTCCACCCTCATCCATTTTCCTTTGATTGGTCTGGATATGACCCCCCACGTGGTGAAACGTAGTCAGAGTATGAAAAATCTGACCCCATGGCCTTCGACATGGAAACATGGAGATACTGACTTCCTTTATGATCTGTATGCAGTCTGTAACCACCATGGAGGCATGCATGGAGGCCATTACACAGGTGAGTGTGTCTGTGATTGATGAGTTTTTTGGCCACAGACATGTAGGGAATAGTGAATGAGTAAGCAATTTGGGACAGAGCAACTCTGTCAGCACATATCCTTTCTGATGTGAGCGCTCAGGATTGTTTGTCATTGTTGCCTGTGCAATTGCATGGACCAGCAAGTTGAGACCCCTGATCTGAAATTGTTTTAAACAGCATTTCCTAATTCTTTTTTGTCTAATGATATGTCTTCCTCATTGTCCATGACTGCCTGGAATATTGGTCAGGACTGTTTAAGTAAACGTCAAAAAAACCATTACAAAGAAATGGTCACCAGTCATAGTGTCTTAAATTGGCACCTTTATTCATACATTTACTTGTTTACATTTTTTAACATGATAAACCAGTCCATAGTACCGCTATTAGTATTACATCACCAGCACAGGTCATCCTATCTTAATTTAAGTCTAGCCATCCTGCTTGGAGTCCAGTAACACCTGTTAAAATTTTTATAGTTTATCAGTTTGGATTGAATTTCACGAACACAAGTATTTGAATAAAACCTGCTTCCACACTTCATCCTTGATTGTTTCCCCAAGATCCCTCTTTCCTGATCAACCTATTTTTATGACTAAATATGACAAAGATGTGTTGTATATGTGTTGGTGGGTCAGGGACATTTTTAATGGTTGCAAGGAGACAATGTCTTATTTGTAGGTATTTCCAAAAGTATTAATACATTTACTAATGTTTCAGCATTTCTGTATGTCTGTAAAAAACAGCATATTGTAGAAATTCTATGGATGGCCAGTGGTACAGTTATGATGACAGCAACGTAGAACTTGTTCCAGAGCAGGAACTGTGCACACAGGGAGCATATATACTTTTCTATCAAAGAAGAAATGTCATCCCACCCTGGTCTGCCAACAGCTCTATTAGAGGTAAGTGAATGAGCCACATTTCTGATATATACAGTACTGGGTTAAGCGACGTAATTATAAAAAAAAGGAAAAGGTTTGTGTCTTTTTGTGTGACTGGGGAAATATCATTTTACATTTCCAAACATTCCTTTTACTAGTAATTGTTCAGTGATAATCCAATTAATAAACCAGTGAGATTTTTGTATGCACAGGGAGTCTGATAATAGTCGGTGCTATATAATAGTCACTATAAGTCTTTCTGGGATTACATAAAGAAACCAAGACAACTAAGACAGACGAATCCTAAATCCAGAAGAACTGAGATGTTTGAGGAAAGCTACCGGCAAATCTACCTGAAAAACTATGCACAAGTGTACCTAGGATAAAATCAGTCTATCTAATGTATATACACACATGTCATGTCAGGACATGCAAAAGAAGCAAATTTTTGAAGAGATTTTTGATATCTCGAATTGTGTTGTCATGGTGAGGCAATAAATTTGATTAAGCGAGTTACATCAACATTGGGAAGTATGTTTGGTGTGGTGGACTGATGACATTAAAATGACTATTGTGAACCACGGTCATAGCACCACCATCTGGCAACAGGAAATGTGACACTTACAACAAACTTTAAAATAGTCAAGTTACATTTGACAAAGTCACTTTAGGTTTTGGTCAAAATAATGTAGAGACATTGCTGATGTAAAGTTCTAGAAAGATTTGTATTATCTTAAATTATGTTGCCATGATAACACTTTAAACTTTAAACACTATCAAACTTTCTATATATATTTATATCTATTTTTATGTTACCATTCAAAAGTTTAGAAACACTTGACTAAATTGTTTCCCATGATCATATAAGTCTTTTAATCTGAAAGTGTGTTTAAATTGGACAACTCCAAAGTCCTGTCCTCTCAAAGTTTGAAGACAGATCTGTCAGACAACATGACAGCAATCGCCCATCTCTGTTAATGTAGGTGTGACAGAGTTCTGGAAGTTACAGAGTTCTGCAGGACTGTATACGTTTGTGTTGGGAAAAGCTGTATGTTTTCTTGAGTGCAACAGTTGCCACAGTGCTATGGTGAAAATGGCTCACCAATCTTGTGCATACACCTATTAACCGTGTCATGGCACTAACTTTAAATCCATTCATTACTGCTAATTGCAGCGTGTGGGCGAAGCAGGCAACTTCCCATGAGAATAGGTCTTTGTTAGCCCGCACAATATTGCTCAACTAGTAACTGCACTTCGAAGGTGCTCTGCCATGTTGTCCACATTGTGACACTCATTGAGAGCACAAATCTTGTCAGGAGCAGGAGAAATGAACCCAAGCGCAGACAGCGTTGAACTGAAAAAAAGTCTTTATTTAAACAAATAACCAACACGAAAACCTGCGAGGGAGCAAAACGAAAACAAAACACAGGCTTGAACTAAACTCCCCAAAAAACACAGCGCAAAAACACGACAACACTAGACCAAAACCACAATACAAAAACAAGCCAAGGTACAAAAGCCAAGAAACACAAGACGAAGATGCAAGGTGCAAAACCACCAAGAAGCAAAATCCAAAAAACCAAGAAGCAAAAAGCAAAACGAATCGGCACAAGACAGAAAACACAAGGGCATTAAATAGCACACAGACAAACGACTAACAGGTGCGCGAAATGAGCACTGACGAGACAAGAGAACAAGGGGACGGGGTCAAGACGCAAGACCGGAGAGCACATGGCGAATGTAAACAGAACAGAGGCCATGTGCTTCCACACAAGACGAAGACCCAGAGCGCGTGTTCAGATCCCGACTCCAAGAAACAAGAACCAAGACTAGAAGGAGTCAGGATCCAAACAGCACGCTCTGACACTAAACACGGGGCATGTCAGAATCCTGGCAAGATAATCAAGAAACTCAGAAACAGAAAGCCAGGACCCTGACAAATCTATAGTATGCTATTTACGAATTTGTCTTCAATGACAAAGTGACATGTTATGGTCGTGTTAGATTCTGTTGTTAGCAATGTCCAACAATCGGTTGTTATGGCTACATACTCTTCTCCATGGTCTTTATATATATCTAAAATAATTTATTCCTGTTTCTGTCCAATAAAATTTCTCTATCTACTATCTATCTTTTCATTTTAAAAACAAGTCATAAATGATAAACAGTATAATAAAAAAAAGTTTAAGTTACTGATGCAGCTGTGGTAATAAGCCAAAAAGGTTAGGAAACAGCGATCTAACTGTAAAAAATGTACCAGTCACTAATGAGTCTTTACTCTCTTCTTGTGCAGCTTCTACTAGCTCTTCAATATCAGATCACTGGCTCATCCGTTTGAATGGTGACAGTAAGAGGGGAAGTATGGTATCAGAGTCTACTACAACATGCCCTACTTCCATCCCAGAATTTCCCATCTTCCAAAATAAACCCTCAATAGAGGAGAAAGGTGAGGTTGCACAGCAAGCTTGTTTATCTCACTGTAAATAGGAAGAATAAGTAGGAAAATAATATTACTTGACAGAGATGTATGTCATCAATCTTTCTTTTGTTTTTCCACTATGTTCTGAATATTATCTAAATGTCTGCATCTTTAGGTGAGTTTGAAAGCAGACCTTTTGTGCAAGGCATTCAGGGACGTAGCATAAGCATGAGAACCCCCACTAAAACCAGAGTTCAGCCACTGCGATGGTCCTTTGGAAACAAAGACCGCCACAAACCTGCCTGTGCTCCTGCATTGGCTCCTGCAGAGCTGATTGAGTATTTAGAGTCTGGCAGAAGGCCAAAATGCACCAAAGACCCCATTGTTGACCTAATGACTCTATCCTCAGATAAAGGAGTTAAAGTAGCAGGTATGAAAAACTCTGCTGCCAGATCTACAAGTCACACTAGCGCTGCACATTACGAAAATCATGAAATAATACAGGGTCTAAAAAGGAACTGCTCAGAGAAAGCAGTGGGTCAACAACCCAGCAGCAACAACAGACTGAGAGAAGATGGTATTTTGATCAAACCTAACAGCAGAAAAGCAAAACAAGACCATACACAGTTTAGAAAGAGCTCCTGTGTCGGGATCCAATCCAGCCGTAGAAGTCAAAGTGGTTGTGAAGTGATGTGCAAGGATATTGAAAGTGACCCAAATGAAGTGCAAACCCAGTCAGAGGATAAACAGAGAATGTGGCAACATACAAAACGTTATGATAGCATTTTTTATTTTCTCAAAGGAAGATTCACGAAAAAGGACCCAGTTTGGAAGTCTCAAAATAGTGAATCTTTGAAAAAGTATGAAGCTGGGAATAAGAACCTATCTGGAGTTTTTCTCTCAAATGGAGCACACAGTAGAACTTCAGATGGTAAAGGCAATAGCATTAACCAAGGTTGTAGCATGCTAGATGGCAAAGTTGCGAATGGCAAGGTGAGTCATGGTTCAGCAGACATTAAACGCTCACAAAGTTCATCTAATATTCAAATCAAGGCTGAGCTGACCTTGAAACGAACAGCCTCTCTGAACAGGAATGGCACTTTGGCCCAATCTCAAAGCATGTCTGGGGACAGGGGCTTTCAGAACACTCTGCAACGCTACAGCACAAACATTCTTGCCAAAAAGAAAGCAGTGCCTGAATCAAGCTTCTGAGACTAAATTGAAACATTATTTCACCCACATATCCAAACAAGGCAGAAGATTTCTATGCCAAAGGAACCCAAGAGCCTGATTAAGTTTATCCACTATGTATGAAGTGCCTTTGGACCTAAGCTATTGTTTAAAGATTTTTGTATTTTAAGAATGTTTTATTTTGTTTTAACACTGAAAGAACATGTATGTTTTTTTTATACACTGGCCTCTTAGCACCATGCTTTTGAATTGAGGAATTATTATCATTTAGGTAGAATTTTATTTTACATTTAAGCTTGAGAAATCTTGTGCAGGCAGAATATGTTGTAGTGGTTTGTAATGTCACCTTCTGATGACAAATTGGATGGGCTAAAATTAATTGGTTGCATATGTCCATGTAATCCTCTATAAGTAATATCTCTGATATAACTAAACAAACCAAAATCAATACATATTTGTCAGAGGTTTTTGTTATAATGCAGTCAGACAAATTTGTATGACAAATCCAGGACCTGTAAGTGTTCTCTGAAAATAATTAAAAATAATAATATATTAGTTATATATTACATATTATATATTATACATATAGTTATACATTATTATATATTACATAGAAATATTAGTGAAAAATTTGATTATATGTAAAATAATAAATATATAAGTAATATTAGATTATATTTATATACTATATGGTATATACCAGAGGCAGCAAGAGAAATTCACATATATTTTGTAGCATACATACATTAAAAGCAGTGTGCTTCACATGTGCTTCCAAATCTATATTTCTACTTTTCAAAATGTTAAAATAATATTAAATAGTACTGAGCAGAAAATTAATAAAGAATTTTTATCCTTAATTATCCCTACATTTTGTTGTTGTTGATTGTGAGATGTTTTATGCAAGTTTTATAAGCATTGTGTAATTTGTGTTTATCCTCTTAACCAAATCAGTTGACTTTACTAGAAATTTGCCTGGAAACTTGTTGCCTTCAAACTTTTTAGTTTTTGCACAGGACAAAACTAAACAGGTTGTTATATTAACATAGAATCTTAACTGGATGCAGTAGACAAATCAATCAATCTTTACTAAGAATCATTAGTTCAAATAAATTATTTCTTGTCTTTACCACTACTTAAAATGATTTGTTAATTTAAGTAATGCATTTTCTTGTAACTTAATTAACTACTTTTATTAAGATTTTTGTATTTTTATTTTCGTCAAAATCAGAAAGGAATAAAACAATTTAGTGATCATTTCAGTGCTCCAATATTTTTATGGTCAACAAAAGAACACTTCTGTCAGAAAATACACACTGAACAGACTGGTAAGTATAAACAATCAAACTCTTTATTAACAATATTGAAAATGAGATTTTGAAAAGTTTGAATGGGCCATTTAGAGTAGCCATTTAGTCACTGATTGTAAACTTAACTTTCCTTATGTTTGTAGGTAGTGTTAGTGGAGACTCAGGAACCAGGATGGACCAAAACTAGGAGACTGGAGAGTTAAAAGGAACGAGTAGAGGAACAAACAGAGGTAAGTAGATTTCAGGTGATTAAAAATCCAACAGAAAGCAGTCTTAGCCATAGATGAAACCAGACAATGTTTGTGGCTATGGAAAATCCTTATATCTAGTGTTGGGGTGATGAGGTGATTGTTGACAACTGGTGACAATTAGTATTTAGGAGATGGTAAACGGTTTGTAAGCAGGGATCCTGTCAATATTTCTCAGAGTGAGCATTATGGAAGGTTAGTAGATCAAGATCTAGTATATACTTTCTTGGAACCCAGGACCTCAGGACTGTAGCCCTCCCTGGGAATCCAGGAACTCAGGTAC
Organism: Chromobotia macracanthus; assembly: GCA_036877525.1. Classification (NCBI taxonomy): domain Eukaryota; kingdom Metazoa; phylum Chordata; class Actinopteri; order Cypriniformes; family Botiidae; genus Chromobotia; species Chromobotia macracanthus. The sequence goes on along the minus strand of JAZGTH010000001.1, from coordinate 7,084,821 downwards.
AATGAAGACTTTTCCATCTTATTTGTCTAGCGACAAGGGGGGTTTGTGACTATCACCAGGCTCTGTGGTACGGCTTGAGCTTAAATAAAGGGTGAATTTGATAGTGCCCAGGAAATATGAGTTGAAAGCATACTGGACTGATCTCCCTGATTATCTCAGAAGGACCAGTGTGCCTTGGACCTAGCTTCTTACATGGTAGGTATGACCTGATTTTCTTGGTCAAGAGCCATACCTTGTGTCCAGGTTGGTAATTTTGAAGTTGTGGACTGGAGGGTATCAGCATGGCCCTTGTGCCTCCTGATGACTCCTTGCAGGTGATAATGAGCTAAGCCCCAGACCCTCTTATCTGGAACCAGTGGAATATCAGTGCTTTGGTGGCATAGGGAGTTCTTTGCGTACTTGGCCCAGACAAGAAACTGGTTTCAGGAGTTTTAGTTGTTATGACAGAAGTTTTAGAGGAAGCAACCAATTTCTTGTACTTTCCTGTAACCATCTGCTTGTTAGACTGAGGGTGGTAACCAGATGAGAGTCTTACAGTAACATCTAGGTGTTTCCAAACTCTTCAAATGAACCGGGGGCCTCTGTCTGACACAAGGTCCTCACATATACCAAAGTATCAAAACACGTGGTTGTAGAGGAGTTGTGCGGTTTCCATGGTTTTGAGTAAGGAGAGAATTGCTTTTGCCCCGGGTGACCAGTACAGAGAATGAGCAGTATGGATGAGTCTAAGGTTAGGTCCTAGGAACATATTGATGTTCTAGAGAATGACCAAGCAGAGGATTGTCTACACTGTTGAATGCTGAATGCTTGCTTGAGGGTGTTGAATGCAATTCAGCTTTGTTGGACCAGAAGGATTAAGACTTGGGCTTACCACAGAGAAAAGAGGTGAGGGGACAGGTTATGGAACTATAGATGTGGATGAAGCATAAAGACGGTAGAAACCGGCAAATCCTAGAAATCATTGTAATTCCTTGACTGTCTTGGGTTTAAGCCAGTTATGAATAGCTTAAACGTTCCTCTCGTTCATAGAAATACCAGTTTTATTGAGTATAAAATCCAAGGAACTGGATCTCAGAGGCTGGCATTTCTCAGCCTTGCTTAACATCTGCTGTCTTTCTCCTGCTCTCTCTCTCTCACGCATGCACTCTCCTTGCATTCCTTGCGTTTGTGTATGTGTTTAATGTGTGAATGTTTATTGTCTAGTTTATGTTATATGTGTCCCCTGTAGTGTAGTTTAATAAACATTCATATTTATTCACTGATGATTGTTTCTGCATTTAATGCTCAAAAATAAGGCCACTTAAACTGTCTTTTAAACACTCCTGTTTAAGCATTGTTTTTCAAGGCCAGAAAAATGACGTTTCTTAGATTCAAGTTCAAGTGTAGTTTATTGTCATTTCAATCACATACAAGTACATAGTGAAACGAAAAAAACATTTCTCCAGGATCAAGGTGTTACATAAACACAGAACAACACAGAAGTACAAGGCTACATAATTTATACATCATTTACAAGTGCAAATGTGCAAACACATGGTCCCAGTGCAGCGCCGACCAGTACACAGTTCTGTTCCAAAGTGATCCTGGTGAAATAAAATATAAGTGTAAACATAAGTGTAAACATACGACTATGAGAAGTATTTAGCAACCAAAAGTATTTAACAGCAGCATAAAATATTTAACTTGCAAAAAATTGCAGGGTGGAGGATTCACAGTTGTGTGTGTATGGGTGTGCGTGTTCCTTCACATCCAGTTCTATGTATTGAGGAGTCTGATAGCATGGGGGAAAAAACTATCGCATAGCCTGGTCGTGAGGGCCCGAATGCTTCAGCACCATTTACCAGATGGGAGGAGGCTAAAGAGTGTGTGAGAGGGGTGTGTGGGGTGATCCACAATGCTGGTGCCTTTGCGGATACAGTGTGAGATGTAAATGTCTGTAATGGAAGGAAGAGAGACCCGATGATCTTCTCATCTGTTGTCACTCTCCGCTGAAGGGTCTTGTGGTCCGAGATGGTGCAATTCCCAAACCAGGCAGTGATGCAGTTGCACAGGATGCTCTCGGTAGTCTCTATCTAGAACGCGGTGAGGATGGGGGGTGGGTGATGTGCTTTCCTCAGTCTTCTCAGAAAGTACAGGTGCTGCTGGGCTCAGGTAAGGTTCTCTTCCAGTTGAACACCAAGAAACTTGACTATCTCCACAGAGGAGCCATTGTTTTAGCCATTGTTTAGCAGAAAGTGGTCATTCTGTGCTCTTCTGAAGTCTCTATCTCTTTAGTTTTGTTCACATTCAGAGACAGATTGTTGGCTATGCACCAGTCCGTTAGACGCTGCACCTGCTCTCTGTATGCTGACTCGTCGTTCTTGCTGATTAGACCCACCACGGTCATGTCATTGGCGAACTTGATGATATGATTTGAGCTCATGAGTCAGTAGAGTGAACACCAATGGACTGAGCACACAGCCCTGTGGGGCCCCAATGCTCAGTGTGGTGGTGTTGGAAGTGCTGTTCCTGGTGCTGTTTCTAGGTCTCCCGGTCAGGTCCAGGATCCAGTTACAGAGAGAGGTGTTCAGGCCCAGCAGGTTCAGTTTTCCAATCAGGTGCTGAGGAATGATTGTGTTAAATGCTGAACTGAAGTCTATGAAAAGGGGTGGTCTTCCTCATTGTTGTTCAGCGCATCTGGGAGGGAGGCATCACTGTCACAGGCAGGTGATGTTGCCCTGTAGTTGGTAATGCCTTGGATACCCTGCCACATGTGGCACAAGTGGTTATTCATTCCCTGAGCATGTGCACTTTGCCTCTCTAATAGCCTGGGACGGTTTGGCCCTTGCTGTTCTTAGGGCCGCTTTGTCACCTGCTCTGAAGGCAGAGTCTCGGGTCCATGGCTTCTGGTTGGAGCGTGTGGTGATGATCTTGGAGATGGTGACGTCATCAATGCACTTGCTGATATAGCTGGTCACTGATGTCGCGTATTCCTCCAAATTGGTGAAGTCGCCTTTAGTCACTGCTCCCCTGATTGTGCCAGTCAGTGAGTTCAAAACAGTCCTGGAGAGCAGAGATGGCTTCCGCTGGTTGCTGCAGTTGCTGTACCATACTGAGATGGAGGTGGAAGTCCACAAGAAACCTTGGGCACAGGTGAACTTTCTTGATGCTCCATAAGAAGTAAAGGCACTGCTGTGCCTTTTTGACAAGGGTGGAGGTGTTTTTGGACCATGAGGTCATCAGAGATGTGGATGCCAAGAAACTGGAACTGATTACAAGATGGCTGAGCTTGGAGATCAGCATGGAGGGTATTACAATGTTGAATGCAGAGCTGAAGTCAAGGAACAGCATTCTAACGTGTTGTGAGTGCAGCGTTTTAGCAATTGCATCCTCCGTTGATCTGTTGCAGTGATAAGCAAACTGATGTGGGTCCAAAGTTGCAGGGAGACAGGATTTATGGTGGGTTAGAACCAGTCTTTTGGCAATGATAGGGGTGAGTGTGACAGGACGGAAGTCATTAAGGGCCAAGACAGTGGAGTGCTTCGGGTCTGGCACGATTGTGGAGGTCTTAAAGATACTGGGGATCTGTCCTTGGCTGACTGGGCCAAGTACAGATTGAAAATGTCCACAAAGGCCTCGGCCAACTGCTCAGCACAGGCTCTAAGCACACGCCCTGGTATACCATTGGCGCCAGCAGCCTTCCGTGCATTCACCCTGCTCAGGTGGAGTAAACATCTGAGGTGGAGAGTGTGAGAGGCAGGTTGAGTTTTGAGTTTATCAGTTTTGAGTTCCATTTTGTGGGGAACCTCTGTTGTTACTGTCAAAGCGAGCATAGAAATGGTTGAGCTCATCATGGAGGGAGGCAGAGCTGGAGGGTGCTGGGTGGTTTATAATCTGTGATAGACTGTATGCCTTGCCACATACACCGGGGATCTGAGGAGTTAAACTGTTCCTTGATTTTTTGCTTGTATGCAAATTTGACCTGGCAGATGCTCTTTCTTAGATTGGTTCTGGTAAGCCACTCTGTCTCCAGACGTGAAGGCTTCATCTCTAGCTTTGAGCAGGAGGCGAACCTCTATGTTCATCCAGGGCTTCTGATTGGGGAATGTTTTTATAGTTTTGTGTGTTGTTACACTGCTCACACACTTATTAATGTAATTCAGGACAGAGTTGGAGTAAGCGTAGCTATTGATCTGAGAGTTCGTGGTGGCCTGGGCAGCAAACACAGTCCAGTCTGTGTGCTGGAACTGATGCTGAAGAGTGGAGTCAGCACCTTCAAGCCAGATCTTGGCAGTTCTCATTGTGGATTTTACACGTTTGCCATCAACAATGGCAGAGTCAGTGAACTGTTTTGTTTACGTAAATGAATACTCCACCACCCTTGTTTTTACCGGAGGTTGCCGCTACTCTGTCAGCCCTGAATATAGTACGTCCATTCAGATCCACCACGCTGTTTGGGACATTGTTACAAAGCCATGATACACACGTGCCTCCATCTTGGTCCTAATCTCACAAAATATACACACTTGGTAACATTATAAACTGATCCAGCAGAAATAACAACTGACAAAAAAACCTTCTTTTTAGTCACTGTCTTGTTGTCACCAGACCAGTCTTTTGGGAAACCAATTTTCCTATAAATATTTCTAAATTAATTTACATACTCACCAGTTTAACACAGCAGAAACCACTATAAGGATCTTCAAAGAGACAGTGTTCACCATTGCACATACCTATTCGAATTTGCTACCCCTGTCTTACAGAAATTTAGGTAATTTAGGTAATTTTGAGATGGGTCTGTAGTTTACTACAGTTTTCCTGTAGCTCAGTGGTAGAGCATTGCATTAGCAACGCAAGAGGTTGTGGGTTCGATTCCCAGGGAGTACATGTACTAAGAAAATGTATAACTTCAATGCACTGTAAGTCGCTTTGGATAAAAGCGTCTGCCAAATGCGTAAATGTACTAGTTCCCTGGGATCAAGTTGTTTGTTTATTAAGAGTTCTGATAACAGCCATCTTGTAAGGTTTTTGAACATATCCCAACACCAATGATGAATGAATATTACTATGTACTAATACTAATAGTACTATGTAGAGGACCTATAATTTCATTAAGCATCTCTTTCAAAAGCCTGGTAGGTATAGGATCTAGCATACTTGTTGTCGATTTAGATAATTTAATTATTTTTGACAGTTCATCTCTATCAATAGTGGAAAAATGACTTGAGTTTTTCATTGGGCAAAGGACTTTAAAGAACTTTAAACTGCAAAATGGTAGTGTCAGGAGGGGAGAAACAAACCCAGTCGAAGACAGTGTTTAACAGAAAAATCTCTCTTTATTAACAAAAACCAAAACAATAACCCATGAGGGGGCAAAATGAAAACCAAACACAGGCTTGAAAATTAAACTCAAGGTTCTCCAAAAACCGGAGCTTGAAAACGAAACCAAAAACCGGCAAAAAACACAGGGCGAAAACTCACAGCACCGGGAGACAGGACAAGGAAACAGGATACAGAAACCATGGAACGAGATTACCAGAAACGTGAATACCGGACGCGAGACCACAAGATTACAAGATTACAAAAATACAAGATTACGAGAGTACAAGATAACAAAACGAACCGACACAAGACAGAAAACACGGGGGCATTAAATAGCACAAAGACAACGATTAACAGGTGCGCAAAATCAGGGCAGATGAGACAAGAGAACAAGGGGGCGGGGCCAAGACGCACAACCGGAGAGCACATGGCGAATGTAAACAAAACAGAGGCCATGTGCTTCCACACAAGACGAGGACCCAGAGCATGCGTTCAGATCCTGACTCCAAGAAACAAGAACCAAGACTAGAAGGAGTCAGGATCAGACAGGGCAAACAGACAGGACCCACCAGGCGAAAAAGCCAGGCAGGCCGACAGACAGACCAGATGGTCCGGGCTGGCAAGCAGGCCAGACGGACCAAGCACGACATGACAGGACCAAGACAGGCAGGACCGAGACAGGCAGGACCGGGGGGCAGACAAGGGCCACAAAACAGGCAGACAGGGGCGACAAAACAGGCAGACAGGGGCGACAAAACAGGCAGACAAGACAGACCAAACAGATTAAACAACACGCTGACAGACAGACTGGAGGACAAGACAGGACAAGAACAAGACATGACACAAGACCAGGAGAACATTCAAAAAGAAGGGCATCAAAACAGTAGTCAAAAACACAGGATTAACAGGTGGAGGGCACACAGGAGGAGGACTGATGGCCCAGTGGAACCCACGCCGGGCCAGGGACCAGGTCTCGGAGGGGTGGTCCAGGCCAGCAGAGGTGTGGTGGGAGTTGGCGGCCATGGATGGAGACGACCAGCAGGGGGAGCCGCTGTCACCGGTTGTGGGCCCAGGAACCGAGATGTAGGACCCATTGCTGGAGGACCCGGCCTAAGAGGACGCCCCGCCGCCGGAACATGGCCAGGAAGAATCGCCACAGCAGGAACCGACCCGGGAGCAGGCACAGGAACTGACCCAGGAGCAGGCACAGGAACCGACCCGGGAGCAGGCACCGGGACTGAGACAGGGACAGAGACCGGAGCTGGGAGCGCCGAAGCAGACCCAGGAACAGAGACAGGGACTGGGAATGCCGGGGCAGACCCAGGAACAGAGACAGAAACAGGGACACAGACAGGAGGCGCAGACGCCGCCGCCAGGACACAGACAGGAGGCGTGGACGCCGCCGCTGGGACACAGACAGGAACAAATTCACCCGGAGGCTTGGGGACAGACATCTCCGGGGGTTTCAGGCACGTGCACGCACATCTCCAGAGGCTTGGGCACGGGCACTGGGGGAAGAGCAGACTGCCCCTTTTGCTTCTTCCTCTTGGAGGGAGCAGGCGCAGGAGGCTCGAGCGCAGGAACAGACCCAGAAGGCTCGAGCGCAGGAACAGACACAGGAGGCTCGATGATCCTCCCCTTCTTCTTCCTGCGGGAGCGTGAAATGAACACATACAGAGCAGGCTTCGGTGGGGCAGCGACATGCGCATCAGGGTCCAGGGCAGGCTCCACTAACAACTCAGTGGAGTCCTGCGAAGTCCTCCTCCTCCTGGAATTGGGGACCAGAGAGCCCTCCCGCTCTGAAAGGACCTCTGGCGACTGGACATTCCGGAGAGGAGAATTATTGGCCAAAAGAATTCATGACAATGATTTTATCACAATATCTAATGATTTTGTTTTTTATTTAATAAATAATGGTATCAGTCACATTCATCTTTGATGTTTTACTTGGTGATTTAATTGTTGGCCAATGAAAGGGTGTTAGCAAGTGTCAACCAGATATTGGTCCTGGATTATTTATGATATTCTGTAGTATTAAGATGATATTAATGGTTATATGGTTATACAGTTTATATGTATTTTAGCATTAAATATATTTATATATCTTAGACAACAAAAGATGGACATTGTGGGTGACACTGCAACACTAAAAATAAGTGGTGAGGCATAGAGAAAATTAGGTCAAATTTACACACATGTATGTATGTAATGCTGTAATTAAGCCTTTATTAATTTATATTTTTATTTTTTTATATACTTTTAATATTTTATATTTATTGAAGGTCAGTGAGATCCCTGCAGAAGCCAACAGGATTCCAGCAGAAGTCCCAGAGGAAAATGATCCTGAAAATCCTGTGGAATCCTGTAGGAACATGTAAGTATGCGGGTGTGCAGAGCCTACAGGATTCTAATTAGAATTTCTGTCATATTTTGAAACATTCCTATATAATTCCTATAGGAATTACCTTGACATAAATAACCGATAGGACCACTTTTGCAGAATTTTAATAGCATCAAATTGGGTTCCTGTTCAGGTCTTTATGGAAATTTAATTGATATTGTAGGAATCCTGCAGGTGCACTTTTTCTGTTCTATATATTTGTTTTACTAAACAAATAGTACTTTTTGACTGTGTCTTGCAATTTGGTTGAACTCACCTCAACATAGACACTCAACCTAGGGTAACATCCTAAACAACATTGCAGCTCTAGAACTGGTGGGGGCAGCAGTGAGGGTAGTGATGTTGTTTTGGGTGTTGATCCGGAAACAAATAAGACCCACTAACCCACTCAAAACCTATCTATGTAATTTTTTCTCATGCTGTGTTAAAAAAGCCAGCCATGCCTCCCGCACCAGACGTCACAACATGTACCCACTTGTTCCCTCTCACCCGCCTACTGGACTATCTATATAAGCACCACTCTGACACAGTTTTGTTGTTGTTTACCTCTTAACACCCAGACTCCTGATGTGATCACTTACCTGTGAATGTAAAATGACTGTTTACATTCAGCTAAGTTACCATTTGTTCATCAGTGGCTTCATACTCGCCTGTTGTTTCTGATTCCAGTTCTGTTTGCTATCGATATTCTCCTGTCTGAACCTCTATTAAATAAAGACTACGCTATCTACTATCTTGGTCTCTGATACCCTCTGTAGTGTGACAATTTTGAACACATCATTAGTGCATCAGTTGTTAAGGCACTGATAATAGAATGATTAAACAAAATACAAAGCAAAAAATGTTGTTTTGTTGTTTTTATTATTTCCAATATTATTTAATTTAGTCATAAGTATTTGTTTTTATTCTTCTACATGTATTACGTAAATGACTTTTATCCTGTTTATCTTTATTACAGGCCATAAAAAGAAAAAAAACATATTACTTAACTGCGAAATGCAATACAATTGCTAAACAAATCTGTAATTCTCACACACAATCACTATAGTGCCTTTTTGACATCGTGCATTCATCTGCACATTTCTAGGAGATGGCCTTCTTAATTATGCTCACTTACAGTTGAATTTATTTTTGATGTAGCCTGTAAGGTAAAGAAATAAAGAGAACATTAGTTTACAAATCTAGTTCATTCAATACACATGGATTATATTGAAACAATATCTACAATATATGGTGACTGTTACGGAGGAGGTCCCTGCTCCACCTCCTCCTCACCACCAGCAGGAGCCCTCTCCTGAATACTAGCGCTAGTGTGGACTACATTTCCCATAATGCACCATACCTGGGTTTGATCACTTCCTGCTTCCTGTTTGCACTCTCACCTGATTCCCTTTAACTCTTGTGTATATAAACCCCTGGCTTTCGCTAGCTCAGTGCAAAGTCTTGTTTTGCTCTGGTGACATTACTGAGCATTTATTACCTGTGTGTTGGGTTACCCATTACTGTTTTTGGATTTGTTTCTTGATTTTTGGATCTGGTTTTTGGATTTGTTTCTTGGTTTTTGGATTGTTTGCTGCCTGTCTCCCACGCCTGTACCACATTTACTTTTCTGTCCTGTCTACATTGCTCCTGTTTGCTGTTACCAACCCTGTCTGCGTGGTTTATGATTAAAATACTGCAAATGGATCCTTGAGAGTTTGCCCCTTCATTATAGTGACATTGAGGCCACATTACAATTCATACACATGCATAAGGTATCGGTGTACAACATGCAATATTTAACATTTTACAATTTTGTTTAATGGATACAAAACAGCTCTTTGTTAATTAATATTGCATTCAATTAGAACATTTACCTTTTTACATTTTAAAACTGTATTCATAAATATTAAAATTAGTAATCAAGATTATAAATGCAGTTAAACTATTGCTTATTGATATTTTAACCTATTTAGTTAACTAATAAGTTACCAATTAAGTAACATATTTAAAGCATTTTCTGTTTGACTGTTATGAGGTAATATCTTCTATATGTTCATGTTGCTAAAAATACTTAAATACACAGTGTTGGCATTTAATGTAAAATGTGCTTTTTTATTTTGAATTTTATAAAATGTATTACAAAGCCTAGAACAAGTGCAACATACAATTCTCTGTATGAAAACAAGACATTTAACTGAAAACAGAACTTTAATTACAGATTTAAGTGTTAAAACTTAAACAGCAGCATAACGGTAACAAAACTCCAAACTTTGTGCAACAAATAACAAACTTTCAAATTAACATTTTACAGACCCATTTTGTCCAGTCCAAGAACTCCATGTTATCCCTGATATAATGGGCACTGTATAAGCTTCTTATTGTTCCAGGAGATCCTTAGCCAAACTGAAGAGGCTCTTTGACCAAGCCCCTGAACAGGTGCCTGCTGGGATGGAGCCATTTTACTACCACTGTCTGTGGGCACTGTTAGGCCACTGTTTGTGGGAGCTACCACTGACCAGTTATATAATTAGATGTAATGTTTGTACTTCAATATATAAACGCATCCTTGTATGTCTTTTGGAATACATGGGAGAGAGCTGTGGGAAAGAAACACAGCACAAATGTTGTCCTCACAGTTTTTGTTGGTACTGAAATGTTATGTGGCACTGAAATTTTAAAATATAATGCATGTTTTTGGTAGAAAGTTTTTATTGGGTAGACTTTCAGATGCATTATAGGACTTTAGACAGAGAGGGGGGAAAGGGTGAAATAGATGAATAAAATGTCATCATGCTAGTTGTAACGTCACACCAGTATAGGGAGCCTTCTCCTGAGAACTGACTGTGATCCGCTCCTTCTGCTTCCTTGGGGGTTACTTTCTGTTTGTTTTTCACATAAGCATGGCAAGGCCTATTGGGCCTTTGTGAAGTATTGTCAATTTACCAGACTGAAGATACAATTGAGTGTCTGGAACAACTGCTTTCAGGGGCTGGAACTGTAGCTGAGAAGCAGTAGTTTATTACAGATGATGAGCTATTAAGCTAGTGAGGTGAGCTTTTGAGGGCATGTATGAAACTAACAATAACATTTGTAGAAACTCAGCTGAATTGGTGCTTGAAGTCCACACCTTTCAAAGGATAAAAGTGCAAAACATTATTTGCATTGTGGGTGTGGAAACCTACTGTAGTATATTATCACTAAATCAATTCTGCCTGTCATGACATGTATAAGCTACAGAGACCACAATAGAACACACAGAAAGGGCAGAAGCCCCCCTTTAGACAACCTTAACTTTTTTTATTTTGTTATGTTGCAGCCTAATACTACAATTTTTTAAATTATTTTTCCTCATTAATCTAGACTCAGTATCCCATATTGACAAAGTGAAAAACAAAAACATCAGGTTCTTGGTCACCTCTCTTACTAAGGATCTTCTCCCCCATGTGCTCAATTTGGCCAGGTGATCAGCTCTTGGAAGAGTCCTGGTTGTACCAAACCTCTTCCATTTAAGAATTATGGAGGCAACTGTGCGCTTGAGAACCTTCAGTGCAGCAGAATTTTTGTTTTGTAGCCTTCCCCAAATGTGTGTCTTGTAACAATCCTGACTCTGAGCTCTGCAGGCAGTTTCTTTGACCTGAGGGCTTGGTTTTTGCTGTCATATGCATTGCCAACACAGCTCCCTTAAGCCTCAAACATGATGGCTGATTTCATGTTAACTGAAGAGGAACACCGAGCACATTTTCAGAGTTCGAAATTGTTAATAGTGTCAAACCATGCATGCTACTTTGATGTTACAGTGTATCCAGACAGTCATGTAAATTGGTTTGGCTTAAATGAAACATCAGTTTTCCCTGATTGTTTTTAATGATTCATTTATTTTCGGGAGTATTAGGGTTAGACTAAGTAAGTGCACTATTTAGGGTGCAAATTTTTGTGTAATGGAATAAAATGATGCACTGAAATTGTTTTATTTAATTTGTAATAGTACCATATAAAACACATGCACATTTTGTAACTATAGCAACCTCTTCTCCATTGCCATGTTTTGTCAGAATTTATCGCAAAGTGCTTAATATAAACACAGTTTTCATTAATATATTTAATATACTGAAGGTAGTATTATAATAAAGTTAATTTTTTGAGGACCATGGTTTAAGTTTAAGTGTTTGCTGTCCAAAATTTCTTACCTCTTTAATCCTTTCTGTGTCTTCTGTTAATGAAAGTGACATTTAGACATTTGTCAGATATGATAACACACACTGCAAGCTGTGTACACACACCTGGAGCAGTGGGCAGCACACTACTGCACCCGGGGAGATATTTAGGGGTTTGGTGCCTTGCTCAAGGACACTTCAGTTGCTACCTGCCAGCACTGGAAACGAACCAGCAATCTTCTGATTACAAGCCTGACTCTGTTACCTGTAGGTCACGACTTCCCTCTGTTTCTGCAGCACTGAAAGAAATGAAAATCAATTCCAAATTATGCCATGAGACGTGAAGTCTTTTCAACTTGAAAAGAAATGCTTATATCATGACTGGCAGAATGGATTTAATGATAATATACATATATGTTACTTCGAAACGTGTGGACTCCTGAAGCACAGATTCAGCAGAGTATGTACAAATGTTAAAGCTGCTTCATCCACCTCAATGCCTTTTCTTACTTATCAATAGATGTTAATAAAATTCTTGTACTAATTATTAACTTCATACATGCCCTCAGGCAAAATCACCTCTGTAATAAAAAATCACATTGTAAATCACACTGTAAATGCTGCTTCTCAGCTACAGTTCCATTCACTGAAAACAGTTTTTCCAGGTGCTGGATTATTTGTTCAGTCTGGGGTAACAAGTATAGAAAAAAATGGATAAACTGTTACAGAGTTGTTACAGAATACATTAACAATACAAAATATTGTGTAAAATGTAAAGTATGTGTGTGTGTGTGTGTGTGTGTGTTGTCACTCCTCACCAGTGTGTGTGTGTGTGTGTGTGTGTGTGTGTTCACTCCTCACCAGTGATGGGTTAAATGCAGAGGTCACATTTCAAGTATGGGTTACCATATCTGACAAATGTCTCTTTCATCTGTAAGTCTTATAAAAGCTTTCTAACAAATACATTACATTCGTTTCAAAATCTTTCTAAACATTTCAGTAGCAGCAAAACTGTCTTAACAAGATGTTATGCTGTGTTTCTTTCCCACAGCTCTCTCTTTGAGACAGCCATCCATTCAATCTTTCTCTTCTTGAGTTTTTCTTGCCACTGTCAACAAATTCTCGCTAATGGGGTCTCTGTAATACTGAAAAGAGTGCAGACCTGCTATATATCTAGAGTGCCCTGATGTAACCTTGATTTTTATTAATAATTAATAAATAATAAAACATTTAATGCTAATAATGTTTAATTTAAATGTTTTTTATTATTACATAATACATGTTTTTTATTATTACATAATAAATGTTTGCATCCGTGATTATTTCTGTCAGGTGTTTAACACTTCTATAGTAAAATATCTGTTAAATATTAAATATGTAGTTTAGATACTTACTAACTACCGTTAACTGAAGCGCAGCTGTGGAATTCACACTCTGCGCCTGATTATAAGCCCCGCCTTTTTTGATTTGATTGGTCATCATCTTAAACTTTTTGACATTGACGAGCGCTGTTTGCCCGCTGATGCAGATCAGATGTCGCATATCTTGGCGTTTACAAAATCATTGCAGCACCAAAGTAGAATTAATTAGGCACTTAATTTACAACTTTAATTATATACCTTATACAATAAACAACCTTATAATTATGTACATTATACAGCTCAGATATCTTGGGTGAGCTGCTACTAACTGAGTTCTGATTGGCCAATTACCGTTATTTATAGTTTGTAAATTAACACAATTAGAGAATTTTAATATTACATTTGCATAATAAGCTTTACATAATAAACACTGATAACCTAAAGGGGATGTTAAAGGAGGACATTTTTAGCATCCCCCCTCAATTCGAGCCCTGCCTGTATCTCTGACTTAAGTTTGTTCAGTTACCTTTATGGTACAGGACCCTCAGAGTTGGGAACCAAAGATCTAGGGTTATTTTCTACCAGAAGATGGCAGTAGTGCAACACTATTCATTCAAGCGGTCGCTACAAAAACAACAAAGGCAGTTGTTCCATTCTTCTCATGCGTCTGACGAAGAGACGGCAATGGCAGACGAGAAGCCAAAGGTGGGTGTGTAAAGAAACAAAAAAACAAACTGAAACGCTGCAATATGTGATGTAGTAGTTTATTATTTGGTTAATATCCCCGTTTTCAAGGGGTGTTTTTCTTTGTCACATTTATTGTTCAGCGACTTCGTGTGTGTGAGTTGTTGGTAATTGCGCTTTTAAAGCTAGCGTGCTAATTGTGCAATATGCTAAATGCGACGCGACAAAACACAGTCTTATTAATGAAGGTGTATACATTGCTAGTTCCACTGCACAGTTTTACGCACGTTCTCTGTTTGCCCGAATAGTGTTTTCTCGACTTTATCAAACACTCAATGAAGTAAAAACTCGGGTCTTAAGTGTAGATTACTTTGTAGATTACAACGAGAGCATTACAGTTATGTCGCTGCGCACACGTGCAGTTGAGCGTACGTTCAATTTAACTGAGACGCGTTATGCATGACAACATTTCACTTATTTCAGGAAGGTGTGAAAACAGAGAATAATGACCATATAAATCTGAAAGTTGCCGGACAGGATGGATCAGTGGTCCAATTTAAAATCAAGAGGCACACGCCTCTCAGCAAACTGATGAAAGCGTATTGTGAGAGACAGGTAAGATATTTTACTCGTTTAAGAAGCATAACCTTTTAGCTGGCTGCACAAAACTACATTGTGTATACTTGCCACCAAGGCTGCGTTTACACTGCAAGTCTTAATGCTCAAATCCGATCTTAACTCCATATCTGATTTTTTTGGCCCGCCTTTTTACATTCACTTTAGACACGTCGCCTATATAGGATTCTGTGTTTACATTATCTCCCGCCCAAAAAGATTCCAGTCATTAATTGATATGAGCGCCATGATTGATAGACTTTTAATAGACTCAACCAAAAACAACCCATGTCACACCCCTCCTGACCTCACTCCACTGGCTACCTGTAGCCGCCCGCATCAAATTCAAATCTCTTACGCTTGCCTTTAAGACAATAACCGGAACCTCTCCCTCCTACCTCAACTCACTCCTCCAGACATATGTCCCCTCCCGCCAGCTACGGTCATCTAACGAACGACGGCTGATCGTTCCCCCACAACGAGGCATCAGATCAATCTGTAAAACTTTCACCTACTCCGTTCCTTTGTGGTGGAATGAACTGCCAGCCTCCACCCGACCATCACAACATTCAAAAAACAACTCAAAACACACCTGTTTTGCAGACACCTGTCTGAACTCTAATGCTCTTCTATCCTATCCCTCTATCCTATCCTTCTATCCTTCCAAAAAAAAAAATAATAATTTTCTGTTTCTAGTCCATCTTTCTCTCTAGTAACAGAATACAATGTAATTGTAGCTTTGTAGACTTGGCTCATTGGCGTACAAGACAAAATGTTCAATGCTCTTGTCCTTTGTAAGTCGCTTTGGATAAAAGCGTCTGCTAAATGACTAAATGTAAATGTAAGTAATCTATCTGTTCAAAGGTTGTCAAAAGTACATCCAGCAGCAATTAATTAGGCAAAAAAGCAAAAACTTTTTTTAATGCTGCCATCGTAATGACAGCTTTAATGCTTTCCACACTGGTGAAACCGATGACCTAGAAGACAAGAGTGGTGGAACAAAGTCCACAAATTTGATGAATAAAATGGGTACAAAATTTCTGCCTAAACAAGAGAAGCTTTCACGTATTATGCGAGCGCTTACAGGTGGTCTGTGTTTTAAAGAATGCCCCATTAAAGGAAAGCGATGCCCAACTGACTTCCATCCATTGCCAGGCATACATTTCAGCATGCCATGTAAAACTCGTGCTTGCTACAGGTGCAAAATGATAACATTCTACACAATCCGTCGTGGAACAGTGATGTCTTAGCCAAGGTGAATCGGATATCTGCAAGTCAGTCAAAGCTCGTCTTGTTTGGATGGAAATTTTGTACCTATTGGACTTGGTTCCACCACTCCTGCCTTCTAGGTCTTCTCCACAGTTGTTGTGTCATCGATGTGGAAAGCAAAGGCGTCTTTATGATGGCAGCACTAAAAAACTTTTTACTTATGTCTAACTAATATCTATTGGGTGTACTTTTGCTGACTTTTGAACAGATGAATTAGCAAAAGTCCATCCACAAGTCTTGAAGTGTAAACACAGCCTCAGTTGTCCCTGATGATGACTGTAGTTCTACTCTCTTTTTCATACGAGCTGTTTATTGCATAATTTCATTCAAATTTGCTTGTTTGGTATGTTTGTTTTTGCAACTTTCTGTGCCAACTTTTTCCAAGTTACATTTTATTCTGTTAAATCTACATTTATTATGTACTTGGTTGTTATGTGCAAAATATTACATCTGAGCTATGATTATTGTCTCATTGTTTCACAGGGCCTCACAATGAGGCAGATTCGTTTTCGGTTTGATGGGCAGCCGATTAATGAGACTGACACACCAGCTCAGGTAGAGTTCACGGATGATGGATTTTTACCATATTAAGAGGTCAGATTTAAATATGACAGTTTTGTGTATACTTTCACAGTTGGAAATGGAGGATGAGGATACAATTGATGTATTTCAGCAACAGACAGGGGGCTTAATGTAAATAACTACCTCTACCCGCCATCAAAATAATACCTAAATTTCTTTTTTCACCTGTCTTCTGGTTTCTTTTTCGCCTGGCTTCCCTTTAACCTGCCAAAACCTGCTGGCTGAAATGCCCACCTCCCCTTTCAAATCGGATGGACAGCATTTATTTTCTTTTAAATATATTTGTATAAACATGTTTTATCAGATGTGGATCTAAAATCCTGAAAAGATGAAAAAGCTGAAAGATTAAAGCATGTGGGCTCTCACCCCCAGCTAGAATCTTGATCAGCCTCAGTGCTAAAGTACTGTTTATGTAAATGGTCTTTAGAACAGTTGGGCTTTTTATATATTTTATATTTGTTGATATAGTTCACTTTTTGTACTCAGTCCAGTTATATTTAGTAATATATTGTGAAGTGTGTTGATAAGTTAAAATAAAAAGTAAAAAAATGAAAGTTTCAAACACCACTACAAGCTGATCTGACCAGTTTGTGGATTTTATTGTATTGGCATTGCTTTTGTGTTGGTGTTTCTTGGCTTGTTTATTGTGTGCCTAAAACCGTACAAATTGAAATGAAATATTGGATATTAAATAATGGGACTGTTCTGCCAAACATTAAACAATGAATCAGTACACCATATAGTTCCACTATTACTTGCAGATATTTGTTTAAAAAAAACTTAATGTAGCTCAACCCTTGAAGTTAGACTATGCTAGGAAAACTATTAGCTGCTTTAGCCAAGCTAAATAAAAGTGTGTGCTGAGCAGTTAAATACTCTTTATGTTTGATCCATGCTCCTGTATCTGAATCAGAAAGAGCTTTACTGCAGAGTGTCTTTGCACACCCAAGGAATGTTGGTAATGAAAGTTTCCAGTACACATCCAAATACAACAGCAACACACTATAATGAAGTTAAAGAGTGAAATATAGAAATTAAGAAAATGAGACAATTGTAAAAAAATTAAAATAAAGGGGTCGTTATACAGAATAAATATTCTGAGATAATACATATTTACCGAAGCTACATCTGTTTAAGGTGTAATGTGCTGAAGAAGTCATGTGCAGGTAAACATGACATAAATTTACATAGAAAATTACATTAATATGTAGACAGTGGCAATAGTTCTAAACAGTGGAAGTATTGCATTTGTGCAGTAGTTAACTCTTCATAAGGGAAATGGCCTGGGGATAAAACTTCCTGTGCCTAGATCTCTTGGTACTCGGCACTCTAAAGTGCTAGCCAGAGAGCAACAGTTCAAAGAGAGAATGTTTTTAGCCTTTTTCTCACTGTGCAGGAGGGTGGACAAGAGAGAAGTTTATTGGCCCTCAGCAGTTCAGACTATGTCTGACTTTGCAGCCGACCCAACCCAGACCGTTATTGAATATAACATAGAACAAACTCAGTGACTGCTGAGTGGAATTGAGTCAGCAGCTTCTGTGGCAGGTTGAACCTCCTCAGTTGGTAAAGAAAATACAACCTTTGCTGTGCCTGTTTACAACAGAGCCTGTGGGTCTCCCATCTCAGGTCTTGTGATATGGTGGAGCTTGGTAAGCAAACTGAAGGTGATCTAGCAAGGGTCCAGTGATGTCCATCAATTGCATCAATACCAGTCTCTCTAAATATTTCATGCCCACAAATGTAAAGGCAACAGGTCTCTAGTTATTTAGATATTTTTTTGGGGTCTGCCCAGACTTTTAAATATTGCCTGGGCGTGTTTTTCCACATCTGTATTCAGTTAATTATTATTAGTTATTTATATAGCGCTTTTTACAGTGTTGCATTGCTTCAAAGCAGCTTTACATACAATGAAAAAAAATGCAGAAAACAGATAGTGTCAAACATTCAACACAGAATACATGGTATTATTGCAAATAATATGTATATTAGATGTATATTAATAAAACTAATTAGGGATACTAGGGCTGTTTACACTACAATTCTTAATGCAGATCCAATCTTAAGTCCCTATCCGACTTTTTGGCCCACCTGTTTACACTTCTGCCTTATATACGATGCGCATGTTTACATTTGTCTCCTGGCCAAAAAGATTCCAGTCATTCACTAATATGAGTGCCATGATGACAAATACCTGAAATTACACAATGAAAGAAAATTGGAGACAAAGAAATAACAAATAGTAGAGTCTGTAGGACTCTAATTATTTTGCTAGAAGCATTAACAATTTACAAAACCCTAAACTAAGTTAAATGTCAGCAGTCTCCCAGTAAGCAAGCATACATGGCAACAGTGGCAAGAAACCAACACTCCAATGATGTATAGATGGAGATGAAACCTTGGGAGAAACCAGGCTCAACCAGGAGGGCCAGTTCTTATCAGGCATGTTAAAGCTGAATTTTTTTTTTTTTTTGGATATAAACAGAGAGCTGATAATAATGATTTATAATTATGTATTGATTTAAAACTGTCAGGTCTGATTTTGTGACAATATGTCAAGCATTGAGGAATGGTACAAACAGAGATGGTGAAAGAAGCATAATGTTACTAATTGCAGCTATAACATCACACTGCTGTGACTAGGCAGGAAACAGAAATATAGACTCTGACTAGGCTGGAGGTAGGTAAGTAGATAATGGTAAGATAAGTCTATCATATTCCCACTGATCTGTCTTATGAGCCATCCTATCCTGTCCCCCACTATCTAGTCTGGATAAAGTCAGGATCCAGATGACTACAGTATCTTGGGGAAATTAAAAACCAGTACATCTTTTCTTATGGGATGTGTCCCTGGTTCCGGTTTACCTAATTTGACCTGGAGAGTCCAGAGAATTGTACTGCACTGGTGTTATTGATGTTTGTTGAAAAACCTAAGTTTTTTAAATATTCCCCAATATTTAAAGAGCAGTTCGATGGACAGTAGTGGTTCCAGAGGCATAGTTGTTCAGAATAAGGAGCTCTAAAACATCATATGATATCAATATTTTTTCTGTTAGTCAAATGTTGCGTGTAATCATTAACCAACCAGAAAAATAAGTTTTTTCAAAGTTCTCACTGACCATTGGTATCATGAGTCAAACATGTCCACTGAGTTTTGTTCCGTTTGGCCTTTGTTCATCTTGTCTAATAGGTGCCCCTAACTTCATTGAGCCCATAATAACCCAGCGCTTAAACCCCTAATAAATATAGCTGCAAGCAGTAATTCTTGGGGTTCAAGTGCCTTAAGACTTTTGTGTGGGTTTAAAGGTATAAGGAATTAATTACAAGGTGTTTAAAAATGCTTGCTAAATAACTTTGCATTAGACATTTCATTACAAATGTCCCATTTTTAATGTTTGCAACTATCATTGCACCACCTATTGCCCATTCATTCCATTCTCAAGTTATAGTCGCATACCAAAAAGTGGCCATGCTTACTGCGAACATTTCGGCATCCTATCGTGAATATAAATAATAATTTCAATTTTTTTGATAATATTCGAACTCCAGAAAATCTTTCACCACTGGTTTGGTGCTGGTGGCTTTGTGGATGCAACGTGAGGTGTAGATGTCCGTGATGGAGGGAAGAGAGACCCCAATGATCTTCTCAGCTGTTCTCACTCTCCGCTGGAGGGTCTTGCATTCCGAGGCGGTGCAATTTCCAAACCAGGCAGTGATGCAGCTACACAGGATGCTCTCGATAGTCCCTCTGTAGAATGTGGTGAGGATGGGGGGTGGGGGATGTGCTTTCCTCAGTCTTCTCAGAAAGTACATGCGCTGCTGGGCTTTCTTGGTTATCGAACTAGTGTTGAGCGACCGGGTGAGGTTCTTCGGGTGAGGAAGTCCAGGATCCAGTTACAGGGAGGTGTTCAGGCCCAGCAGGTTCAGTTTTCAGGTGTCTATGAACAGCATTTGAACATATGTGTCTTTATTGTCCAGGTGGGTGAGGGCCAGATGGAGAATGGTAGTGATGGCATCATCTGTTGAGTAGATGGGGCGGTAGGCGAATTGCAGGGGGTCCAGTAAGGGGGGCAGCAGGGTCTCGATGTGCCTCAAGACGAGCCTCTCGAAGCACTTCATTCTGATGGGTGTAAGTGCAACAGGATGGTAGTCGTTGAGGCAGGACACTGGTGACTTTGGCACAGGAATGATGGTGGTGGTCTTGAAGCACATTGGAACAATGGTGCTGCTCAGGGAGGTGTTGAAGATGTCCGTGAAGACATCTGCCAGCTGGTCTGCACATCCTCTGAGCACCCTGCCAGGAATGTTGTCTGGACCAGCAGCCTTCCATGGGTTAACTCTGTGTAGACTTTCTCACATCGGTCATGGTTAGACACAGCACCTGGTCATTGGGAGGACGGGTGGTTCAAAACAGTCCTGGAGAGCAGAGATGGCTCCTGCTGGCCAGGTTTTCACCTGCTTCAGAACCGGTTTGAAGTGTCTGACTAGCGGTCTGTATGCTGGGATTAGCATAACAGAGATGTGGTCTGAGTAGCCGAGGAGGGGGGCGGGGCTCAGCTCCAGGGATGTTTATATAAACAAGGTCCAGCACATTCTTCCCTCTCGTTGCAAAGTCCACATGCTGATGGAATTTAGGAAGCACTGACTTGAGATTTGTATGGTTAAAATCTCCAGCAACAATAAACAGTCCATCAGGGTTTGAGTTCTGCAGCTCGCTAATAGCACCATAAAGTTCACAGAGTGCATCTTCAGCATTATCAATGGGGGGAATGTATACTCCGATTATGAAGACGGTGGTGAATTCCCATGGTAAAAAAAATGGTCAGCATCTAACAGTCACAACTGTAACTAGCGTAACTAGAAGTAACTAGAAACTAGTACAGAGTTCTTGCACCATTCCAAGTTGATGAAAACACACAAGCCCAGCCGTGAGTCTTGCCACACAGAGCTGTGTTTCTGTCGGCACGAAACGAAGCTAGCCTGTCTAGCTGAATGGCGGCATCCGGAATTCTGTCGTTGAGCCACGTCTCTGTGAAAACAAAGACGCAGCAGTCTCTAAACTCATGCCGCGTAGCTTGCTGGAGTCCGATGTAATTCAATTTATTGTCCAGGGAGCAAACATTGGAGAGAAAGATGGACGGGAGAGCTGGCTAGGGTTTGTTTTTAGCCTAGCACGGACCCCCGCCCTCTTGTTGCGCTTCTGCTTTCTCACGCACCGCTTGCGACGCCCCCTCCCCCGGCCACTGGAATCAGGCGATGCAGAGGGCTGGAGGCCTGATCGTGTAGCGTCTAGAAGCAGATCTTTTGCAGAGTAGCTGTAGTGTTATTTTCAAAGTTTATAAGTGTCTGGCAGTGGTATACACGCCAGACACTACATACAGAGTTCCAATGTCCATGTGCCTTTAAAAGTTGGGCTAAAGACAAAAATAGGACCAATTTGTATCTGGAGTGGCCGCTGCACGCTACTGTCGTGCCGCCATCTTGGAACTCATAGCTCACTATCATTGATCAGTTCAAAGTGTGCCTCTGTCAGCGCATTGGGCACCAGAGATAGATCCCAAACTGGCATCAATCAAATGTAAAACATATTTTATTATGGGGTGTTTGCCAGTTAAATGCCCCCCAAAAGCATCATGAGAAGCCGCAATTGCGGCTACATAGATCTGTAACAGATGGCGAGTTGTTGGTGTCTAAATACTATTGTAAGAAAGACAAAACCAATTGCCAAAAACTTTCCACTTAGAGTGTATAGACTTTTTTTCAAAGGGGCCCTGGCCTTGATCTCTACTTCTAAAACCGAGGTTCCAAACCGTTTTTATCGTCAAAGGGTGCAGCCTCCATTCTCCATGCACAGTACCCTCTCTGGACAGCATGTGTGCCCTGTAGTTAATTCTGCCTGGCACATAACCTGCTTAAAAGGAGGCGCTGAGCTAATTTGAATGTCATGTAAGCACACACCTCCCTGGCGTATGTATGCCACAACCACTGAACTGTCCATCTAAATAAGATCATGATGGCCCTTCACAAATGGAAGAAACTGTTTTGAAAGCTAAATACACTACTTCTAGCTCCAGGCAGTATGTGATGTTGCTTCTGAGTGGTCATCCAAGAGCAGAAGGCTAGTCTGCCATCGCAGAGGCCTCCCCAGCCTGACAGTGATGCATCCGTGGTGATCATTTTGCATCTGACCACTCTGGCCAAACTGACCACCATGTTGAACGAGGGTGACAGCAATTTGATAAATCAGCGCATTATATCCACACGTGACCCTGTTTTCCATGCTCTCTGTGGGATGCAGCCCTTCAGCCAAATCTGCAGTGGTCTCGTGCAGCAGACCTAAATGGCATATAGTTTTCACCGCAGCTATCAGGCCCAGTAGCCGGACTGAATTTTAAAATTTTAATAAAATTTTAGCAGGACTGAAGCGTGTTTGAACTCTTCCCAGCAACAAGCACGCTATAATCCGCACACTGATTTCACTGTAGTCATCTTAAAAGTGTGCTTTGTCAGCACTCAATTCAGCTGTCTTAAATCTAATATCAGGTGCATCTCACCATACTTTTTCAGCATTATACTTTTTACATTTGATCATAATGCACAAAGTTGTAATCAGTTAAAAAGAGTCTCTAAGAGATTAAGTCTGTCTCTAGGTCTCAGTCCAAAAAGACATCTCAGTGCAATTTGTCGTTAAAGTCTATGGGCTCTGTGGGATTTTATTAAAAAAATTCTTACCCTTTCTTTTTTTAGAAAAAAAAAAAGGAAAGGGAAGAGGCTATAAAAAAACAATTTTTCCTTTTTTTTAAAAAAAATTTTCAACCCCACCTAACAAATTTTCTCCTGGTTGTTAATATCAGCTTTGACTTTGACATCCATTATTTCAAATGAACTATTTGACTGCTTTGAAATATATTTAGCTTAGCAAGGTGAGGAAATTAATAGAAGGGCCAAAAAGAGCTCTAGCTCACCAGATGAGCATGTGAGTGGTAAACTTCTTTGGCATGAGGAGGCATAATATGTAAAAGAACAGGCCTTTCAGAGTTTTTCAACCTCTCTGAACCCAAATGGTAATCTGCTGATACACAACTAACTTAAAGAAATCTTCCAGCACTGTACTAGTAAGTAATGTTAAATCATATTTTAAAATACTTTAATATTAATTATATAGTATATTAATAATTATATTATGGCACTATTGTTGTGGAAAGTAGTGTATTAAGGTGCTGTTTTCTCACCGAGAGAGAAGGCTAGGGGCTTTAGTTAGAAATAAGCACTAATAATAAGTTATTTGGGTAAAGTTTTTTTCTGAAACACCTCGTTTTTGACACAATTTCACCTACATAAATGAACATGAATATGCAGACTGTAAGGAAATGTATGCTTTCATTTGTAATGGCACTTTTGTCAAATACTCTTAAATTTCTCAACACCCTAAACTGTGTACATGTAGTGTATATATTATACACAGACACAGTTCAGGTTACTTGATTAAAATGTTTCCCATGAAACCCTTTGGAAGGCAAACATTTGAAGTTAAAATAGCTGTGTCAACATATTTATTACAAAATCATTTTTTAATTTAAAAAATATTTTGAAATAAATTATGGTATAAATAATGCAACCGAAAAGTGCTATAATGAATATAAACTTTTTCAATACAGTTTAAAAATCGTTTTAGCATTGATGCCTTTAGACGTGTTTTTATTACTGTCTCATATTAACGATAAAAATGATATTTTAACTGTGTCCCACATTTTTTGCACTCATTGTTTGCAGTTACCTATACATGACTATACATGAAATATGTAGAGGAACACCGAGAAATCTAAAGAGGGTTCTTGCAGAGACCAGTGAACATGGCCATTAGCTCCATGCTGTGTTGATCTGCTACAGCCTGAAACCTTTGTGCAGATTAGTCCTTTTCAGCACTTGCCAGAGAGACAGCCTCTAACTCATGTCCTCACAAATGCTGCAACACCCTTTAGTTCCAATACAATGCATACCTCATGCTGAATCCATCAAACAAGCAGGTGGGAACACATTACAGTTCACATTTTACCTGTTTCTCCCCCATGTCTTTGTGTGTCACGCCACTTTGAAAGCTTGTATTAAAGTCAGAGGCTGTTTAAATCCTTTGTGTCCTTGTAATGTAGGCCATGAAAACTCTACAAACTAAGTGGAACCCATATGAGCAAATAAACAAAGGCTTACTGATTTTACAAGTTCTATTGTGTTAGAAGGGGAAGTTGTTTGCTATTTTAAGTAGAAAATAAAGTATTTATTTTGAAGGCACATGAGTGCAACAGATGTTTAGTATAAAGTGCCTGTGGCTCTTAAACAACTCACAGACATGCCTCAAAGTTTATTTTTTTAAAGTGATGATGTGTGTCCAATTAATGTGTGCATGTAACTGGCGATTGACAGCGCATATGCAATCACTATTATACTGTTTCCAGTGTAGTTTTTTTGAACCACTAGGTGGTGCTATACCTTTGACGTTTTACATTTATGCATTTGGCAGATGCTTTTATCCAAAGCGATTCAAGTTATACATTTGTCAGTATGTTGTGCTCCCCTGGGATACCAACCCACAACCTTTGCATTGCTAACGCAATGCTCTACCAGCTAAGTTTTAGGAAAGAGGCTGCTTGCAGAGACTACTGAACATAGCCATTAGCTCCATACTGTGTTGATCTGCTACAACCTGAAACCTTCGTGCAGATTAGTCCTTTTCAGACAAGCAGGTGGGAACGTATCATCTCTTAAACACAACATTCAATTAACAAGTCACTCACCCTCATATCGCAATGAGTCCCATATTGCTTGCTCAGATGTGTTTGAGCTTGTAAAGTTCCTGGCTCGCCGTGATCTCACTGGTGGACTCTCGAGATTCAATAAGTATGAGGACTAGTGGGCAGGGAAGTTCAGCTTTTGCAATGCTATTGAAGGACTTGATATTAAGCCTAGTGAAGAACTAGATGTTACTAGACAAATATACATATGTAACATTTAATTTACATTTGTACACACTATGTGCATTTACATGTGTGTGTATATATACACACACACAGATAAATACACACAGTAAATATATTATGTAAAGTGTACAACCAAGACCAGTGAACAGGAACTCGTAATAAAACCTTGCTATGTGATGAGTGAAGTAGTTAAAGTGCAGTGTATGGAGAAGGGCGGGGGGGGATTGAGATTATGTCAGTTCACATATTAAGTAATCGGACAGCTTGAGGAATGAAGCTGTCCCTTAGTCGGCTTGTGCGGGTCCGGATGCAGCGGTACCGTCTGCCTGAAGGCAGTAGGGAGAGCAGACCGTGACTTGGGGGCTAGAGTCACTGATGATCCTCCGGGCCTTTATCAGACACCGCCTGTTGTAAATATCCTGGAGGGAGGGAAGCTCTCTAATGGATGATATGAACACCAAGGAACTTGAAGCTGTTGACTCGCTCCACTGGCAACCCATTGATGGTGATGGGGATGTGTTCTCTTTTCTGTCTCCTGAAGTCCACAACAATCTCTTTGGTCTTGCTGATGTTGAGTGAGAGGTGGTTCTCCTGACACCAGTGTGTCAGAGTGCGCACCTCTTCTCTGTTGGCCGTCTCGTCATTGTCAGTGATCAGGCCTATCAGCAAATTTCACAATGACATTAGAGCTGTGTGTGGCCATGCAGTCGTGGGTGTATAAGGAGTATAGGAGGGGACTGAGAATTCAGAAACAGCATTCTCACATAGGTGTTCTTTTTGTGTAGGGTAAGTGCAACAGCATCATCTGTAGAGCGGTGGTCACGGTAGGCAAACTGTAGTGGGTCCAGTGAGGCAGGTAGTACAGAGTGGATAGTGATGTCGGATCAGTCTCTCAAAGCACTTGCTGACAATGGGCGTCAGAGCAACAGGGCGCCAGTCATTCAAGCATGTGATCTTTGATTGTTTTGGTACAGGCACAATGGTGGATATGTCATGTTTTAAGCATGAGGGAACCACGGATAGAGGGAGAGGTTGAAGATCTCAGTTAAAACACCTGCTAACTGGACTCGCATGCTCTGAATACGCGGCCCGGAATGCCGTCAGGACCCACAGCCTTGTGAATATTCACCCATATTCACAAGGCTGTGGGTCCTGACGGCATTCCGGGCCGCGTATTCAGAGCATGCGAGTCCAGTTAGCAGGTGTTTTAACTGAGATCTTCAACCTCTCGCGGATATCACCCGGTCCTTCCATCGGGTGAGATGGAAGGACCGGGTGATATCCGCTACAGAGACAGAGAGTGCACTTGTATCTGTATCAGCGGTCGCGGGAGCTCTCTCAGTGAGGGTAGGGTTATTTGTCTCAAAACGAGTGTAAAAAGAATTTACTTTGTCCGGGAAAGAGGCAGCGGTGTTCATAGTTGGGGTGTTTATTTCTCTTTAAGTCCATAATATTATTGATTCCCTGCCACATGCTTCTTGTGCTGTTGGAGTTGAACTGACCTACTTTCTCTCTGTACTGGTGTTTGGCAGCTTTGATGGTTTTTCTGAGGGAATAGAAGGGTGTAGAGGTAAAGGTTTTATGGTATAATGTTTTGATGGGAAGACATGCCTTGGTCTACTATCACTTATTAAATACAATCTCATCTTAAACAACAGAACAGAGACCACAGTCACTTAAGATTAGTTGCCTCCAAAATTCCATGTCTAGATCCAAAGGCCACAATTCTGCTACTTCTGGCCCTTGGGTGGGTGATAGTAAAAGATGTCTGCCTTAACAGAGCCCACAAACCTTCAATACTTGATTTCAAGACTCACATTTTAGGAAATGGGCACCCCAGCTACATGAGGCCATGAGATCCCTAAACTGGATAAGTTTACAGATACAAAATTAATGTCTCACCGGCGATTTAGTTTTCTGCTACACAAACAACGACAACAAACCAGCTCCTTGCATGGATTTACTGAAGATTATGGAAAGAAAATTCCATCAGGATGAGTCAAATAGCTGGGGTGTCCCACTTCCGTTCTTTAGCCCAAGGCTGTGCCTCCTGAATAACAAGTTTATTAGACAAAAGTTGAGTTTTGCTTTCAAATCATGAGAGTGGTCTCTTTCGAAATTTAATTTTTGTTCATTTAAATTTAATAAACTTAAATTTACAAAACTTTGATTAATTTGCATTGTTACGAGACATGTTTTTAGATTCCCTGGCTTTTGTAGAGTGCTATGATAACAAAATTGTCATAGGCAATTGTACTTTTTTGAACTCCTCGTAGGGCATTTTTTTTTCCCGAATTGCATGACATTTGGTATGTACTGATGACAAAGTTATTTAAAGGTTTTTGATAGACCCAAGTGTTCCTAAATAATGTGCAAATACATACAACAAAGATCACACAAATATGTATGTAAGGTTTAATAACTTTTGAATGCTTTGTCCTAAAATCATTTATTACATCCACTTTCTGTTTTGTGAAGCTTAACAATCTTGTGCTGCACACCTGAAATTATTTTTTGTTTTTAACCATTGTGATGGATTGTTAATGAAATTTAGACTTTGTGTAGCCTCTTTGTTAAACTTCTGTTATAACGTGTTATGCATATTTAATAATAATAATAATAATTCCTGTTCCCTTTTTATCAGTCACTCGACATTGTGTCAATGATGACACTAGGGTTTCATTCTTAGGAGCCCAATCGTCTCTGAGCTTTGTAAAAAAGGCCAGTGAGAATTGGCAAGTGCAATTTGCATGCCAATCTCTGCCTCGGATATCCAAGTAAATAAGCAGGCTGACCTGTGGTCCTAATGCCTCCAAAAGCGTTTTGTTTGTTCCTGCTATGTATTTACAGTCTAGGTGCTGTAGAACCAGATCCCTGTACTCGCACAACAAATCCCCTGAGTGAGCTAAATAAGCCAGTCATCAAGTTTAGGATGCAAACACCCTGCTCCTGAAGAAGGATGAGGGCTGCCTCTGCAACCTTTGTGAAGACGCAGGGTGACTGGACTAGACCGAAGGGAAGGACCTTGTACTTGTATGCTCGCCCCTCAAAAGCAAACCAAAGAAATGGTCTGCGTTGAGGGAGGATTGACACATGGAAGTACATGTCCTTCAGGTCTTTAGACGTGAACCAATCCTGCGGGCAAATCAGCAAAATATGAGAGAAATAAAGAATTTTGTATCTAGGACCTACAAGTCAAAAGTTATGAGCATAAACATGAGAAACTTTGAACTGTTGATGGTGCTAGAGGGTTTAAGGTAGAGACTCCAAATTTAGTATGGTTAAATTTCAGACTGTCCTCTCTCTGTGCCAAATTTTATAACTTTTCATCAAGCCATTCTATGGGCTGTTATAGACACGAGCAGATGATTTTAGATCAGTTTTCAAAGGTTTTAGCAAATAAGCAAAAATTGCAATTTTTGTCATTTCCTGTGACATACCTGTGATGATACATACCCTGCTGAAACAAGACTATTTTATATAAAACTTTCTGTACAGCACAAAAATAAATAAATAAATAGTAATAATAACATTATATTATTCCCTGAAGGTCTAGACAAAAATGCTCCCCTCAGATTTTTTATGATGAACAGGAGTTGTGGTATGTCTTTGAATTGTCCTGACAGAGATATGGGAAATGGTATTAAATAATGATGCTGGAAGCTCAAATTGGCATTTATTATGACCATCAATGTTGATTATGGCATGTCATTTTTAATAAACTAATGCTTCTGGAAATGTTTGTCATGATTGTGTGGTACTTTCTTAACCTACAAGACATGTCATTTCATGAAATGGTGAGGGTGGATGCTGCCAGATATGGTTACATGATGATGTTAAATATTTTCTTATGTGGATGACCTTAATGTTGACTGTCTCAAGCCGGTCGAACAATGGAAAAGAAGCACAGCACTGCATCATGACACATCTTTAAAACTTGAACATATTGTTTTCTATGATTGTACACACATCGGCGGCGCAATTTAGCATCTGGATGCGGCACTCCACCTGTGTGTGAGTTTTATTGCGATTTGGCAGATTTTGTATGGCCATAGTGTGCCAATAGTGTGAATAATGTTCTTGCATATTGGGTTTCCCTTGCTAACTGTGTAAACGCATGTTTTGGTGTGTTAAACAAATGTGTGGACATTTTCATGCAGAAATCACCAAGAGTATGATCAATAAATTAGCACCTTATTTTAGGAAATTTGGAACAAGCTTTAGGCACACATGCAAGAATCACAGACTCCTGGTGGCCCTAGAAAATGTTAAATGTGTTAAGCCAGTCATGGCATACGTTTCTTGTGACTAAAGAGCCATTAGTGAAATAGTGTTTAAATTCAGATGATTGGCTCAGACATGGTATTGCTGTCACACAGGTGGCCATGAGCAAATATAGCAGATTTTAAATTGCATACTTCCACGGCAATCTGTTAAAATGTAAATCTGAAATTTTGTTTGAGAACATTTTCTTTAACACTTGTAACAATTATCAGTAAATAAGAGCTATTGGGTTAGCTCCAGTTATCTTTGTCTGTGCTCCTGTTTCCACCTGTTTGGTAAACTAAATTAGGTATCATCTAGATCTGTCAGTATGTGTTATTAGTGAATGTATTTTTTGGGTGGGGTGGTTTAGAAGGACTAAGCAGGGACACCAATCACAATCGCGATTTCAACTAAAGCTTCAACTTGGATTTACATCTGGAATGAATGTGTGCTTTTGACAGTCATTAGCTGTGTGGCCCCACATTAAACATCAATGGCATGAATTCCCAGATGGCAGGAAGGAGTGATCTAGAACTCTGCAAACTGTGAGGCTGTCATGAGAGTTGAACATTATACACCTCTCTTTGCATTCTAGATATTTTTTATGTATGCATAAAACAGATTTGTTTTGAGAAAAATCTTTTGGCCTTTCTCAAAACAAATTGCTGCATTCATCAGTATGAGAAGTATGAGCGTATGAGTGCAGTCATCAGTATGGGAAGACAGACCACAATCATTTTTCTGGCATTTTGAAGATGACAGATTGAACACATGGTGTAATCAAGCCCTGCACATACTATCCATCAGTAGGGTCTCACTAGCTGGAAGAGAATGTACACTTCATAGAAGCTGTTGTTCAGCTGTTTTGTGAATAGGTTTAGGATAGAAATTGGAAATTATACTCTTTATACTCAATTATTTTTGTTTTGATCTACAACTGTTTTGATCTACTCTATGTATTAAGCATATTTTCCTTTTACAGATTAAAACTCCATTAAAAAAGTGAATTCAAAAAATGTAATTCAAAATCAAATATGTCATGGAATTAATAAATTACATTTAAACCAAAGGACAGTTGTGTAAACTGAATTACAAATATTTAAGAGTTAAGGGTCATATTTAAAATGGTAATTTTCCTTAATTCCATTAAACCACTCAAGACGTTTTTTGGAAATTTCTTAGATCATGCTGGTGAAACATCAAAGGGATATTACATTATATAATAGAACATTAGTATTATGCTGATAATTTCTGATAAAAATGCTGATAAAAATAATAATGATAATTTCATAACATAAATGGTATTACAAAATGCAAAATAAAAGCTTATTCTCAAGTAATCACAGAATTTTGGCCTGTATGTCAGATTAATACTAATGTATTAATCTGACATACAGGTTTGTATGTCAGATTACATACATACATACATACATGACAAAAAATACATCCAAAATCAGATTGCTCCCTCATGGATCGCTGTCCCTTTTACTATCTTTATAATTTGATTTTGCCACTATAAAACCATAGAGATACCCTTATAATATGTACTAACTGTACTTTAAGCAGGCTGCCAGCTGTCTGCCCGTAAATCTGTTTGGTCTGTCCATCAGCCTGTCTGGTCTGTCTTGTCTGCCTGTCTTGTCTACTCTCTCTGCCCGGCTTGGTCGGTCTGGTCTGGTCAGTCTATCTGCCCTGGTCTGGTTTGCCCAACTGTCTTGTCTGTCCCGCCTGGTCAGGCTGTCTGCCCTGTCTCTCGGTCTGTCTGGTCAGCCTGTCTGCCTGTCCGTCAGGTCTTCCTGCTCGGCCCTTCTAGTCTTTCTGTCTGGTCTGTCTGTCGGTCTGCTCCACCCATCTGTCGGCCTGTTTGGCATGTCTGTCTGGTCTGCCTATATCCGCTTGTCGGCCTAGGTCAGGTTTTAGTTTCGCTTTGCTCAATTTTTTTGGAGGCATTCTTAGTTCTAGTTTAGCCAGTTCTGTTCTTGTTTTTGCCCCCTTGTGGGTTGTTGCTTTGTTTATTTATTTAAATAAAGACTTTTTCCGGGTAAAACGCTGTCTGCAACTGGGTTCTTTTTCCCTGATTGTGACAGAAACCTTTCTTATTGCTTTGAATAGCAATTGTGGTGTTGCCTAAGCCTGTAGAAATGTGTATGGTCTGTCTGTAAACTTCTCTTAACATCTTTATGAAGGCAGTAATATTTCCCTGGAGCTCCCCTCACATTAGGGGAAAACTAATTTTGCCATGTGGTTGGGAGGCTGCAATTTCAGCTGGCATTTCCCTTTTTTAAGATACCCCTGCCCTTCATCCTGTTTTTAAGAGCGAAAGGATTCCCTGATATTAAATTTTACTTTAGCATGTATCATTCTTGCCTAATTTAAGGGTGTCTGTTTGCTTTATGGGTGACAGCAAGAACAAACTGGAACTCAGGTCTAGTTGCTAATATGATAACAACATAGGTTTGAAATGTGTATTTGGGCGGTGTTGGGTAGTGGTGTCAGGCAGTTTAGGCCAGTCTGTAGTTAGTAGGTAAAATCATACGCTGCCGCAGCATGTCAGAGTCATAGGAAGCCTAGAGATTTTGACGATCCTTAGTTCATCCACATCTTACACACACTGCGTTGAGGAATAGACACATAGCTTTATTTGATCATTAGTATCGCTTTTTTAAAAAAACTTAAGAATCATAGTTAATACTGTTATAAATACATGCATGTAGACCACCATGAAACAGAATCACTCCAAGGGGAAGTTTTTCTGTGCTAGTCTTATTCAAAACTTATCCTTTTTCTTAACGAAGCACTGAAACTTACTGTAGTCTACTTTACTGTAGTTTACTATCTGTGTCTGTTACGATGGAGGCTCCCGCACCACCTCCGCACCCGCACCATGTCTGCCATCTGCCAATCTCCTGCTCCACCCACTCCGAGGCTGGAGGATCCTTTAACTCCGCTTTCGGCCTTCAGCGCCCAGACTCCTCCTCAGCCTTACGACCCTTCAGCTCCACCTTGACTTCCAGCTCCCTCGTCTCCACCGTTGCCCGTCTGTCCACCAGCTCCACCTGGCTCCCGCATCCCTCCGGTCTCGCCCTGGTCAGTCGTCGACCCGCCATCGCTTCAGGACTATACTCCTTGTCGCGCCGTCCCTCCGACTCCGTTGTCACTCCAGCTCCACCACGTCCCTATGGATCTCTGTCTCTGCCTTGGTTGCTAAAGCCCTCTGCTCCGCCTTGGCCCTCTGAATCCTTGTCGTCACCCTGGCTCATCGGCTCTCCGTCTTGGGCTCTGTCATCGCCTACTCCACCACCGTCATTCGGTCCCATGGAGTCGGTCTCCTCCATCATGGTTCCTTCTTCCGTCGGCTCCACCGTGGGTCATCCGGTCACCGGTTTACTGGTCTCTCCTGTCTCGGTCCTGGCTCCTTCCTTCATCATCGCCGCTTCCTTCCTCGCTTCAGGAGCTGCTTGTAGGAGGGGGGCTATGTTATGATGGAGGCTCCCGCACCACCAGTGGGAGCCGTCTCCAGAATATTAGCGCCAGTAAGAACTACGTTTCCCATAATGCTCTATACCCGGGTTTGATCCCTTCCTGTTTCCTGATTGCACTCTCACCTGTTTTCAATTTACTCCTGTATATAAACCCCTGGCTTTTGTTAACTCTGAGCATTTTTCATTGTCTTTGGATTTCCTGTGTTTTGTTCTTGGACTGTTTACTCTGTTTTTTTCCCCTGTTTGATGCCTTTCTGATTTTTGGACTGTCCTGGATTCTATGATTGTTTGCTGCCTGCCTCGACCCTTGCCTGCTATACGTTTCCACCTTTGCTTTGCCTATGATTGCCCTGTTTGTTGTTGCTCGACCCTGCCTGATTGTATTTTGAATAAATATGCTGCATATGGATCCTCGAGAGTTTGACCCGTCATTACAGTATCATCCTGTAGTCTGAAATTAATTATTTTATTAGTTAACTATTGGGTAGGTGGATCAATGGCAGGTTTGTAGACGCTCTCTGTTTTTTAGGTGTTTTGAAAGCTGGTTTAAAGGTGATCCTTTTCCCACTGAGACTAAGCGAAGGGAGAGAGAGGTAAGGTATAAAGAAATGGAAAACAACTGCATGAATTCTCCATCTTCTCCAAGACCCTTTATCCATTAGTTGTTGGTTTGGACACTATGAGCGATAAGCTATTGTGTAAGACAATAAGCAAGACAGGTTGCTTTAGAGTATACTGTCTGAGGAAAGACGATATGGCGTGAGTCACAGTTATTTCCCCTGCAACTGGTAGCAGGAAGTGCATCACAACTTTGAAACAGTCCTCTCTTATATTTACCCACTTAAATATGTTTTCCTACAGTGAATTTATTTGGCCTTGTTTTGCTAGCTTTCTGTCAGATGTTGGACTTTGACCACCATCCCTTAAATATTCGACAGATTTTCATCTCTGATTTCAGATGCACAGTTCTTATCTCTACAGCCACTGTCTAGCTTGTGGACATATTGCTGCGGATGCTTCTTTGACTTCCTTGTGTGGCAGTCCCATCTCACTGATTATACAGGTGGAAAAATTACATTCATGCTTTATGATGCAGAACAGCACAAAGATGCCAATGTTGTTTTTAATCCTCCATTTATTACAGTACCTCCATCATCAACCTGACATAGCATTTTCGTTAACACGGCTGTTCAAATCAGCCTCTCTTGCCAACAGCAACATCATAACCCACCCTATGCTATCATTACCAAGCGTGGTCATAGACAGCCCTCATAACTGCTGCCCTCCTTTGAGAGTCTGGGATGGCTTGCAATCACCACTTAAACAGGTTTCCAGAGAGCAACTTCTGAAGTGAATTTAGAAAGGAAAGCTTTTCTGTGGGAACTGTTTGATGTATTATCTTTTGGCCCATAGTTTTTGAAATCAGCAAGGTAAACATATCAAGTTGATGAGTTTCAATGCCACCGATAACAGGAATTTAAAGCTTCAAATCTCACCGTTGCTTCACAAATGAGTTTTTTTGCATCATTAGCAGGTGAAATACAGAAATCAGGTCAGGTAGGAGGAACATTGTTGCTTTTTAGCTTCAGTCTGTGATTATTTTCCATTTCGCTTTGTGCAGTTTTTATCTTTTTAAATACTATAATCCAGTCCTGTATTTTTGGGCAGGTATCTTATTCACATTTTAACACATGTAGTTAATACATTTTTTAACTGTGTTCATTTTTAATTTTATTCTGGTTGAAAGTCTCGTCACATCCTAATAGCAATCACTAAATAAAGCGGTCTAAATATATTTATATATGTATATATCTTCTGTGGAAGGTGCAGGACCATAAAATGTTCTTCCAATCATTGCATTTGGTCCTACTTGCCTTTGGAGAGTGCTCTAAAGGGAAGGTGGGATTTATGCTTTTAAAGCTAGCTTGCTATTGCTTTCCCACCCTATCTAATGCATGTTATTTAAATTTAACTTTCTTATTTTGTTAAAAAATATAGTCAGAGTGGATTGGTACTGACTGGTTCAAGACATTGTTCATTGGTTTTCTAAATGAATACCAGACAAGACATTTAATGTGTGCATTATCAATGGGTTATATACTGCCGGCAAGTGAAAACGTAATTTGTGTCATTACAGACATCTGCAGGTATTCCTTATATAGTATCCATATAGTATATTTGAGTATCCACAAATTCCCTGTCCTACTCCATTTATCATCAACTGATCTATTTTTCAGGTAAACTCTGGCCACAGAATAAAATGTTAGTGAGAGCACTTTGGCACATATCACAGTGCCAGGCTGATCTCTGATGTTTTGACGAGTTTGGAATTAAGGTGTATCAAGGCTGGGTGATATTACTATATATACCGGATAATGGTAGAAATGTGTTAATAGTGGAGATTCTGCTGTTAGATGTCAGTCACCAAACAGAAAAATAGTCTAGTCACTAAGCAGAAACCTATTTAGTCTGCATATGGTGACACAAATGGAAGTTTTCAGTGTAGACAGCTTTGTTGATTACATTGGTAGAAATTTTGTGTTCAACCCCTCATGTTGCAATGTTGTGAAGAGGCCCTGGAGCAGGAGTCACTGGAAATACTGGGCTAGTAAACCTCAGTATAGGGCATGCTGATAATTCTGGCCCACCAAGCTCCATGGCCATTTGAACCTGCCGCCTTATGCCTCCCCAAAAAATATTTAGAAAAAAATATTCATTTTCCAACAGTAAAATGGAGAGTCCATAGTCCAACAAATGATCCCCAAGGACCATCGGTCTATCCTGCAACGGTCTGTTAGATCCATAACAGAAAAGTCAATGAGTGCATAGTCCTGCGGGTTAGAAAAATGAGCAAAGTCCAGAAATTACTGAATGTGGTCCTCAAGGGTGTGGTTACTCTGGCGCAGACAGACAGCAAGTGACAGAGAAGGAAAACAGGAGGAGGATGCAGTTGTTTTTTATTAAAATCCACAAATGCAAAACAAAAAAGAGAATTGGGAAGTGTAACAATGGAGAACTGGAACAAAGGAGAACTGAAAAAAGAGAACTGAAACAACAACAACAGGAACTACCGTCAAACAAGCAAACTTTCAATGAAACACAAGGGCCAAATATACACAGGGGAAGACAGGCTAACAGATTAACAAGGGGGTGGGAGTAGTAACTGGAACACATGAGGGTAACAATGACAACAAACAACGTAACAGAACAACAAGAGACAGGACACTGAACTTGGCTGAATTGATGCAGACTGATATTTCTTGTTACACTTGAAACAAGAAATGATATAGCATTGTCCACAACTACATTCAAGTAATGTAAAAATACACTGAGAATACACAATATCCATTTTTAGATTTCTCTATGTGGCTTTCAGTTAGGGCTGCATTTCCATTTCTTATCACATATTTTCACTGAAATGTGGGGCGCTGTTGAGCTCAGGAGGGCAGAGGCACACTCTGCCCCACTGCATCTCACTTTACAACTTAAAATAGTCTAAAAACTTTGAAAATATTTGTTGAATAATGCTGGGCACATTTAGACGTTAATAATTTGGGCGTGATCCAGTTTATGTACAGGTCTATGTTTACAGTTTGGTGGAGAAATTTCTCACCTTCCTATACAGATGAGCTGCATCTGCCTTTGCGGTACTGCGATGCATTATGATTGCACTGTCAGCTTGCATCTGTCTCCAGTGGATGCACTGTATAATGCAAAGAATGCAAGCTGCTTATTTAAAGACAATGTATTTAGAGACAAGCAGCAATAAGAAATGCACAACACCCTAATAAGTATTACCAGGAGCATGCAAAGATGTAACTTCATTAATGCGTGCATGATTAATAGCTGTTCATTTTTCCAAGTTCACACAGATTTCATAGCAGTTGCGAACCCTAGCAGAATTGACATCAACCAGACTACCTTACTGAATCTAAAAATTTGCTTTCACACCAAATTAAACTCTGACAATAGATTATTATGATTATAGGATTTTTTGTGTTTAGATTCACTCACATCTTTAATTCTTGCTATTTATTAACACTTAATTTCATAGCGATTTTTTGCTAACATGAATGGACTGCAAGAGTGAATGGTGATGGTCCTACTTCTGGTCTTTCTTACTATAATTACTTCAAAGGATTGTATTAATGTACTATAATGTATTAAAAAGGTCCTCTTGACACTTAATACCATCTGCAACATTTCTAAAAGGTAACTGCATATAGTTGGAACCACTGTATTTTTGTATTGTGAGTGTTTAGCTATAAGATAGCTATAAGCACACATGATGTGATACCAAAACAATGGGAATATATTATGTTTTTGATTTATAAATAATCATATAGATATGAAGCTTATTTCGTGTCAGGACTCCTTCAGAGTAAAGCTGGATGTGTTTATTTCATTGCTTGTGTCAAAATCACACAAACATCTTTTCTTAGTTCCTTCACACTGAACCCGTGGGCAAAACCCAAGTGTGTATTTTCTTACTAGCTAAAACTCAGCAAGCCTTTTTTGGCTTAGCGTCCATTTATAAACGTGTAAATTCTCAACATGAAGTACAGTCCAACTAATCCTAACTCTGAAAATGTGTTTATATCAAGAATAAAACTGTGAAGAAACAAGATGTGAGGCATTCACAATGTCTTGTAAACATTGTAATTGCCTGCATTATATCATGTGAGTGCCTATGTTGTTGTTGGCAAAGGCAGGCCCCTAAACTCAGGGGACAAGTGGTAACAGTTGTGAGGAAGTGTCGTGGCAGCAAACACTCACTGTCCCACTCCAAGAAGAGAAACACAAGTTAGTTGCAGAGAATTAACACGCTGCCCCAGTAGTGCCCCAGCAAGGAAATACAAGCAGAACTTGAAACGGTGCCATATGGGAAGGATTCTGCTCACTAACACACACATGTAAAACATACATTCATCACATAATACCCCTTTACAAAATTATAGCACACACATTTTCTAGAAAAAATGCTGGTTTTTTAACATGAAGACAATGCATTGCAACATCTACATTTTGTTACTTGTGTGTGTTGTAATGTACTTCTGTTACTGTTGTCATTATGCTGTGATCTTCCATTAAAGGAACAATATGTAATATTTTGCATTAAAATATAAAAAACACCAGTATGATGTAATATATTTTGTTCACTTGTGTATTTACCCTAAATATTTCCAACAATGTTTAAATCCAAAGAAAGTTGCAGTTTTAACCAGTGTATCATCACTCCTCATTGTGTTTCCTGTCAATGATGTCATGTCCGTGTTATTCTCAGTTTCCACTTTTACTGGTGTAGAAACCATGGCAAAAGTGAGTTTAATGAAAAAATGTGTTAATGTAGTAGTGGTAGCATCTAGTACGGCACTGTTGCTGTTTCGCACAGTCGTTATTGACCACAATTGTTCATTCACATGTACTTTTACTCTTGATTGTTTTGAACACAATACTGGGCTGCGATACCACACCATTTAACTTGACATATGAGTATTAATTTAGCATTAAATATTATGTTACTTGCGGTTAATTAATTTGAATGATATAATATGATGTGATCAAATGTAACGATTATAAAATTTTCGCACTTGTTAGCATTTTGAATATGCAATCCTTTAGCGGCAAAAATTACATATTGTGCCTTAAATAGTTTAGATATAGAATTAGAGCTCAGTTAGCAGAAGGATCCCAGCACCTTGGACAAGTGATCCTGTGGCCCAGATATGTGAGTAGACAGAGGCTGTACTACAACATCACGCAAGCTTCTTAAATTAACATGCCTTCATGTGGTATTTTAAATTGCTGCAAATGTTAATTTACTGGATGTTTAGGTGTGATCCTTGCAGACAGGGCCAACCCATCCTACACATAAGGTGCTTACCTTTCTGTTCATGGCATTTAGGCAAGTTTTACATCTCTTCATTTTAAGGGAATGTGACTAATACCAGCCAAAACTTTGGACATGCCTACTCGTGATCGTCCTTTTGATCATGACAAATATTCATTTAGGTGTGCCCAAACTTTTGTCATGGAATTGTAAGAAGATGCATATATAGTCAAGTAATTACTTTTTTAATAAAGATGAAATATGATTATTATCTGACAAAATCCTGAAAATGATATTTAAAAATCAAACAAACAAACCCTGTCAGGTCAGTTTTGTCCCTTTAGGCATCCTACTGTAAGTAAGTAAAGCTCATGGAAATTTCTGTAGTAAATGGAAAGTTTGTATATAAATTTATATACAATTGACTTTATATAAATTGACTTACAAAATGAGAAACAATGGCAATTTGCCATAAAAAGCCAACAATATCCACAAGTTCTAATTGTAGCTTGAATACTTAGTTACAGCAGTTAGAACTCTAACCTATCAGCACTGAAAGAGTTAAGTTAGTTTGATTGTCTGGTCATGTGATATGATCATGTGTATGTAAAACAATATATACTTGAACAAACTGACGTATCTAAGGTAATAAATACTTGAAGAAAACAATGTACTTAAAATATATATATACTCAAACAAACCAATATATACTTAAGTAAACTGGTGTATCTAAATATATTATATATAGTTAAACAAACCAATAAATACTTAAACCAATGTATACTTGGAAAAAACAATATATACTTGAACAAACCAATGTATCTAAATTAATATACACTTGAACAAACCAATGTATTCTTGAGAAAAAGAATAAATAAAAGAACATAAAAACATTCCAAACTTACAAACACTCATTTACATATCTTGAATACTCTGTGTGTGAATGCACTTTCTCTATGCTCCACAATGTGGTTTTGGAGGTTTATTCAGTATGATTGCATTTCAAATAAACAAGTATGTTTTCTCAAAGGTTCCCTGGAAAAGGCTCTGCTTTGTAATGTGGGTGTGGGCCAGAAAAGGCAGCTGCCATATATCTGTGTGACTACTGAGTTCGGAAATTAAGAATTATGTCACTGGTATGCCAAGCTTGTATGAGAGAAACAAGCAAGCAGGCCTGTTTTCCCTTTGCTGCCAGTAGTTCAAGCAGTTATGAGACACTGAAGCCAAAGTAGTTGGTGTTTGGGAAACTCAGTACTCACTTTTTTCTTTTGCACTCTTGTATACTCACATGCAGTTTGTAGTTGTTACCCTAATTTGCTGTATGTCCCCTGCATGCCCATGTCCATTTGTGGTGTCTGGACTTCCTAGTGGACACGCTAATTATCTGTTTCCATACACACACAGCTAGTTGAGCTATATTGTGACAGTTCCTGCTTCTTTGAGGTAGTATGCCTGTAGCAACAAGAATGTGCCATTTTTAAGCTCTCAGCTCAAGTAAGTAATATCTAGAAAGATATCTGTTACATGAGGCAAGTAACCTCATAATAAATTAAATAATTTCCCCTTATGGTTATGTTACTGTATGCAGTTACAATGGAAGTTTAACAGCATTCCAGAACGTGCACAAGGAAATATAAGGCTAGTGTTTTAGTTAGTGATTATATTGATGCTTCCATACAAAAATGTATTATTGTATAAAAATTGTCTAAACCAATGTGTTAGCACTGTTTAGAAAGATGAACTTCAATATCCATTGCTTAATTCCAGTGGGTGGACTTTTATCCATGTAAATTGTGGATTGCAAGTAGTTACCCTAAACTTGTCCTACTTTGGCACAAAAATTTGAGTTACTTGATTTACATGCCTATGACTTGACCTAAATAGACCTAAATAGATATCTTTGCCCAGGCTTTCTGTTTTTAAATATATATTGTAATTGTAATTGAAATGACCTGAAATGTTCCCTTAATGAGAATGAAGCATGTGTGTAACAGGGTGATGTTCTTAAAAAACAAAGTGAAGAATGTCTTGGTTACATTTGTAACCCTTGTTCCCTGATACAGGGAAGGAGGCGTTGTGTTGTGAAACGCACAACGTTGTGTTGTGGTTTGCTCTTGGGAGTCCAATTGCCTCTGATCTTTGTAAAAAAGTCCAAAGAAAATTGGCGAGTGGAATTTGCATGCCAGTCTCCACCCCGGGTATGTAAGTGTGTTGGTAAGTGTGTAAGTGTGTTGCCTCTGATCTTTGTAAAAAAGTCCAAAGAAAATTGGCGAGTGGAATTTGCATGCCAGTCTCCACCCCGGGTATGTAAGTGTGTTGGTGTGCAACACTCAGGTTTGTGCTGAGGAGTAGAAGATGTGTCACGACTCACAGTTGTACTGGTCAGTGTTGTGGCACGTCTTATTCCCACTATCAGGGAACATGGATATCATGACACTAGGGGTCCATATATGAAGCGGCACAGAAGCTGAACTATGTTACGAGATAAGCGGAGCAGACATAGGCAAGCCAAGGGTCTAGCCTGAGTGATAGTGTCAAAAGTCTTGCGTTGCATCCAGATGCCAGAAGTGGAGATTCCAGAGGTCTGGGGTGCCTGAGTGTACCCTGCCCCTAAGTGAGAAGGTCCTGATGTCGAGGCCAGTTGTGCGCAAGAGCATCCGTGCCAAAGGGAGCCTTGGTCAGGGAGCACCACAGCGGGAAATGGGTCGATTCAGCAGAAACAAACAGGTCCACCTGTCTTTTCCAAACCTTTCATGGCTTGCTGAGACAGCGTGTCGGCTGTATGGTTGAGGTGACCCGGGATGTGAATGGCCCACAGGGTCTGCTGCTGAGTCCAAAAGAGAAGGTAATTAGCAAGCTGTGACATGCAACACAACCGCACACCACCCTGGTGGTTAATGTAGACCACTCTCACTGTGTTGTCTGTCTGGCAGACAACACAGTGTGACTAACACGTGTGCACTGGATCAAAGGTAAAAAGGGACCAGAGGCACAACTTGCTTCAATGTGTTGTGTGGAAGTAGCACAGCAAGGAATCTTCAGTGGACCAGCAGTGCCTGGTCTGCTGAACTTACCTGTTTGCATTGAACCACTAACAATGGACCACTCTGAATGGGGCCTAGGAATGAAAGGGGTCCCACAGAGAGAGGAAATTGATCCTTGAGTGAGGAGGTGGGTACCAGCCCAGGCAGTGAGTCTGGGTCAGGCAGGAAGCAGGCTGAGCGCAAGGACTGGTGGACCAGGCTGGGGGTAGGTCACAGTGAGGCGGGATGTGTTTTATTGCCTCCGTCTGCTTCTTCACTGCAAGAATTGCTGTGTGAAGTTCTCAACGGCCCCATCCAGAACCATGGAAAGTAATCTTTAAAAAGACAACATTTAACTTTCAGGCTCTGTTGCTGACATGCTGAAGTGCCCAGGGGGAGTTTGGCAAAGGATGGGATGAGGCAAATCACCGCTGAACACACCGTGATCCAAAGCAGGAAAATTGCTTTTTATAATGAGGACACATCTGCGACTCTGAAGAACAAATCAATGTGATTTTTGCATCTGTCATTTCTGAGTGCAACCAATACTGCTGCCAGACTGGCTTCCTTCTTTGAAATCTATTCGCATTTACATTGTCTTTTCACATCTTTCTATTGGATTTTTAGAGCTGTTCCTGGGTCACAGTGCAGCTAGAAGACCTCTGCACCTCCATTCAAGCACATTTCTCTGGGCAGGAAACTGCAATACTTGTCCCATTTTGTCTTTAAACTGACAGTAAATCAAGGTACATTGCAGCAGCTTCTAATAAGGTGGCATGAATTCAGAAAATGGTTACTTATAGCTCTAAACTCTGATTGAATGAGCTATGTTCACAACCATTTTGCACAGTGTCTGACCCTGTGTTTGATGTGCAAAATTATCTTTCATGTCTTGATATATCCCAAATTGAGACAGGTGGTGAGTGATACATACCTACATACATACATACCAAAACTTATCTTCTTCCATCATGTTAAAATGCCGCTATAAATCATCATTTGCTACTTACTCTGGCCAGTCGGTTGCAGGTGTTGTAATATATAATTATAT
The DNA here is from genome assembly GCA_036877525.1 of Chromobotia macracanthus. Taxonomy (NCBI): domain Eukaryota; kingdom Metazoa; phylum Chordata; class Actinopteri; order Cypriniformes; family Botiidae; genus Chromobotia; species Chromobotia macracanthus. Next base: position 7,041,848 of record JAZGTH010000001.1, on the reverse strand, counting down.
ATTACTTTTTCACACTTTGTTCCCTTTTACTTCCCTCTGTCTATCTCTCTCAATACTCTGGGATGGACCCTTTCTAAAAAAAGCAAAGTTAGTGTTTTAAGAGCAGGGCAAAGGGAAGCCACACAGCTAGGTCTTTCTTTAACCTTCTTTTCTAATAATAAATAGTAAACAACAACAATAACAAAATAATAATAGTAATAATAATAATATTATATGTTGTTATTATTATTATTATTTCCATGGCAGTTAGCTATCTGATTTTTTCATCAGTTAATGTACCAGCTATTATGATAAATTTAAACTTAAAAATGGGTCAGGAAAGTCTCAAAGCATATTCTGAGCAAACACAATCAGAACTCTACACACGCTGCACCTCTCAATTTTACATTGTTTATAACCTGACAATTAAGCACTTGCTTTTCACTGATCTTAGGTCAGCTGCGTGCATATTTCATGCATTTACAATCATGTATTACAAGTAATTACAAACACAAAAACAAATCAAAAAGCTTGCAAACACAAAGTTAAAAAAATGTCTCATAAAATTAAACTGCAGTCTTATTTTTGCAGTCTCTTTGTAAACACAAGTTACACAATTTACTCAGTGGGTTTGTAACTGCACAAAAAAAACAACATTTTCATCAAAAACATCTGTATCTGGTACATTGACATTTTTAGGAAACTAATTAGATTTTTTTGCCAACACATCTTTTACAATCTGTTTTTTTAGTATTTTGTAGAATTTCTGTTATGTTGGTCGTTTTAAGAGATTACTAATATGCTAAAGAGTACTGCATTTTCTTAGGCTGAGAACAGACCTATTTAAAACAGTCATGAATGTTGCATCAGAGGGTCAGAGGGCAGGGCATTGAAAATGCTGGTTATTAGCGCTTGCTACTGTGTTTGCCATGTGACAAACAAAGCCCGAAATGTGAAATTGATAAATATTAGACTGCTTAAAATAAGATTAACTTAGAGCTATAGTTTTTAAATTGATATACCTGAGTTTACGTGCACTCTAATAGGACAAACAGGCTCAATATTTTTTTACAGTGTGCCAGTTAAATTATTCTTGTGTTCATTTTATGTGTTGTTCCATTTAACATGATTAACATTGTATTGCACTGCTGGAAACAAATCTTGCTCTGCCAGTAACAAATCTGCCACAAATTCAATATATTTCACATGCCTATGGATTTAACTCTTTCACAGGCAGGTACTGTGACGATAAAAAAAGGGCCAAGCCCTTTAAAATTTGCAGCAAAATTAAAGTTCCATGATATAACCGAAAGTGGCAAAATGGGGGATGGAAGGTGGAGTTGGAGAGGTTGTTTTTTGGCTTAAAAGAGGCAAATGACCTGTGTTGGAGCTTTGGGGACACACACTGTTTTCAGTGCTGGTGCGAGTGGCCAGGGAAGAAAGTCTGCACTGCATTTTTGGACGCCAGTTGCAGAGTGTTGTTCTGTCCACCTTAAGCCTCAAGTGAACTAACAAATTCAGGTATTTACTGGGAACTCATTCCTCTACAAACTTCAAACCTCCTGAAGATATTCTCCTCTCCCGGCCTTCAATGTTCAGCGGCTCATCACACACACACAGCATCCACACTCGTTCATAATTTAACAATCATTTCACATTGTTAAATTATGAAGCATGTCCACATACTCCAGCAGCAAACACAAAACATTGATCTTCATTATATCATTTGTCCCAAAATAAAAATTCTAATTTATTCAACCTCATGTTATTCCAAACCTATATTATATATATATATATATATATAATTAGATTAGATTTAAGTCTTCTAAAGCCATATGATAGTTTAAGGACCATATTGTTTGAGTTTAAATGTTCATATTTATGGCATATTCAGCAACCGTTTGCTGAATTTTAAGGAAACTAAGCAGAGAGGATCTGTGATCGCCTATTTCCAATGTCTGTTCAGTAGAGCTGAGAAGCCATTAGACTGCTTCAGTCACACAAGCAAAAATTTAAGCGAATTTAATTAAATTCATTTTATAATAACACTGGCCATGTGGAGGATGTGAAAGACAAAAATGATCATTGTTTTTTTGTTTGTTTTTACAATTAGACCTTTTAGAATGTGAAGCCATGTTGACTGGATCGCTCCTTCTTTCTTGTAAAGATCTTTCTTGAATGCCATGGTAAACAAATGCTTTGCTGTACTTGCTGCTGCTCCTTTAATGTGACACTTACTTTCATTTGTTTGTTCAGGGGTCTCTAAAGACACAACGTTTGTTTGCAGATCCCATAGCCAGAAGCCAGAGTTGCTAAGTTTTGCATTACTTCTCTTTCTTGCTCTCTCTCTTTTATTTCTTTAGCCCACTTCTACTATTCCTGTGTTTGCTTTAACACAACAATATTCATGTATTCTGTGTGTATGTGGGGGGGTTGATGAATGAAAAAATCCTCACTGCCTTGTCATACCCGCTTGTTTTTTCTCTTCATTTCTCTAGTTCTTTTTCCTTATTTTTAAGGAAAACTATTATAACTCCCATGTCTCCTGACTATAACATCCCTCAAAGCTTTAAAGATCTCTCTTACTGTCAAATATCATATATATATATACATTTTACAAATGATATTACTACTACTATTACTACTACTACTATTATTATTATTATTATTATATAAAATTATATGTAATTAATTGTGTATTATCCTGTTTTTATCCTGAACTGAAGTTCTGACTGTTTGTGTTTTTAATTATTATGTAATATAATTATTCTTCATACTGGTTTAAACTGCGTGGGTTACATTTGTAATTTGTGGGGTGTTTTAATTTTTTTTTGTTAAATTAAGACATTTCTAGAGAATAAATAACTCTGTTCAGAAAGCTATTTAAAACAGCCGATTTGACAAGTGAGGGGGTAATAAAAAACAGTTTTTTTTATTATCCACACAGGTCTTGTGCCTTCTGTGCAAACTAATCTATTTGTCTTGCAAATATTGTTGTCACTGGTGCAGTGGGATTAGGTTACAAAGCTTATTCAACTACTTATAGATGAGTTTTAGCATGAATCTCATTTTAAAGCACAGTTTGAAGTCTGAGAGTGTGAATTACGGTTTGATTTACACCGCATGATGGCATTTCAACCCTTGGCATTTTGTACAGAAAAGACAATGTTCACATTACATCTGTTGCTGTTACATCTTTGCTGCACAAAGTTGCTGTTACATCGTAATAGCAACTTTAAAACACTTGTAAGAATGTTCTTGTTGAATTAGATGAAAGGAAATGAGACCCTTCAACACCTTTTTGGAATTGCTTTTGAGAAATTGCTTTTGACTTGTTGCGTTAAGAAATGTGACTAGGACTAACATTTCAATTTAACAAGGATAAAAAGTCCTAGGAGTGATTGTGGTAATTTTAATATGAATGATCAATTTAAAATTAATTACGTTTTAATTAATAAAGCATAGATATGCATTTTTTAATGGTTCAGAAATGTAAGAATAAAGCTAAATACATGCAGGTCACAGAGGAACAGTAGAAGTAAATTACTTGCATGCTTTTAACATTTGCTGCAAATTAAAACTTGCATTTTTAGCTTTTCCGATGATGATCAAAAGAGGTTTTGGAATGGAAATAAGATAGAAAAGCGCTTTCAAAGATTTTCAATATTATTATGAATCTAACCATGAGCTTGAGATCTACATCATTATATTCAAGGGGGAAAACATAAATTAATTTCTTTATTTGGCAGTGAAAAAAATAATGAGTGTACATCATGTAAACAAGGAATGTGAGTCTCAAATCAATACAGTATTGTAAGCTCTACTGTTTGGGTTAAGATATCAGCTTTATTATTCTATCACCTCATTAATATCTTCATTAACAGCTTTTCTTATTAATAAGCTACAATACAGTAGTACCATAGTTGAGTTTTATAAGTCTGAAAAAAATAAATGCAAGATTTGTCAACTGTTTTTTTGTGAATTGTTTTTGTCTTGTGACAAATTTGTAATAAATGTCATAAACTTGTCTTGTGCTGTCTCATTTGTCTGTTTTATGTACTGCACATAGTTTTAGTACTTACATAGTATTTTGTTGATTACATTTTATGAAAGACATAAAAATACACAATTTCTTGTGTCCTTAAATATTTTCTTATATTTAATATCATTAATAGAAAAAAAGAATTATAATTACTGCACAAATAGTTTTTTTGTATTTGATAGTGAAATTACTATCAGTTCTAGCTGTAGGGTACCGTATGTTTTCACAGTGATCAGTGATGGATTGACTATTGATTATTAAGTTTCATAAATTAATGAACAAGTTATCTGCCAACACTGTGTGTGTGTGTGTGAGCTGCGTTTTTCAAAGAATTCTCTATTGTAAAGAAACATTACATGTATACATTCACAAACCATAAACAAAAATGGATAATATGATACACTGTTGGTTTACAAAACTAAATGCTACTTAATGAATACTAGTTAAAGGTATTTCATGTTTCAAAATACTCTTTTGCACACAAAGAAAAATACTAACTAGACACACAATCTACCAATGATTTTAAGACTTCATGAAAAGACCTGTTTATACATTGGACTTGAAACTTCTAACAAAAGGACATCATTTTTATTTGTTTTATAAACAATGAATGAGAGCATCAAAAGGAATTATGTTTGTATTTTTTTGTTTGAATTATCTACCTTAATTAAAATATACATGGTGGATGTATTCAAGTAAATACATGCTAATATTTTAGGGTTGGCCGACTGCTTTATACAAGCATGCTCTTTTTACTGATATTCTGTTTAACATGGTTACCAGGAGAAATTATTTTTGTTTTCAATTCTATTCAAAAAATTCAAAAAAACTTCCTGTGCTTGTTGAGGAGAGCAGACGAAGTCCTTAATTTTAATACTCTAATCTTGAATTTTTGCTATGCAGCTAAAGTAATATATTTTCTTTCTTATAGTTTGTTTGGAAGAATAGCATTAGTCTTTAAAAATTAAACTGGATACAGATGCAAAATTGGCAAACAGCAAACAAATCTTGAAGGAAACAAAAAAAGGAAAACTACATTGTGAACTCCTACACGTTCCTATGTTAAAAAACACTTTACTTTTCTCTTCATGCCTTATTTAAATCAGCAACTTTCAGTTTCTTCTTTTCTCTCCATTTACATTCCCTTATCATCCACCACTTTTTTCTTGTCCAGCTCTGGATGGCCACCTCTTCCCTGTTCTTGTTACTATGCTTTCTTGCATTTTCCATTCTTCTCCTGCTGCTGAAACTTCCGGAGTCTTCGAGCCCAAGTGTCCCTCCACTGAATGACGAGACTTCCCTTGTCTGCAACCACACCACTTTGTCCAGGAGAATCCTCATCACTCCCCAGCAGTAGGTACTTCTTTCCAGGCTTGATCTTAGGACACTTGCAGGCCACATCTTTGGCTCTGACCCACAAAAACTGATCTCCTCTGCGAATTCGGCTCTCACCCTGATTGTAGACAGAGATTATATTGATGGTGAACTTCCACCACTCACTGGTTTTCTCTGCCTTGAGGATGTGTATCTGGACAGCTAATAACCGAAGAGAGAGGCACTTTTTAGTACTAATACAGATGAATACTGTAGTTCATAGGGAATTATAAGCTATTTAGCTGCTCTAAGGTGACATTGTATATTTCTGTGTTTATTTATGTACCACACAGTCATGTCAATAATAAGGCTCCCTTCATCAACACAAACCATAAATGTGTTTATTTACCTCTTGTATTGCTGGATATCTTTTAGCTGTATGAAAAAAAACGTTTTACTTTTAAGACACTGCTATTACCAAAAACACAAATAGCACATATATTCTGCTGCAAATGTCTTTCACCCAAATTGACTAGACTAACACAGATTATGTTATTTTCTTTCGTAAAAAACACAAGTTTTATTCAGTATGTTTTCTGTTTTTAGGTTTAACAAAGAAAACTAAGGACCCTCCAGCAGTACTCAAACCCTTGGTTGGTTATAACTACATTTTTTACTAATATTCGAGAGACACTACAATATTTGTATTTTAAAAATATTTAATGTAACAGCACAGAACAGGGAAAAAGATTTAAAATGTTGATGACCTTTTTTCCAGTTATAGACCATAAGATGTGTATATGAACCTCGGATTCTGATGCTGAAAAATCATGGACATAATTACCCAAATATGAAGTTATCAAATGGCTGTAATACACTGTTGCTATGTGCTTAAACTTGCCTACATTTAAATTTACAAAAAGGAAGCGACAGTTCCAAACAATTCCTTCACCCATAGTACAAATCCAGAGGGTTTCAGATTCTAGTTGGAAGTGTGAACAGGGACAGCCCTGTAGATTGATGAGTAATGAATGATGTAGCATTAGGGTCTTCCAGGTAAAACTTGCACTAGAGCTTCTGTTTCTGCAGCTATAGGGTCTGGATCTCATTTGAATGAAATCCTGTGTTGTCATTCCCATTGCTGTAGCAATGCAGGCCAGTCTTCATTTTAAAATATAAATAAAATATACCTAAAATATACCTAACATTCCAGTGAGGCATGAGGCTGTAAATAAGGGCCTGATTCTCCCTTTAAATATTTTAAATGACTTCATCCTCAAGTTCAATACTATTCCCAGTCATTTCACCCTATGATGCTATAGTATAAAGCCCCTTGATGCTTGAGAAAGCAGAAGAAAAGTGGATTAGGTTTATTCCTTTGATTAAGTAATATTCATGTCCCAGGTTGATACGATTTACCATATACCCGAACCCCATTTCAGATCATTTGTACAGTCTTGGATACATGTATATCACTGTGTTGTGTGCTCTTGCTTAACTCACCATAATCTTTCTTGCAGTACTTCTTCAAATTGATCTTCAGCTTGCCTTTAGATGCCTTGCAGTATGAGTCACAGTCTAAATGCGAAGGTTAAGAAAAAAGGAAGAGTTAAAGGACTGAATTGACAAAAAACAACAATCAAAGAATGCAGAAGAGGGAACACTGTCAGAAAAAGAGACACTTCTGCAACACATTTATCCTAAAGCCCTGCCCTGTTGTGACACCCATCTGCCCAGTTCAATTGTATGGCTGTAAAAGGGCTTGTGAGGCATTCAGCAAAGTGTCCTGTGCTCTTAAGAAAAGTAGCAGACAAAAGATCCCTCTCGTTCTGATTTGTCTGGGCCCTCCTCTGCTCTGATGGGGGACCTCTGAGACCTAGTGTATTGTGCCACCCAGTGTTTATTTTTTTAAGTGCCATACTAATTTCTCACCCTTATCTTTACTGTCAGTGTAATGATGGGCCTGATTAGGGCTTTAAGAATCATGACTCCTCCCTCCCACTGCTGTCAACTCACCCTGTACATCTATCCTATACACATTACCACCTCCCCCACCTCAATCCCGAAAACCATTTCAGCCTTTGGCATTTAGTGGTCCAGCATTAAGGAAAATGGCAGTGAAAGGGGAGCCAAGGGTTGTACAAGCAGAAAAAGAGGTCAGGGGGATAATTAACAGCTCATAAAGTATCTAAACAGCTTTTAGGTGTTTCAGAAATGAGCATTTCAGATTTGGTAAGGGGTTTGGATTAGATTCCACTGTAGCCAAAATTCTGACATTTTTTTGGCTCTCAAGTTTGCTTCCCAATAAATAAGGTAAATATAAATATTTCAACAGAGATTTCATTCTTTACCCTAGCATTCTCCTTACACCCCAAACATTGTTATGGCCTTTTTTAGTGGATGGATGGAATGAGAAGATGGGGGAGGGAAAGCCTTTCAGCTCGCCTGCATATGGAAAAACGTTATTGTTTTTGACCAATTGTTGCTTCATGCCTGCCTGTTACTTTTATGTTAGACTCTGTTCTGTTTCTGTGAAAAAGGTTGCCCTGGTAACAGAGGAATCAGAATAAAATGCCTGTGAAAATAGTCACTGCAAAGTGGCTGCACAAAAGACTTGAAGTCTGACTGCGAGCCGGGGGTGGACGGGTAGGCAAGTCAAACTATGCAGACTGTAGGGTAAAAATGACAGAGAGTCTGTAACCTAAATGAAATTGATCCATAGTGTGGCAGCTTCATTTCCATTTAAATAGAGAATGTTGTGAAAAATGCTTTGTTTTCTATAACCCTGTTTAATGCCATCACAATTACTCTATTTGAAAGCCATCATTTCTCATTAGCTCTCTCTTTAGGGGGTAATGAGCACCCTGAAAGTCCTTTCAAACATCTAGTCCCCCTCAGCAAGGATAAAAGTAGGGGACGCAGGGTTAGAGTTTTTTCTGTCATGATGTCTTGCAAAAGGAGTGTACGAGAGATTTTGAGACCGCATCCTGTGTCAATGTTAGTGGTGCCAGTTGCTAAAAGAAAGTTGTGTGTAAGTTTGAATGTGAGGCTTGTTTGACACAGCAGTTACATGACACTGTGTTTGACACAGTCAGATACATGCTGACTGTTGGGACCCCTGAGGTAAACATTTGTGGACAAATTCTTTGCCACTAGCTCTTCAAGAGAAGTTGGTCTCACTTAGCAATTCTGTGCTCATTGAAAAGCACTGACATGTAACATTGACAATCTAACCTGCTGGGATCTTTTTGAGCTTTAAAGGCAGACACTGTACTCAGCTGTAACTGTTAGATTCTACAGATGACCTCAAGTTAGTTTTTAGTTGAACTTTTGATGGAACTAACAATGTTTTTCATCATAGATCTGGGAAATGTAACAATAAGGTGTGAATGAGGGCAAAGGAGGAAGGCTTTACCTATGCAGAATGAGACTGATTGAGAAACGAATGATTTCAAATAAAGCATATAATTAGATTAAAGTCATAGCCCCAAGCTGCATCTATTCCAAAACATTTTTATGCTTCCCTCTTACTCCTTTATCTTTCTCTTTTCCTCTCATTTATTCATCCTTTATATTCAGAAACTAAAGAGAAAAACCACTTTCTCTTGAATTCTGACAATGGACTAAAGAAACAGAGAGATGTGTGTGCAAAACCACCAAACTTAAAAATCCGACAGTCTTTGAAATTAAAGTGAAATTAAAAATAGGGCAAGCTTCAAATAGACAAGAGCTTTGCATTCAAGATGAGACACTAATTCAGCACCATTCACTCTTTTTCTGTTTCTCATTTTCTCTTGCTAATTTTTTAAGAGAATTTAATCTCTTACTCCCCCTTATTTGTTTGTTCATTTTTAATATTTTTTTTAATAATTACATTATTTTTTTAATTAATTTAATAAGTATAAAAAAAACACATAATTAACACATTGTGACCCAAACATTGATTTAACTACATATCAGGCTCCAGTTGACTCCCATCTCTATGTAAACTCTTTCTAATACAGTTTGGAAGAGATATCTCTGTCAGCTGTAGATGAGGTATATGTGTTGTTAGGGATTATACATGGGTTTTGGGAGGGGTGACACACATGTTTTGTCTAAGCTGATTCACAATACATCCCCTCTCCATGTGTTAATATTAAAACATTAGTATCCTTATTTTTCTACCTCACCCCAATTTTATTCTTATATAGACACCTGCTACACAGCTGCCAGCCCCACCCTTCTGAACAAGAATATACAGGCCTCTTTCTCCATCTTTCTTTCGTGGTGTGGGCAACTGCTAAAGAGCAGGGTGGTGGTGCTTGCAATCATCTATTGGATGAGGTTATATTTTTCTGCTTTATTGTGCTATCCTGAGGTGGCCTTGGGTCCTAAGAGAAGGTATAATGTATACAGTCCTATAGCAGATTGTGTGGGGGGTCTGGAGCATCCATTTTGATGGGGGCACCTAAATATATCTAGTGCTCCACCATTCCATCAGCCTGATTTAAACTGCTGCTTTTTCTATGAGGGGCTGATGTTAAAACCAGATGGGTTGAACATTTTAAGAGCTCCCCATCGGGGGTGCTTGCATTGACTCAATGGAAGGAGACTGCTATCTTTTACAAATTAATTGATGTGAAAAAATATTGATTAAAACATTGAAGTGTCAAAACAAGTAAATATTCTATTAAGTGATTTAGGAATGTTTTTATAGATCTTAGTCTGGGTAGATGCCACATTTAATGTAATGCAAATAAAAAATAGTCCATTAGAAAATTGCATTGATGTAGCTGATGTAGTTTAGTGTGAAGTGTCAAGCTGACAAAATATTAAAACTGAATAATTCCAAATAAATTCCAGTAAATAAGAACAGGTTTGTGTTAAATAAAATAAGTTTCATCTGTAATATAGTTTTACTTGTTTCTCATTTCTTTGTAAAGTTGTTTATTGTAAAAATAAAATTCTGATTCAGTAAATACTACAACAGACAGACAATAGAGCTATTCTGCATGTCTTTGTTTTACACGTGTTGCCATGTGTTTTAGGGTCAGACCATGACAAATGGAAACACATTGTGGTAAATGGGTGATCCTTCATTATCTGCTTTGTCTATTTGTTTATGTAGCACGGGTCATAACACCCGCTATCTCAAACCATTGATAGTCCATTACGGAAAGACATTTTTCACAACGCAATTTTATCAAACTTACCAGCCATGAATCACACAATTGATTTCAGATGTAATAGGGAAAGTGGCTATTGTAAAACAAAGGAGAGAAAAATACCAAAAAATACCAGCAGCTCTGCTAAAACATTGGAGGTCTGCAAAGATTTTTTGCATGCTGTAATTTCCCTTGTCCATGAGAATTATAAAAGTTTCTTCAACAAAAATTTTTCCATACGGGCAAACCAAAGCATATTTATTATTTCATTATGTTGATAATGTCAACTTTTGAAAAAAGCAAGCTGATGGCTCTGGGAAGAAAATTTGGGAAATTAAACATCTGAGCATACAATTTCAAAACATTTTTTGAAAAGCATTCTTGTACATATGGGCAAGGTTTTATTGTCTAATGACAAATGGAATTTTTTGGCGGACAAGGATGTTAGGTCTGACATTCTGCTTACTTTTAGATGTATTATAAAACATCTGCAGCAAGAGAGAGCAAATCAAGAACATAACTGTGAACAAAAATACCCAGATTCAGCAAATGGCTTTGAAAAAATAAAGTGCCACTTTGGGCTCAAAAGTCAGAAAACTATTAAATCAGCAAATCAATAATAACCAGCCCCCAGGCAACACTGTATCAGCTCTGCACTTTCAGAAAACTACAGTTAAAGGGAATTTTATTTCCCTACTTTTCTGATAATTTTTCAGGAATGCATTTTTTTTTTACTATAGATTTTTCTTTACTTTCTTTATCAGATTTAAAATCTCACTTGAACGATTCTCTGCAATATTGATATAAGACTAACATAAATTAGCATAACTAACCTGCAGGCTCCTCTGTGCTGCTTGCAGTGGTGGTTGGTGGAGCAGCAGGAATTTCTGTTCCGAAAAAGAGCACATTTAGCACATTTAAAAAAAGCATGGAATTTACAAAGCAATTAATTTGTTTAATTTGTCTGATTGTATTGATTACGTTTGCTTAATTGAAAGAACAAAGATATTGTCATTTGCTCATAATTTAAAACCCATGTGACTTCCTTACTGCCATAGAACACAAAGTGGATGACACTAGTAGCTCTTTTCTATGCAAATGAAAAGGCAGTGGAGCATTCAAAAAGAATACTACAGCACCATTAAAAAATGATGGATTTGGTCCACATGTGCACTATATTTGAAGCCACGCAAAACATGGGTGAGCAACATACTACTTACAATCTTTTGATAACTTGCTGAAAACAGATGCAACCAGATTCAGTCAGCTAAACATAAACCTGACTGATTTGTAAGCATATTCAGATTAATACCAGATTTAAAATAGATTACAAACAATCAATTGGACATCACTACTTCTCTTATCTTCCCATGAATGTCCCAAGAGTTAGGGTGGATGTCAGAATTTTCAGTGAAATGCAGCTCCTAATCTATACACTAAAAATATACGGCTTCTGAAAAACATAGATCAAAGTTATATTGACTGTTTTTGGGCAGGTGAAGTGAGGAAGAGATCCCAGGCACAGACAGTCTTAAACCCTGACACTTTTATGATACCAAATGAAAGTGGTAAAAATGTAATTTTCCCTTTACAGACTGTAATGGGAACACAGACTGTTTTACAATTATTACAAAAATAATTTTCAATACATTTTCAATTAAATTACTGGGATTATTTTTTCAAGGGTTACACATCCTTGCTTGTGGCTTTCCCAGGAAAATTGCATAAATGGGATTTCATATAAAGTTTATAAAGTGCTTTATTCAATATCCAAGCATTGTTTTGATAACAAAAGCACCAATTAGCTGCTTTATTTCAAAATGCAAACAAGCCTAATATTGGTTAATATGTTTTCTTTATTCATAACCATGCAATAATGAAACATGTTTTACCCCCCCTCCCACCACATACTTATGCAGGGGGCGATAGGCGATCTGCTCTGTTGGTAGCCTTTAGCACAACGGTTGCATGTGATACCCATCACTCCGTCTTTACAGGGGCATTGGCCTGTAGTTTGGTTACAGGTTTTGCCCGCTGCCCCCACAGGATGGCAGTCACAGGCTGTGAGGAACAGAAGAAAAGCGATAAAAGAACACTTGTGGGAAAATGCACATACACAACAGTAACTGTAAGGTCAAAACTAGGCAGAAAAACAGCCACTCCCTTACATCCACTGACTGTCTGTCTCCGCTTGTCACTCATTTTATCAAAGCCACATTTATGTGTTTTACAGCTGTGAATGCACAGAATGTGCCAGACTTTATCTTTTACCACATATGTGCTGTAAATCAAACTAAATCCTCAAATTCTTTGCAAATAAAGCACAACACCACAACATGGTGCAAATTTCTTTCAGAACTGTATATCTGACTTGATAGGGATGATTTTAATTGGAACTACTCTTGATTCTCAAAGATAAAAATTATTAGTTTTATTATTTTTAAAACCATAAGAGCAGGGGTGTTGTCACATTTTTGTGGGGGAAGATGTTTATTTTTTTAAACGAAGCAAACTTGCAAGTGATTGTGACAATGAAAACCATGCGTTGTTATTGCAAGAGCAGCTTTAATATTTTGATAACATGTCTTTTTGTGTTCCACAGAAAAATATTGTATATTATTTTATACTGAATACTAACGCTATGTTGAACTACATTTCCCATAATGCCCCATACCTGGGTTTCCTGATTACTTCCTGTTTGGTCACCTGAACCTCATTAACCCCTTGTATATAAACCCCATGCTTTGTATTACTCTTTATGAAGTCTGTTTTGCCCCTGCAACATTTCTGAGCATTTACTACTGTTTGTTGGATTACTCATTACCGTTTAGACTGTTTATTGGATTATTGGATTGTTTGCTGCCTGCCCTGATTCTTGGACTGTTTACCTGTTTTGTCGGATTTCTCGCTGCCTGCCCTGATTCACAGACTGCCTTATGTTTGTTTGCTTGCCGCCTGCCCCGACCCACGCCTGAATTACATTTACTCTTCTGCCTTGTCTCCGTCATACCCATTTGCTGTTGTTTGACCCTGTCTGCCTGGTTTACGAATAAAAGTCTGCAAATGGATCCTCATGTGTGTTCCCCTTCATTACAGAAGACTTGGCCAGACAGCGATCCAGCAGCGGTGTCCCGTCTGACCACGGAAGTAGCTAATCAAGCCACCCAACTAGCTGCCCAACAGCAGCAGTTGAACCATTTGACCACGCTGACTGGGAAACTAGTAAAGACACTTTGAGGTACCCATGCCACTACCAGTTCCAGTACACCCCGTCCACCACCAGTCACAAGTACGAGCCCTCGTCCGTTTCGATCAGCCCACGCATGGCTTTTCCCGAGAAGTATGATGGAACCCCTGCCAAATGTAAAGGTTTCCTCTTACAATGTTCCATCTACCTCTCACAACAACCCACTCTATACCCCACAGATTCCAACCGTATAGCCGTCGTTAGCTCACTGCTCATCAGGAGAGCTTTGGACTGGGTTACTGCCATTTGGAGGGTGGACGGCACAAGATTTCCCACGTTCAAGACTTTCCTACAACAATTCCAGGAGGTATTTGATCACCCAGCTGAAGGAAGGAATCCCGGTGAGCAATTGCTGATACTGAGTCAAGGTAACCAGACTGCTGTTGATTACGCTCTCCAGTTTCGCACGCTATCTGCCCAGACAGACTGGACCGAGGATACATTGAAACTGCTCTTCCAAAAAGGACTGAATCAAGAATTACAGTCTGAGCTGGCCTGTCGGGACGAGGGAAGAGATTTGAGGGAACTTATCGAACTCGCCAACCAACTGGATCATCTAATACGCTCACGACGCCCTAACTACTCAACTCCGCGCTATCAGCCCAAAGCCCCCGAATCACCCAAACCCATGCAGCTAGGGTTCACTCGACTAACCCCATCTGAGAGAGAATGCCGGATGTGGTGCCGTCTATGCCTCTATTGTGGAGAACCAGGTCACATTAAGATGTCAGGCCCAAATTGTCCCGCTCATGATCCTAACTTGGTGAGTACCATTTCAGTAAAAATTTCCTCACCTTCAATCATAAGAGTTTTTAGCTGAGAGTTGGTAAGCTGAGGCCAGTTACGCTAACCTCAGCTAACCAAATTATTCCTGTCCAGGCCCTGATTGACTCCGGGGCAGTTGGAAACTTCATTTCCCATGAATTTGTGAAACAGTACCAGATCAAACTAACTTCTTGTACTTACCCCTTAGCGGTGGAAGCACTAGATGGTCGACCCTTAGGAAGGGGCCGAATTCAACAAACCACCGACAAACTAAACCTTCCTTCAGGTTGTCATAAATATTCAATTCAATTCAACCTTATTTGTATAGCACTTTTACAATGTGGCATTATCTCAAAGCCACTTTACAGGGAGGAAAAAGAAAAAAACAAGGAAATATAGACAACTATTATCCACAGTCTCCCAGTGAGCACTCCAACATGGCAACAGTGGCAAGGAACCCAGACTCCAATGATGAATGTGGAGAAAAAAACCTTGGGAGAAACCAGGATCACCGGGAGGGTCATTTCTCCTCTGACACGTTACAGCTGCAAACAGTACTTTGGTGTAAGGGTTTATAGGTTTACAGCGTCACATTCAGTATTCTGATTTAAAGTTTTATATATCTGCAGCGTCATAATCAGTGCTGTTATGATTTCAGTATTGATTTATAGTAATAACTACTTTTAATTTGGGTCTGGTGATTTTATATTCATTTTATGTTAGCCTGATGGCTGACATAATACAATCAGGGATGTTTTAGCTAGGATGCCGACGTTAAATGAGACTGAGAGCAGCTATAACATCAAACTGTTGGTATAGACATAATCATGTATTTTGCTAAAAATATGAGTATAGATTAACAGTTGCATTAATGTAATAGGTGATGGTGGCGGTTGATTTTTCACAGTTCCCATGGTGGTCACCCCCTCCTTGGTTGAGCTGTTGTGAGCATTGTCTCACCAAACTGGACTTAATCTGTATCGCTCAGAGTCCCTCGGAGGAGAGGGAGGGAGAGAGGAAGATAGAGAGAGGTACACAAAACAGGCTTAGAAAATAGAATGTTTATGACATAGAAATGGAGTTGCTTGGAATGAAGCAACTCCTAAATATCCTTTGATCCTTGGATTGCCATGGTTACAATCTCATAACCCAGTGATCTCCTGGAAGGAGGGACAAATTGTTAAATGGTCACCTCATTGCATAAACCATTGTCTAACCAAGATTATTCCACAAGTCTCTGCTCCAGTGCCCCAGGAAGAACAACTTGAACATCAAACAAGTCTGCCATCCGAATGCAATGATCTGTGAGAGGCCTTCAGTAAGAAGGCCTCTCGCACTCCCTCCACACCGAGCTACAGACTGTGCCATCGACCTCATATCAGGAGCCGTACTACCTAAAGGTAAAATCTTCCGGTTGTCACAACCAGAATCTGAGGCTATGAGAGAATATATCCAGGAGGAGTTAGGGAAAGGGTTCATTAGACCTTCCAACTCACCAGTGGTCGCAGGGTTTTTCTTTGTGAAGAAGAAGGATGGAGGCTTACGACCCTGCATAGATTACTGTGGTCTAAACGACATAAGTGTGAAGTTTCGCTACCCTCTCCCCTTAGTTCCTTCGGCCTTAGAGCAGTTAAATTGAGCAAAATATTACACGAATCTGGATCTTCGTAGCACCTATAACCTGATCCATATACGAGAAGGGGATGAATGGAAAACTGCATTCTGTACTAATAGTGGACACTAAGAATATTTGGTCATGCCTTTCGGCCTAGCAAACAGTCCCTCAGTATTTCAGTCCTTCATGAACGACATTTTTAAAGATATGCTTGATAGATGGGTGATCATTTATATCGACGACATTCTCATTTATTCAGATACGTTAGAAGAACATATTGAGCATGTAAGGGCAGTACTAAAATATTTAATTCAGAACCAGTTGTACGCCAAGGAAGAAAAATGCGAGTTTCACTGCACCAGCACGTCCTTTCTTGAGGTCCCCAATTCATGTCATGAGTCTGGTCACAATTATTCAAAGGTTTAAATGTGAACATAAGTCTAACCTCGGGTTACCATCCACAATCCAATGGGCAAACAGAGCAGTTAAATCAAGAAATTATTTGTTTCTTAAGGTCATACTGTAATCAGAATCAGAACGACTGGAGCTACTTAATGTGGGCAGAGTATGCACAAAACTCTTTGGTCAAGTCTGCTATGGGGATGACACCCTTTAAATATATCCTGGGCTACCAGCCACCTCTGTTCTCCTGTTCTTATTGGATTGTTTGCTGCCGTGATTCTTGGACTGTTTACCTGTTTTTTTGGATTTCTCGGTTATGTTTGCTTGCCGCCTGCCCCGACCCATGCCTGAATTATGTTTACTCTTCTGCCTTGTCTCCGTCATACGCGTTTGCTGTTGTTTGACCCTGTCTGCCTGGTTTACGAATAAAAGTCTGCAAATGGATCCTCGTGTGTGCCCCTTCGTTACACATATCATGTGGGTTAGCATAACATGGTTAGATGATGAATGTCTGTTTGCATTCCATGTCCACAGGAGAATCAAATGAGAGCCCAGAGAGGGATAAATGTTAATCTGAAGTATGGTATGGAGAATGGGTATGTTGGTTAGGTCACACATTTTTGTAATGCCTTTCCTTGAAGAGAATATGTATACACTCATCAATCTTCATATTTATATGGTAAAAATATGATTGTACTTCTTTGTTTGAAGAAATACAATACAACGCAGAGGCTCTTTTAGCTCAATTACATTTTTTCTTTAAAGTGAATACAGGCAGATGTTAAAGGATTAGTTTATAAAAACAATGACAATTTATCCTCATTCAATGCTTGTGTGGAACACAACAGGAGATAATGTAATGATATTGTGGTAAATTGTGTAAACATAGTGGTAAATTGTGTAAATTCACAATAACAGCAGTAATAAATCTCCCAGGAGTTTTAGCAAAATGTTTACTGTGATGTTTACATGATGTGGTATATTTGATATATAACAAACTCAGATTAGTTTTGGTGAAAAAGTTTTCCCCATACACACATACATAACCCGAGACATTCCCTGAGACAAGGTAACTTAACGCTGTATCAAGCTTAAGCTACACTATGGGGAACAATAATGCCACAGTGAGGAAAGGCCTGCCCCAGATGCTGTGAAACATTGGCACAGAGAACATCAGGAGCAGAAATAGACTTAAAGGACCTGAGAGCCTGGAGATTAATTCAAGTCTAAACTGTAAAGTTTAATAAATGTGTGCAGAGAGGACCAGACTGCCACAGCACAAACATTAGACATGCACCCCTAGACAGAGCCTTAGATGATGCTATACTCCTGGTAGAATGGGCTCTAATGCCCAGAGGTGACACTAAGTCACAGGTCTTAAAAGCCGAAGTAATAGCATCTGTGATCCAGTGTGATAAGCACTGTTTGTGACCACATTACCTTGGTTGCAGCCACCAAAACAGACTGGGAAGAGCTGGGAGGTTATAAGCCACTGGCTTGGACCTCAAAACTCTAACTGGACACAATAAGTTAGGCCTTGCCTGCTCCGGCAACTCATACAGCGGAGGACAGACGGCTTGAAACACCATCAGGTGACCAGCCGTAGAAGGCACCTTGGGGATATAGGGATATAGTAATAGCTAATAGTAGAGCCACCTTAAGAGTCAGAAACGTATCTAGGCTTTTCTGTCCAAACAGCCTGTACCCCAGCAGACTCTGAGCAGATCTTATGTTGAACAATATCCCCAAGGCACCACACACCATTTGACTATTAAGTTCAGCCTCTACATATACAGTGTTGTATGATTACATTGGTCTCAATGAATCTGCCCCACCAGGCTACTGTTATTAGAATGAGCCCCTTCTTGTCAACATGGTGGTGTTACAACTATCTACAGAAATTTTCTAAAGGTTTCTCAGACACAGGACAAAACAAAATCTATGCTCTCTTTTGCACTGGCTGCCGTGTTTAGGCCTCCAGGGCCCTATGCTGAGTTTCTGAATAAGTTTGCAGATTTTCTCTCTGTTGTGATGGTTGACAAAGCACTGATTGTTGGAAATTTTAAAATTGATGTAAATGATACAAATGATACGCTGGGAACTGCATTCAGGGACCTACAAAACTCTTTAGGAGTCACGCTATAAAATGACTCAAAAGGCAGCAAGAGCTGCACATCTTAGCACAGAAATAGAAACAAAACAATCCTAGGTTTTTATTTAATACAGTTGCCAGATTAACTAATAAACAAACTCTACCTGAAGACAATGTGCCATCAAACTTTAGTAGTAATAACTTTATTAACTTTTAATAGAAGGTCTATTAAAAGAAGAAAATAGAAGGTCTTAACTTATTTGAGAGGTATTGCTGCCATCAAATTCAAAATAAGCTAATATTTTGAATGTCTTGCTTTCAACATTTGATATGTTGTCTATCTTCTAGTGTGAATAAAATATGGGTATATGAGATTTGCAGATCATTGCATTCTTTTTTTATTTACACAGCGTCCCACCTTTTTTTTGAATTGGGATTGTACATTTAAATAATTATCATTGTTTTAATACGTTTCTTTCTCTTTTCATTCATTTTTCGTCCATTTTGGACGATGCCGGGCTAACACAACCAGATGCGCAGTGCCATCAGATAAGGAGGCTAAGGGAACTGCCAGATACCCCTGTTAGGTTAAGATAGGGAAGGAGAGGACCCTTTTTCATTGGTCCACAGGATTCCCCTTATCACCCATTACTTTGATCCTAAGGCCCAGGCCAGGATGGCAATAAAGTTCCTTTGATCGTCCAGATACAGCATGCTAATGCGCTGGCCATGCGGCACGTAATGATTAAAACAAGGAGAGTCAAACCTTTTACATTTATACAGAAAGAACTGTTAAAAAGGACATTCCAGCTGCAATTGCACATTACAAATGCTGAACATACCAAAATGTCATTGTGTGCGTACAAATGATTATTCCAGCCTTTCAACATCATGTTTGGTATGTATGCATTCAGTACATTGTCAAGTGTATTTTGAGAGTGGTTTGGACAGGAAAAAATGCATAGATAAAAATCTTAGACATTTTTCTAAAATGGACTTATACACTATGCAAACGAGTTCCACACAGCTGGAGAAGGGTGGGCCATATGGCGTGGTCAGCCTTCACCCCGATAACCAATCACCTTATTGGAAACGGAGGGCACCAAATTACAGTCTCCACCTCACCAGAAAGTCCCTCATCAGTGGATCCATCCTTGTGCTGAGTTTTCTGACCGAACTAGGAAGAAACAGTATGACTAAGGTTAAGCTTTTGCAAGTAAACCTTAAATTTTACCATCATCTGCACGGGTGGACTTTACCAATTCTCACAGGTCTTCCAGCCTCACAGCTCAACTGCAACGACTCTATCACACCTTGGACTTACAATCTTTCTGGTGCAGCAGAGTTCATCTCTCTGTGACTGCAACTCTCTTGAGAGTGATTCTACACTTTTCGGACTGTACGCAACCCGCACAACCTGTGGAGGACATCTCCATCGCAGGACTGATCTCCCGACGGTGTGGAACGTAAATATACTTTTTCCTTCCAAACCTCTTTTAAGACCTTGGCACTAATAATCGCAGTATAGGCTTTGTATGTGCTACTTAGCAGAGAGTATAGGTGTTATCTCTGGGAGTTGACAGCCTAAGAATATTCTCTTGCCACCACATTCAACAACAGCATTGCACCTTTCAATCTGTGCTTATTGCAGTCATTGTTTTCATTCTATAGCATTTTCATTCGATAATCCAATCTTTCTAAAGTATTATTCAATTGTAGTGTTATTTTTATATCTATACATTATCCGGTAGTTATTTCTCTTTGTATGTTTAGTGAATAAACCCTTTTGTATTTGTATAACTGTGTATTTGTACAATTTGTCTTTCTTGTATTGGTAATCAGAGGCTCTACAAGTTTTGTGGGTATACAGATACAAATGACGCATATGCGGCTCCCATCTGAAATGGAGGGAAGAGAGAGCTAATCTTGCATGTTCTGCTCGCAAATAAAATACACACATATTGTGTTACCTGCCGTGATGTAGTGTGGGCAGAGTGGTGCACACTTCTTAAAACTCATGTTTGTTTTTTTCTTTGTTTCTAACTGCTTCCCAGAGCTCATATCTGATTTTAAATGTGTCCAGACTCAGGCAAGTCTGAAGTGCTTTCCCCATAGTGTCAAGCTTGACACAGCATCGAGTTCCCTCAAAAGGAAGCTCATTTACTCTCAACTTGTTTAAAAATCAGGTTGTTTTTTTTTAAAAATGAGCCACATATATTATTTTCACTGACACTCTTTGGTCAAGCTTTAACCTACTGTGAGTAACATACTGCCATTGTATTGAATCCACCCAAAAAGACTTGGATTCCAAAGTACACAAAGAATTACAATCTTTGTGTACTGCAGAAAAAAGAATAATATAATAATTTTTATAGAATAATAATTTCTACCGCTTCAACTGCCTCTATATAACAGTGGGAATGGGGATAATTCCGTTTTATGTGGTCATAAATGAGGACTCATGCATGCTGATGGTATGGTGGGAAAACAAACACCTTCTGTTCAGCATTCAAGTATAACATTGACAGTTAATGCAAAAACATTCCTCACTGTCTTAACTTTCAGAATGATGGCTGAATTTATTTATTTTCCCTAATAATCTCCTTGGGAAAATATAATCTTAAATTTTCAGCACAGAGCTAATATTTTTTCCCCAGAACTAAGGTAAATAGTAAATGATTCTAAACCCTCGTCAACAGTGCAAAATGGACATTATTATAATGATAAAGCCAAGTTGTAACGGGGGACTTGTTTGAACAAAATGTTTGCTTTGGTTCTTTATAACACTCTATCCTTGTTTGCTATCCTTACTCTTCATTCTTACTTGCTTAATTTTTTTCACTATATCAACAATCCCAAACTGTCAGCTACTAGCTATAAGTGTGCTGTCACTAGGCAATTGTACACCTGTGGAAAGTCATTCACTTATTTCCCATTTCTTCCTAACCAATCTTCTACTAACCTCAGTTTCTCTCACTCATCTGACATGTAAAAACATCACACTTCTGCTCTGTTTGTTTGGCTGGTCCTGTCAAACCATCCCCTAAATTAATACCATTAACTATACGTTGGAAAGATGCTGGTAATCCTCCAGCCCTCCCTCACCCACTTCCCTTTCCTTGGGCTGCATGCTGACAGGGATCTGTGGGGTTGGGGCACAAGAAGTACAAGAATGTGAGAATTACTTTGGACATCCTGACTGCCTCTTTGAGTGTTTACATGTTAACAATAGTCACTCATTAAATTTGTTCCTTTGTGGGGCACAGACTTTATGTGAAATGTGTTTTTGAATAAAGGATAACCTATACCCCTTAGAATGGCCATGGTATGTAGATTTAGTATCCTTCATACCTTTGCAGGCCTTTCTGTGAGAGATAGGCTTAGACATATCTCTGTAGTAGCCCTCTGTGCAGTAGTGGCAGTGGCGACCTGCTGTATTGTGCCGGCAGTTCAGACAAACTCCCCCACTTTTTTGACCAGAGAGTTTGTAAAGCTCCATGTTGAAACGACAGCGCCTCGCATGGAGGTTACAGTTGCATGCTGCAGAAAGGGGAAAAAGAGACAAAGAAGATATGTTCACATAACAGTATATTCTTTATCGCATGAATGTGTCTTGTCATATCAAGAAACTCATCAGCAGACTCACACTAAATTTGCAAAACTATACATGCCACTAACTTTTCATGTTAACAGTTTAAACAGTTTGGCTAATTAAATTATTTTTAAGGTGTAAATTATTTTTAAGAGACTTCCACCCACAATCAACCCACACTCAAAGCCTTTATACAAGAGTCAGAAATTAATTAGCGGGTTAAATACCACAAAACACACAAAAAAATGGACAAAATTGCTGACAAAAATATTTAAATTGTGAGGGTAAAATGCTACAGTGAATGCCTTTTATCAATATGTAAGATTTTCTATCATTTCTAATATTATATATATTACATATTTTACACAATTTTATGTCAGGATCGCGGTGTGATCAGCCCAGTCTGTGTTGCTGTTTTGCTGTTGGGGCGTGTACCATTGTTTGGCGGCGCGCCACGTGCTCCAGCGTCCGCGTCTCCCCCATCCTCCTTGTTTCCCTGTTTCCTTGTTTCCTCATTTCCCTGTTCCCTCATTATTCCCCGCACCTGTTGCCCATTGATTTCTTCCCCTTTATATTTCCCTCTCGTTTTGCGTCCTTTGTTAGACCGTCCCGGTAGATACCGCTACCTGACCTCTTGTCTTGTCCAGTCTTGTGATAGATCCAAGCCTTGTCTGCTGTGTGTTGTTTTCTCCTGTCCCTTTTTGTTACAGATCGCATTCCATCTCCATCTCTCTCTCTTTTGTTTTGTTACTACTATGTAACCTATTATAAAAATTTGTTCTTCCCCTATTTTGCACATTTCTATACACATGACTTTACATTGTTGCCTACTGTAGTTTGTAGTCACTGCATTACCTCATACCAACCTTCAGTTTACATTCTAGATCCCTATCTTATGCTAATTTTATATTCTGTTAAACGGAATAATCCCAATAAATATTTGTGTACTTCATAGTGTTTTCAAAATATTCAAATGAAACATTTAATAGTTTAACTTTAATTCTTGTGTTAGTTTTACATAATACACTTCTGCCTATGGGCAATGTTATCTTGTGGTCAGCCTTTTATTTTACTCACATTTTCTCAGTAATTAACCATATAATCTCATGAGCCTGTAGACTTCTCAGGATCCAAGATTCTAACATTTGCTAAGAATTTGCTAAGCTTGTTTGACTCGACATACTTGTGTGAGAAGACATTCTCGATTATGAACTTTAACAAGAACCGTGCGAGGACAAGACTAAGTGACTCTCACCTGCGTGACATCTTGCACATCAAAACTGTCTTTGAGCCAGACCTGGCCTATTTACTACAGTCGAGATATCAGTATCACCCTTCACATTAGTGCAGGCAAGTAAGTTATTTGTTTAGCCATCTGAGGTGAATAAATTCTAAAATCTTAGTGAATTTATCTTTTTTATGATGATCAAAATCACAATTTTGAATATGCACTTTATAATGCATCTTTCTTGTAATCTGATTGTATATATGCTGTTCATATCATATTAATAGCATAACATATCTGCTTTAGGAAATTTGAGAAAAAGTGTGGTATTGTTACAGTATTGTTTCCAGTCGGACTACATTTCCCAATAGGCCACATTCCTGATTACTGATGAGACTGATTACTGTGACGCCTGTTCCCTATTTCCGCCCAATATGTAAGCCTCATGCAAACTGTTGAACTTTGCGAAGTCTTGATTTGCCACGGTGATCATTACCGAGCATTTACCCTGTTTCTGGATTACTCGTTGTTACCCTTTGGTTTGTTATTATTTCCTGATTGTTTACTGTCTGCCCTGACCCTTTGGATTGTGTATTGTTTATGTTTGTCTGCTGACTGCCTGTTTGTTATTCTAATAAAGTGCTGCGAAACGATCCTACCATCTACGCCCCTTCGTTACAAAAGACTTCGCCACAAAACGATCCAGCAGCCAGCTTACGATTATCAAGTGAGTTAACAGCTCAGGCCTCGCAGTTAACCTTGCATCACCAACAGCCCGTTCGATTAACCACACTCACCGAGGAGCTCGTTAAGGCCCTCCAGGGATTGCAGTTAACAGCAAGAGAAGTGCCACCAGCAACACCCTATGTCGCTTTGTGAGTCCATGATTACCACCATCTTGATGTAAAGGCTTTCTGTTACAATGTTCTCTGTTCGTAGAACAACAACCCTCTCTGTATCCGACTGACTCTAGCCGCATCACATTTATTTGCTCCCTGCTTAGTGGCAAGGTGCTGGACTGGGCGACTGCTGTCTGAAAGAAGGATAACTCCTCATTCCGCATCTCTGAGAAATTTATACAGCTCTTCCGTGAGGTCTTCGAACATCCAGCAGAAGGAAGAAGACCTGGTGAACAGCTCAAGATTGACAGACTGCTGCTGAATATGCCTTTTGTTTTCGCACTCTTGCAGCCCAGACAGAGTGGATCGAGGATACACTGAAACTCCTATTCAGAAGAAGTTTAAACCCCAAACTACAATCTGAGCTCACTTGTTGTGATGAGGGAAAGAACCTGAGTGAGTACATTGACCTTGCTATACAGAGAGACAACCTCCTTTGCTCTCATCATTCCTCCTTTCCCTTACCCTGTCCTGTGCCCACAATGTTAATCCATGATGAATTGATGCAGCTAGGTTATACTCACCTGACACCAGAGGAGCATCATCGGCGAGGAAGCAACATTTATGTATGTATTCCAGCCAGGCTGGCCATATGAAATCCACTTGCCCAGTGAGACCTAGAAAACAACAATCCTCGTTGAGTGAGACCATTCAGTATACCTCCACAGAATCAAATTTCAAACTGTCTGTTGAGATTACAATTTCCAAACAATCCATAATCACTTCAGCATTAGTTGACTCAGGAGCCGCAGGAAATTTTGTATTCTATGAGTTCACGCAACAAGCTAAAGCTCATTCCTTGTGATTCCTCCTTAGCAGTGGAGGCGCTAGACGTCCTATTGGAAACAGCCGCATCCTACAGAGGACAGAAGAAATTGAGCTACGAATAGGAATACTTCATTCTGAAATGATCCGATTTTACGCTCTCCCATCACCCAATCACGCAATAATCCTGGGTCTTCCATGGCTTCGAGAACACAACCCAATAATTTCTTGGAGGGATGGTCAAATTTTTCAATGGGGTGCCACGTCACGAGTCCTGTTTGACCAAAGTAATTCGACCGCCCAAACAACCTCTTCCTGCTCAGAAGATCCCTGTCTCAGAATCAAACATTCCGTCAGAATACTCAGATTTGCAAGAGGCCTTTAGCAAGAAAAGGGCATCTCAATTACCTCCTCATCGATCCACAGTCTGATCTCATCCCTGGAGCAACAATCCCTAAAGGGCAGAATATTTCCCCTATCACAGCCTGAATCAGAAGCTATGAAAGCTTATATCGAGGAGGAGCTAACCAAAGGTTTTATCAGACCTTCTAACTCTCCCGTTGCAGCTGGATTCTTCTTCGTGAAGAAAAAAGATGGTGGACTATGACCATGCATCGATTACCATGGCCTGAACGAGGTTACCGTTAAGTTTCGTTACCCACTCCCACTTGTACCAGCGGCCATAGAACAACTATGACAAGCCAAGTTTTACAACAAATTGGACCTACGCAATGCTTATCTCATTCGCATTAAAGAGGGAGATGAATGGAAGATGGCCTTTTCTACCTCAAGCGGTCACTACGAATACTTAGTAATGCCATTTGGCCTAGCTAACAGTCCTTCTGTATTCCAGTCGTGAATGACATTTTCTGTGACATGCTGGATAAATGGGTGATAGTGCACATCAATGATATCCTAATCTACTCAAATTCTTTTGAAGAACACATTAGCCACATCAGATCTGTACTCGAACTCCTGATACAATTTCAGCCAAGAGGGTGTTTCCATGGACGACAAAAAGGTTTAGGCTGTTTCGGACTGGCCACAGCCCTGTACTGTAAAGCAACTGCAGCGATTTCTGGGTTTTGCTAACTTTTACAGGAGGTTCATACGTAACTTCAGTTCAGTTGCTGCTCCCCTAACATCACTTACCAAGCGACAATCCTCCAAATTGGTCTGGACTCCGCAAGCACAACAGGCCTTTTAAGATTTAAAAACTTGCTTCACTACTGCACCCATCCTCAAGCACCCTGATCCTAATCTCCCTTTCATCGTGGAGGTGGACGCTTCTAATACTGGGTTGGTGGCATTCTCTCACAACGCCATGGTTCTCCATCAAAAATGTTCCCTTGCGCATTATGATGTGGGAAATCGAGAACTATTAGCCATGAAGCTAGAGCTTGAAGAGTGGCGTCACTGGCTCAAGGGAACTTCTCATCCTTTTAGTGTATTGACCAATCATAGGAATCTTTAATATCTACGTTCTGCAAAGAGATTAAACTCTAGGCAGGCTTGATGGGTGCTTTTCTTTACACGGTTCAATTTCACAGTCACTTACCATCTGGGATCCAAGAACATCAAAGATGATGCTCTGAACCGCCAAACCGAGAAAGTGTTGGAAACATCAATTCAAAAATACACCATCCCAGAAAATCTGTTAGTAGCCCCCATCCAATGGGATATTGTCACGGAAATTAATCACCTGAATAGTCAAGAGCCACCACCTCCCAAATGTCCTGCTGACCTTATCTTTGTCCCTGCTCCTCCCTGAAAAGGTTTACTCACTCAGGTTCATGAAAATCCCAGCTCTGGTCATCCTGGTATAACAGCAACCATACACCTACTCCATAACTGATTCTGGTGGCCATCCGTATCTTCTGATACCATTCAACACATTCATAACTGTACTAATTGCCAAACCACCAAGACTCCCAAACAGTTATTTGCAGGCCTTTTGCAACCATTACCCACTCCTCAAAGACCCTCAAAGTCACATATCGCCATAGATTTCATCACCGATCTCCCCAATTCTCACGGAAATACAACTATACTCACAATTGTTGATAGATTTTCCAAGGCCTGCAGATTAATCCCATTGCCTAAACTCCCTACCTCCCTTGAAACTGCTGAATTGCTATGTAATACTGTGTTTCGATTTTATGGGTTGCCTGAGGACATTGTCATGGACCACAATGTTACATGTGCTCTGTTACGGTGGAGGCTCCCTACCGCCTCCTCTGAACCACCAGAGGGAACCCTCACCCAAGTATTAGTTTCCAGTCGGACTACATTTTCCATGAGTCTGCAGTCCTGGGACTGTGACACCTGTTCCCTATTTCTGCCCAGTATGTGAGCCTCATGCAAACTGTTGAACTTTGCAAAGTCTTGATTTGCCACGGTGATCATTAACGTTTACTGAGCGTTTACCCTGTTTCTGGATTACTCGTTGTTACCCTTTGGATTGTGTATTGTTTATGATTGTCTGCTGCCTGCCTCATCCTTAACCTGTCTCTGATTCTCATCTGCCTAGCGCTTGTTATATCTGTATGCTGGTATCTGACTGCCTGTTTGTTATTCTAATAAAGTGCTGCGAATGGATCCTACCGTCTCCGCCCCTTCGTTACAGGTATCTTTGGCACTTGACAGACAATGAGTCGGACTAATTACAGACCCACTAGCCAGTGCTTTATTCATTTACAGGAATAAAAAAAGCTCAATCTAGTCATCACTGCACCCATAAGCCATCCTGTTGAAAACACACAAATCAACCTAAAAAAATTATAAAAGGAAAGTAATTTTAATGTTTCATAAACAGCAGAATACTCCCTTATAATGATAGACCGGTCTGATGGGGTGTGTGGTTATGTTGTATTTGCCTTTGTTTAAATAAAATAAATAAATAAGAAGAAAATCTCAAATAACAGATGGAAATTGGGACTTACTGCATCAAAAATATGACTGATTTTGTTAGCAAAGTGTTGCTAGTGTTAGCTAACTGTACTTAGAATACAAGACTAAAACTAAGGCCACCATCATAAAATAGTGCTATTGACTAGAGTCATGAGATGTTAACTAACACAGAAATTTCAGCAACTTGCCAGCAAGTGTAATTTGGTGTATAAATTTAAACACTTAAATGAATTTAATTCATTTCTGGAACTATTCAGTGTTTGGAACTATTGGTCGCCATGATTGTTAAAAGGCTTGTATAAAAGGTAACTCTCTATGTAGGCAGCAGAAAGCAAGGCAACTCACTAGGTTTTGAAACAGACCTACTATTTCTCTCTTCTGTCTTCTGTCCTTAAATTAACTTTCGAGAATGTTATAGTGTTCTTTTCACCCTGTATATGCTACCTCTGGGAGCAATTATTAAGACATGGAGTTAGTTTTCGTTGTTATCCTGATAGTACTCAGCTGAACATTTCCTCTAGGTGTCCTATTTGATAGCAATTTGTCCTTTGAAAACCTTACCTCCCATATTTGTAATTTGCATTTTTCTATCCTAAAAATATATCAAAACTATGACACATGCTCTCAAAAAATTTATTAATTCATCAAGACTTATTTCAAAGCCCTACTTGGTGGCTGCCTTGCAGGATTAATTCAAAAACAAGTATTACCATATTAGCTCAGTTCTGTCAACACTGCACTGGCTGCTTACCAAACATCAAATAAACTTTAAAATTTTGTTGATTACTTACAAAGCCATGAATGATTTAGCTCCTCAATACCCAAGTGACCTCCTCTCTTACTACAATCCTTCACGTTCACTGTGATCTGAACATTCTGGCCAGTTGATAATACCCAGAATTTCAAAATCAAGCAAGGGTGGAAGATCCTTTTCATATTTGCCGCCCACACTCTGGAACAGTCTTTCCAATATTGTCTGGGATGCAGATACACTATGTCAGTTTAAATCTACATTAAAGACCCACCTCTTTATACGATAGACTTTTTTATTAAACTTACTATTATCTACATACCTACCTCCAACCTAGTTAGTTTCTATGTTTTTGTTCCCTGCCTAATCACAGCAGTGTGATGTTATAGCTGCAATTAGTAACATTATGTCAGGAACCAAACAGAGATCCAAATGCGGTTAACAGTCTTTATTACGGGCGATGAAGTGGGTGGTTGGGTACAGAGAGCAGGAGTGGCACTGCGGTATCCAGGGGGAGAGAGAGAGATGGAGATGTGAAAAACCAGGAGAGCGATCTGAAACAGAAACGGGATAGGGGACACAAACACACAGCAGACAAGGCTTGGGTCTATAACAAACTCAACACGACAAGAGGTCAGGTAGCGGTATCTACCGGGACGGTCTGACAAAGGACGCAAAACGAGAGGGAAATATAAAGGGGAAGAAATCAATGGGCAACAGGTGTGGGGAATAATGAGGGAACAGGGAAATGAGGAAACAAGAAAACAGGGGAACAAGTAGGGGGGAGACGCGGACGCTGGAGCACATGGCGTGCCGCCAAACAATGCAATCCAAACAACAACACAGACTGGGCTGATCACACCGCGATCCTGACACATTATGCTTCTGTCGCCATCTATGTTGGTAACATTTTTCAGTTCTTGACATATTGTCACAAAATCAGACATGACAGTTTTAAATCAATAAATAACTATAAATCATTATTATCAACTCTCCCTTTATATCCAAGAAAGTTACAAAATGTGGCTTTAACGTGCCAGAGGAGAACTCAACCTCCCAGTTGAGCCTGGTTTCTTCCAAGGTTTTTTCTCCATCTATACATCATTGGAGTACCTTGCCACTGTCGCCCTTGTTGGCTTGCTTACTGCTGACATTTAACTTAGCTTAGGGCTTGTAAATTACTAATATTTCTTCTAGTGAAATGATATAAATACAGTCCTAAAGATTCTACTATTTTGTTATTTTCATTTTTATTTATTTAGTTTCATTGTGTAATGTTCAGGTATTTGTATTGTGTATATTTTGTGTATGTATGTATTTTAATTTTGTGTATTGTGTGTATTCTATGGTACTGTTGCAAATCCCTTATACCCCTCTCCTATAAGATGTTATCTTTCTATGTGCCATCTTCATGTAAGCTGGACAAGCATCTTGCTTAATGATACCTGCCATCTATCTTGTTAAGTGATAACATGTTGCATAGTCTCAGACGTACATGCTGATTTAGTGGGCAGTATGAATACATTACCCTCTCATAGACCACTGAGAGAGGTATGAGCCTTCGCATGTAATGATGTTATTTTACGTCTCCTTATTCAAATGGTCCAAATGTGTTGTAGTGTTTCTCGGTTCAGTCAGCCTTTTGTTCGTGGGCCAACTGTAAACCTAGTATCCCTGGTTAGTTTAATTAATGTACATCCCACACACAGTATTTGTAATAACACCATGTATTCTGTGTTGAACACATTTGACATTTGTCATCATATGTAAAGCTGCTTATGTAAGCAATGTAACATTGCAAAAACCACTACATAAATAAAACTGAATTTAATTGAACTTGCTAACCACCAGTCCAATGAAGAAAAGTAGATAAGTAAAACTAACCATTTTGCATTGTAGTGACTGTTGTTACTACAGTATTCCATAGCACTGTGGTTCAGATAAATAGGTCTTAGGCACATTATTTACATTTACGCATTTGGCAGACACTTTTATTCAGAGCAACTTACAGTAAAGTTATATAGTTCAAGTTATACACTTTGTCAGTACATGTGCTCCCCTGGGAAACAAACCCACATCCTTTATTCAAAGCTGTAATGACATAGTGGCACTTTGAGACAAAACCTCTTACACTCTAGACAGGGAAGTCCAGCCCTGCAAACACTGAAACCAAAAAAAGTTCGCAGAGTTGGTTAAAGAGATGATGCTTGTGGAATGAAAGCTCAGCTATGCTAATGCCTGTTGTCTTGGGCATTAGCTTCACTCTATTCACACAACGCTTCACATTGCAACAATCTCTCGGTCATGCAGGTATGTGCTTTACAACATCAGGAAAATCAGACCCTTACTGTTCGAGATCCAGAATGCTGCAGCACATCTGGTCTTCAATCAACCAAAAACAGCCCATGTCACACCCCTCCTGACCTCACTCCACTGGCTACATGTAGCCGCCCACATCAAATTTAAATCTCTTATGCTTGCCTTTAGGACTATAACCGGAACCTCTCCCTCTTACCTCAACTCACTCCTCCAGACATATGTCCCCTCCCACCAGCTACGGCCAGCTAACGAGCGACGTCTGACCGTTCCCACACAACGAGGCATCAGATCAATCTGTAAAACATTCACCTATTCCATTCCTTTGTGGTGGAATGAACTCCCAGCCTCCACCCGATCTGCTGAGACCATCACAACCTTCAAAAAACAACTCAAAACACACCTATTTCGCAGATACCTGTCTAAACCCTAATGCTCTTCTGTCCTATCCTCAAAAAAAAAATCCCTGTTTCTAGTCCATCTTTCTCTCTAGTAACAGAATACAATATCTGCTTGTAAATGTAGCTTTACAGACTTGGCTTGTTGGCGTGCAAGACAAAATGTTCAATGCTCTCATCCTTTGTAAGTCGCTTTGGATAAAAGCGTCTGCTAAATGACTAAATGTAAATGTAATTCCACATCCAGTTTACCACCTGCTGTTGTATTTGTATGTCAGCAATAGTACAGTAAAACTGAATAACTTTGGCATTTTCTGTAAATGGCTTTCAGGATATGACTTATGTGATTCCATGTTTAGTATTGGTTCTTTTTAGTTTGGGCAAATGGGCCAGGAAATGACATGACTGAATGCTTAAATGGATATTTGTCATTGATAATATGTGGAGATGACTATTTAAATAATCTATTTACAAAAAACATTTGTATTTTAATAGTTTCTGGCACCTTATCATGTTGACTTAAACAAAGTTTAAATGACCTTTAGTTTTTGTGACTTATTTTTTAAATTATATTATATATTTATTTGCCCTTGTATTACCATTGCTTGTAACAAGGTTACTTTTTTTATTATCAGTAAATTTGAAAACTTTAAAGATTAGGGTCTGGAATAAAAAAGTTCCATACAATTACAAAAATAATAAGGGAAAACAGTGGCTCAGTGAATTTAAGATTCTACTTGAAGGGAGGGGATGGAAAGAGGGGGATGAAAAGACAGGAGGAGACAGGAAGCCCCTTAAACTGTAAATCTAATGTTCAGGATGCCGATTCATTCTCCTAATACATGTTTATTGTTGTTTTCTAACCGCTGTCTTCACCTCTCCATAATTAAGTATTTGAAGTTTGTCTTCTACAGATTGGCAGAGCTAAAACTTTTTTACATACAATTGGCAACAGAGTATTGTAAAGTAAAATATTGCAATATTTTAAAATATACAAATTTTTTCCATTTAAAGAATTTCAGTTCACATGGTATGTCGATACCAGTGGTGTGGCAATATATTGACAAAGCATGTGATATTAATAACCATGATAATTTATTGTGTTAATAATACACATATGATAATAAATAATACAGCACCAGAATCTGGTTGACACTCCAGCATAGTAGGTGGTGAGATTGCACCCATTTAACATAGACGTTAATGGTTAACCACAATGGTTACAAATACTCTCAATGCCTCCCTACACTCGTAGTTTGAATGACTCATTGGCTAAAAAAATTAAACAAAAATATTTGACTCATAGTATTATTTATTATTTAATATTTTTTTTAATTTGCAAAAGATATTGTGATAATATTGATTGTAAATTCTTACTTAATTGTGTAGTGAAAAGCTGATATTGTGACAGCCCTATACATGCACCCAGTTAGTAAACAACATTAAAGCTGAGGTGCAATTTATGACTAATTTTCTACAAGCCATACTGAACACTGCAAACACTGCTCCTCTCAAACTTTTTTGTCCTTTTTTGTCTGTTTTTGAGGCTCTGAGATCTGTCTGTTTCCCACCCATCACCATAGAAATCAGATACTGTATCTCAGCTAGTGCTATCCTGTGAAAACAGAGCTCACTTTTTCGGATAAACGGTTACCATGAGGTCACAGGAGGAGTGGAAAATTAGGAAAGAGGGAGAACGGCAGGGCCAGGGAGCTGTGAAGAAGTTTTAGTCTATGAAAATATGGAAATTAATGTCAATTTCAATTCTCTTTTTATAAACAAAACGCATTGAGCAGACAATAATTGTTTTCAACTTCTTTCATTGTCCAAACAATAAATTCTATTGTTGTAATGATGGGTCAAACTCACGAGGATCCATATGCAGCATATTTATTACAAAACAGGCAGGCAGGGTCAAACAAAAAGGGTACCCTATACAACAAATAGGGTAATCAAAGGCAAGGCAAAGGCGTAAACGTAGAACAGGCTAAGGTCGAGGCAGGCAGCAAACAATCATAGAATCCAGGACAGTCCAAAAATAAAGGCAGGCAGCAAACAGGGGAAAAACCAGAGTAAACAGTCCAAGAACAAAAACACAGGAAATCCAAATACAATAGAAACCGCTTGGAATTGCTGCCAGGGCAAAACAAGACTTCGCAATGGGTTAACAAAAGCCAGGGGTTTATATACAGGAGTAAATTGGAAAATGTGCATTATAGGAATTGTAGTCTGGAGAGAGAGCAGTACTCAGGTAACGGCTCCCTCTGGTGGTTCGGGCAAAGCAGTCCATCGTAACAATTGTCCAGAAGTGTAATAATATATATATATATATATATATATATATATATATATATATATATATATACATTATATATTTATATTTATATGTGGAAAATGGTTTTAAGCTAATTATTTATATCTTTTGTTGCCATGTCAGTAGGAATTATAAGATTACCTTTCCAAACATTCTTTTTGCCATTAATTGTAATAATCCAGTGAGATTTTTGTATGCACAAGGAGACTGAAAACAGCCAGTGCTCCACAGAGAGATCTGATCTCACAATCATGGAGTCTGTCTGTGATTACATTATGAACCAACAGAAAAAACTGAGACAGACTAAATCCAGAAGAACTGTGGCAGTGTCTCCAAGACACTTAAAGAAATATATATATGTAATGATGAGTTAGATGCACAGGGATCCATTTGCAGCATTTATTAGAATAAACAGACAGGCAAGGTCGAGTACTGGCAAACAGGATTAACAGAGGCTAGGCAGAGGCAAAACAATGGACAGGCAAGGGTCGTGGCAGACAGCAAACAATCATAGATTGTTATATATCACATTTATATATATCAAATAGGTTAATAGGTGTGTTCTACTTAAAGCATGCTGCGCTAGCACATGATATCACAATACTGTGCATGAGATTTTAAATGCACTCGAGTTACTCTTGCAGTACTTTTATGTTATACTCTGATCAGTCTGCGCTATTGAGGGTGCACCAGGGAAGGCCAAGCATATTTCAAGGGGTACGGTGCCACCTGTGCCATCCCTTTAGACACGCCCCTGCTTTTGAACATCAGGTTTTGATGTGTTTTGAGTGCATGCTGTCATTAAATTAAAAGGGTGGAAATTCATTCAGTTTTTTTCTGTTTTACTCAAATTGTTATGCTAATAATAAAATTTGTAATGAGAAAATATAAATAGAAAATTAAAGGATACAAAAGTATTATTATTACAAAATAACTCTAGTTCATTTACTAGTTTTTCCACATTATTTTATTTTCCCATTATTGAAATGGTATCTAAGATCAATAATTTGTAACGTTTTATTGTGTTCTTAAGCAAACACATTTAAAGCTTTTAAAACTTTGAAAACGTATTACAAAAATTGTTCTATCAAAGCTGCAATTCCCAACCTGGGGTATAAGAACTCTAAAGCCCAAAATACACTTTCCTTGTCAACTGTATACATAATGTATTTTTGTCATAAGTAGAGTCCACTGTGGTTCACAAACAATGTGTTTGTGTGGTCAGAGTTTTCTGTCCATGCATGTTCATGTGGCCTGTCCACAGAATAAAGAAAAAGTATCTGGCCTTAAGGTGTACTTCAGCAGGTATTTGGAAAAGTATAAAGCGTACTTAAAGAGTCATTTTGATTTTGCTTAAAACTACACTAAAGAATTATCAGTTCTCTTGCAGTTAAATAATAAAACTGCTAGTTACTTTTGGAGATACATTGTTATAAAAATTATACGTCTGGTTTCGGCCCTGCTCTTTTGCATGAATAAATTTTAAAAAACAAAATTAAGCATTAGTACTACATGAACTATTTGTTTTATATATCACTCTTTTCTGAGTTTGGATCGGTTACCATTGTACCATCCACACATTTGTAAGAATAATGTACATGGCAAACTCACACCCCTAGATTTGCCCCTTACTTTCTTACTTAAAGGAGATCAGCGAGCAAATGAATAGCTCAGTCTTTTATCTGAGACTCTGAAACCCTTGATAAAGTGTAATTAAGTTTGATTAATTGAACTGACCTGGCAAACCTTCCTTTACTTCTGGGATCTGGGATTATAAAAGGTAAATTAATTAAATTGTACTAATTTAATTTATACTTATCTAAACTTATTCAACTTTATCATTCTCATGCCAGAACATACATTCAGAGTTTCAATCCAAGTCAATACCCTAAACTCTAAATCTAAACATGGTTATGGTCAAGTACCACAATTTGGGTAAACATAGACAAATTCAGTTTAAACTAGAGGAGTAAAGAACAAACGTTGTGAATAATCTTTAGACTGACCTGAGAAAACTTAATCTAAAAGTTAAAAAATACTTTAAAACATTTGAAGAAATTAAGATTTAGAAGTTTTAGAAGTAGAAGTTTGACTATCTTAAAATTTTAAAGACAGACAGACAAATAGCATATTTAGCTGGATACTAGCACATTTTAGCATAATGGTAGCATGTTTTAGCCCAACACTAGTATCAACTATCATGATTCTAGCATGTTTTAGCATT
Organism: Chromobotia macracanthus; assembly: GCA_036877525.1. Classification (NCBI taxonomy): domain Eukaryota; kingdom Metazoa; phylum Chordata; class Actinopteri; order Cypriniformes; family Botiidae; genus Chromobotia; species Chromobotia macracanthus. The sequence continues at coordinate 7,005,851 of JAZGTH010000001.1, read as the reverse complement.
ATGTTGTAAAAAGATGGTGCATATATCATATATACATTCATGCACCTGTACAAAACTTGGTATGTGTATTAGTCTTGTTGACCTGAACTTATTCTGCCTTGACACCCATTAGCTCCACCAAAACAGGAAGTCTACAGCATGCATATCTACAGCATGCATTGAGTGATTCACATCAAACTTGGGAAGTCACGGTCATAGTGCCAGGTAGCAACAGGTAACAGGAACTGTCACTTTAAACAAACATAAGTGACACACTTAAAAATAGTCAACTTACATCTAGCCAAGACACTTCAGACATGGTCAAAATAATGCAGAGACACGGTTGGGACGATGGATTAGTTGGGGTTAGTTTTGCCTACAGTCACCAAACTTTCCATTTTTTCATCCATTTTTTCATCCATTGTACATCCATTTTTTCTTATCAAGCTTTTTAGACACCTGCTAAATATTTTGTAATAGCTTTAGACACACACAAAGTGTGTCTTAAAGTGCCTGAACCTGGATAATCGCTGTTTGCAGCTATATTTATTATCATTATTCTGACGTAAAACTGATTGTGGAGACTAACCATACGGCCTAGAGACTTGAAACTTGGCCAGTTAGCGTGTCTCAGTTTGGGGAGTGATTGACAAAATATGACCCCAAATGACCAAAAGGGGGCACTATAACAATCGTAGCAATTATGGCACATCAATGGCACCGAGCAAAATATTTGTGAACATCTCTGTTAATGATATTAGAAGAGGGGTTAAAGAAACCCATTATAACACTATAAAACAATTTATAACTTTGGACCAAATTTTATGAGGCTGTCAGGATGTTATGACAATGACACCTACAAAGTTTCAAGTCAATACATAAAAGTTTGTAAAGAAACAGCCTGATTTTCATTTTATATGCTCCCCATCAAATTCATTAGCAGTATTCATTAACAAGTTTTTTTCTGAAGTAGTCTGTACCTGGGTTCTCTTCCTCACTGCCCTTGACAGGTTTCATGCACATAGGACAAAACAGTTTGAAAAAGTAGGTTTTCAATTATGTTTTAAAATGGTGGATAGGAAGTAGCTTTGACTAAAACAAAAAGTCTTTTTAATAACATTTGCGACAGGACATTGAAATGTTTGAAGTGGGAGAGGCTACTTTTTGGTTGCACAACTTTAACTTGGGAAGGGAATGAGATATGGTCACCAAACTTGGTACATGTAGGAGTCTCATCTGTGGTGGCGCTATAACATGGCAACAACACAAAAACAATTACAACCATTTCAAAGTAAGCGCGATCAACTGGAAAATTGCATGTTAGATCTCTCTTTTTTTATTCTGAACAACTTGAACCACTGCTGTCAGTTGATCTTTAGCATTTGCATTAGCATCACTCTTTTGAGTCCTAGGTTGTTCACTCAGCATCAATACAACCAGTGCAGTACAATTGTATGGACTCTCAAGGTCAATAATTATCAAAACATGTTTAACATTTCATTCAACATTTAGAAAATAGGCATGGTAAAGTGTACCAATAAGTCCAAATCGCCTAAAAAGAATATCAGAAGACCTTAGGTTAAGCAAGAAAAGCCTTTCCATTACCACCAAAGCAGGCGTAGTGTGGCTGATAGGACCGACCATCTGCTTGGTGGCATGGAGGGCAAAATCTGTGATTTGGCTCCTGAACCACATCCTGTTCTAATCCCCCACCTTGGTACAGGTCTTTAAATAGGTCTGTCTGGTAAGCCTGTATAACTGCCATAGTATGCAGGAATGCACCAGCCTGACCTGCTGCTGCATATGCCTTGCCCATGAAACTAGATGTAACCCTACACGGCTTGGAGGGCAAGACTGGTTTCTTCCACAATGATGCTGTGTCTTTTCTACCTTGGCCATTGCTCCATATCCGTGCTTATGTAGCCCCATGTTAGAGGTGTAATTACTCATTGCAGGAATAAAGACACAAGCCAAATATGGTTTCTTCCATGACTTTGCCACCTCAGCTAAGAATGGGAGGTTATGGTGGGGAGGCTGTTCTTGGTTGGATGATAAAAATCTATTGTCCAACTTACTTGTTCTGCCATTCATTTGGCCACTCGAGGTTCAGTTTCTCAACAGCATGAGAAAACACCTCAATCAGCTCTTTAAATGCATCTGAAAGTGAAGGCTGGTCTGCCTCAGCACCCGCTGGCTGACAGTCGTCAGATCGTCATCTGACACTGCCAGCATAAGCTCATCATCTGGCATGCAGGCCAGCATGCGCTCATCTAATTCAACGGAGAGTGTGTGAGAAAAGGCAGCGCTGTCTTTTCCTCCACCAAAGCGGTGAACCCAATGAGTGCAGCCTCCACTTTGCCTTGGCAGAAGTGGGACCCAACCCACAAGGTTGGATGCACTAAAGAGAGCCTCATCTGCATTAAAGAGAGCCAGGTGGGAGCAGAGCATCCCCAGTGGAAACGATTCACACTAAGGGCAGTCAGCTCTATTGAGAGCTGATGTAACATGCTTCCAAACAAAATACACACATATTGTGCATGTCAACCACGGTGATGTAGTGTGGGTAGGGTGGCACGCACTTCTTAAACTTCTTTAAATATATTTTTCTTTAATGCTTTCTTTCTTTGTTTCTTGCTGCTTCCTAGCATTAATATTTCCTTTTTCCTCACTCTCAGACCTGACTAACGTGCAGACAATCAGGTTCCCTGAGGACAAGAAGCTGATGACGTATTTTGAAGACACTGTCAGGACCTCGGTTTGATCATCTCAGGTTTTGTTTGTCTGTGTGCCTTATCTCTCGTGTTTGTTTTATTGGAGCACATGGTCATTGTTTTGACAGCTCGCCATATGCTACGCTGTCGTAGTCAACCCCGCCTCCTTGTTTCCTCATTAGTTTCTCCTCCTTGTTTCCTTGTCTCATTATTACCTGCACCTGTCTACCTCTCATTAGCTTCCCTTTATAGTTCCTTTGTGTTTTTTGTCCTTGTCAGATTGTCTTGGTTATACCAGTTTCCTGATTCGCTATTTAGTCTGCCCTGCCCGTCATCCTCCTGGTCCTTCCACTGTTTGCTTCCCTGCTGCCTGCATCGGAGTGCCCACGCTTTCCTGTTGTTTGCTGCTTGGTTTTCTCTGGTTTACTGCCTGTACTCCAGGTTTTAAAATAATTATGACCTGCTGTTGGATCTACTTGTGGTTCCTGACAGACTCTATTTAAAGGCTTTGTGGCGTGCAATGCTATGTTACATGACCTTGACTTGCCTATAAATGGGTGCATTGCAAAAACCTCACTGACGGAGTCTAAGATGACAGATGAGAAATGACAAGCATATTTTTCATTAAATTTTAAGTAATATTGACAAAGGTAACTTAATCAACAGTAAGTTGAGTCCCTCATATATAATGAGTGTTAATTGTAAAAAAAAAGGTGCTGGTCATTTATGAGGATTCTAGTTCAGTTGTAGGACATGCAACCTGCCTATAGGCAGCATACAGTAGGGCAACTCACTAGATATTGAAACACAGCCTTTGTCTTGTTTACACTAGAACTGACACCCTCCTCACAGGAAACACCATAAGCTTGGGTCATATGAGATCCTATACCCAGGCAACAGTACTTTAGTTAAGGAGAATGGATATCAAGAGAAACAGTCATGCTGAGCAGTGTACACGGAATGTGTGTGTCTCCACTGTTTACAGCTCTGTTTATGATCTGTGTTAACAGTGTACTGACACTTTCAACTCGCTTCAAAACAGCCACCAGCATGATAGCCATGAACCTCAAGAAGACCTGCACTTCCCCTCATAAGGAAAGATCACAGAATGTCCCTCAGACAATGTCACCTATGCTACAGTTTTTTAAAGACAAGAGCACCCAAAAATAAACTTTAAAAGACAAAAATATTTTTCTTCTAATTTTTGTCATATGCTTCATGCTTACAATGTAATGGTCTTTTAACCCCCTTGTTTCTTTTGTATATGTATGTTTTATGTATATGTAAATAATAAAAGTAATCACAAAAATGACCTCTTTCATTTCAAATCCTTATAAGTTCATCTGACCAACATTAACATTTGCATTTACATTTAGTCCCTAAAAACCTATATATATATATATATATATATATATATATATATATATATATATATATATATATATATATATATATATATATATATATTTAAGCAAGCAAGCAATAAACATTAAGCAAGGTTGAACATCAGAGCATTAGGGATTAGTCAGGTGTCTGTGAAACAAGTGTGTTTTGAAGTTGTTCCTTGAAGGTTGTGATGGTCTCAGCAGATCAGGGGTGGTCTAATGAATGTCTTACAGAGCAATCTGGTACCTCGTTGTAGACATTGCTCAATTACAGACCTAATTTACATTTACATTTATTCATTTAGCAGACGCTTTTATCCAAAGCGACTTACAAGTGCGGAATACAACAAGCGAGTCAACCTGAGGAGGCAACTAGACAATAAGTGCTCATAATACAAGTTTCAGACATTGCTCAGAGTATCATATGCTACAACAAGGAAGAGATTTAAAGGAAAGAGGGATAGGAAATGAAGGGAAAGGATTTTTTTTTTATGATGAGGTTAAGTGCTCACGAAAGAGGTGTGTTTTCAGCTGTCTTTTGAATATTGCCAGGGATTCTGCATTACGGATGAAGGCAGGAAAATCATTCCACCAGCATGGAGTAGATGAATAAAACAACTCAAAATAAAAAAGCTGTTGATCTTCATATTGTGCACACCAGTTAAAGAATCCTAACATTCTTAGGGATTACTGAGAATCCAATACATGTAATATTTCATGGTGGACAGCTGAGGCATGTTATTTAATTTTGTGTATATAATCTTTTTTATAATTAAGGCAAAGTCATGAAGTATCAAAGTAAATACTTCAATTTTAAATTATTTTTTTTCTAAATAAATTAGGCAGAACCCTAGGCAGAACTTTAAAGTTATAGATTAATCAAACTTATTCGGTAAACCACAATCCCTTTTCTAAATCTTTGGGAACACAAGCATTTGATTTTAGTCAGACTGTAGCTTTCACTTCTTGCCTCTGTTCAGCTTTCTTATCCCTGGCTGTAATCTTAGCAGTACATTCTCCTGGCACACTAAATGGAAAATGTCCAGCTGATGTTTACTCTGGCAGATAATGGTGATGATGCTGAGAAACATACATGCATACATGTTACCTGGTTAGAATTGTTGTTGTTGAGTTTTTCATGCAATTATTGTACATTTGCAGAAAAGATGTTTATTTAGTCCATTTGAGTTGGGACTACACTAATGATTTTTGTTGCTCACAACAGGATGTTCACTACCTGGTGTTTCTCAGAAAATGATGTATGGTTGTCACATATATTTAATTCAGAAAATAACTGAGGAGTATTTTAAAGTGTGTTATAAGTCTTTTGTAGTTACACACTTCCTGCTGCAAGCTGGTGGTGTTGAACATGTAACTTACAATAGCCACATCAGTGTGATCAGGCTACAACATCAGACATATTTCCCAAGTGTGATGTAAATCACTCATTGCATGCAAAAGATATGAGACACTTCCTGTTCCATTTATTGCCATAAAGTGTTTGCCATAACCTAACACCATTAGAGGTATCAACAATCTGTTCACAATTCAGCATCTTCAGAATCTCTTATTCCATAGTGACTTGGGTAAATCTTGGGTAAATTTTAGACAACATTTTTAAACTCTGTTTTACGTGACAAACTTCTTTCTGCCTGTTAATGGAGCTATGACTGTGACTCACAATAACCCCAACGTCATCAAGCCCTAGGACCAAACACAGAGAGAACTAAATCACTCAATGCATAAATTGATCACCCAATGCTATAAATTAAATACACAACTCAATACAAATACACAAAAAACATCTAAATATAGTTATATAATAGTTATATATAAAAAAATATAATTTCCCAGATTTCCTCATAATGTTACTGCCTCGCCATGACAACACCATTTTAGATATGAAAATCTACAATGTCTTGGCATGATACTCACCAAGTTTGATGCCAATCACATGAAAACCCCCCGGAATATTTAAAAGATCACATCATGTGCTTTTTAGAAAATCCAAAATGGCCAACTTACTATTAGATGGAGCTAAGGGGTGTCAGTGTGAAAGTTGTTCGGATCAACATGACTAATACACGAACCAAGTTTGGGACAGGTGCGTGCATATATGTATGATATATGCAGCATCTTTTTGGGCCCTGTACCAGGGGCACTACAGAGCACCCCTGCCCACCCATGTCCAGCCTTTGCCTGGCCTTAATGGCAATGAACGTGCCAACGCTTAATGCCAACGCTTCACGCTTTTAGTGCTTGGGCTCTAATAATAATGTGAGATCAAAATAATTCATATTACTCAGTATCTGTGACTCAAAAAAAATTCCCGATTGACCCTGAGAATATGATTGTTTTCTTATTATTGCTTGTGAAACGGAGGGGGGTCCGATATTAATCGGGGCTTTATATTAATTTTAGCTTGGATAGGTGCGAAACACAGCAGGTAGTCGGTCAGAACTGAATGAGATGGTTAATTCATGAGAAGCACTCAGCAGAGTATGGATAATTTATTTTACTGATGAACCAGATGGGCATACATGTGTGGTTCTATAACAGATTAAACAACAAATAAACTTATTAATATATACATACAGAAATTTCACAGCATAAACATTCACTTTTAAACAACAGTTAAACAGTATTCATTATATGTATATCAATGACAAGAAACACATTGAAATGCTGAAATGTATTAAGGGGTAATTCCATACATATCACTATAGGGCGCTACTAGCACGGGCATGCAATGCACGTGATAAAGAGCAGATCAATGCACGTTAACAGTCAGCTTTAAAATAGCACTTACATATAATAATAGCGTGATGTACAATATATACATGAGAATCTCACATCAACAAATGTAGAAATAAATACTCTAAAACACTCTAAACAGAGAATCACGCAGGCAAGTTAAGATGTGCATGCTAATTGGCTACACCCGTAACTAAAGTACGTAAATAAAGTTTCGTAAATAAAGAGGTAACCATATTGAAGCAAGCCATGATCACAGCCAGGCTCTCCTCTGGAAATATACTCACCCCTTTGCAGCAGTGCCCCAGTGTGAGCTTTCCGCCTGCACCATTCTCACAAGGAGGTCTGGGCCTTCTCAAAAACACACAGGTTTACAAGAGCCAGCTCAACACACACCTTTATCTCTAGTTCTCCTGCAGTGGCTGGGCTGGACACTGGACTTGTACATCAGTCTGAATCCAAATTCTTAAAAAACAATGTTTTACATTGACTAACATAAAAACTAATGAGCTTGCTCACTTGGTAGTAAAAAAAACATTCACATAAACAGGTGCTTTACTCCTTCTAGGTGTTTGTCTTTGTTCAAGAATGGAAAATCCTTTAAACGCTTAGTGTGCATTTAGTGTTTATGGAAATTATGCCGTAACCATGAGACAATCTGTTAAAATTGGCAAAGTCATGTTGTGGTTAAGAAAGGCATGCTAACGGAGTTAAACTTAACCTTGTGACAGAGAGAAAGGCACTTGCATGAAAGACGGGAGACATTATTCAGATTCTGACTATGTTTTTCTTTAAACAACAGACAGTGAAGAAGTATAGACAAACATCCCTTAATCATCTTGCATCTGTACCACAACCTAAGATTGAACCCAGTTGCTTCTATTATCAAAAATACATTCCTCATGCTCAAAAACCTGTCCTTGCTTCCTATTTTGTCCTACTTTTAGTTCTCTGGTCACTATAAGATACAGCAGTTCTGCAAATATGCTTAGATATACAGCAGTTCAATATACAGCAGGTCTGGCTCCTTTGGTACACTTGTACTTCTGCATCCTTTGGTACGCTTGTTCTTCTGCCTCCTTTGTCCGGGGTTCTGCACCAGCAAAGGCAAGTATACTCTTTGTCAGGAATGCAGCAGAAAATAAAATGTGTATGTATCAGTATGTTGTAGTTTTTAATCAATCATATGCATAGAGGCTTTATCCAAGTTTTGAGTGACTTCATAATTTTATGGGTTCTATGGGTTCTTCATATCTTTGGATTCTGGCTCAATGCATTAAAGCATTATACTTTTCAATAGCCTGATCAATACACTAAGGTAACATTAACAGGGTACTCACAGTTTTATGTAGGTAAAACACCCTTTTTCACTAATGGATCCAATTAATTAAGTGTAGAGAATAGGCTACTATGACTCTTTGCAGTCCTCGTTATTGATCAGGATCTTTTTAAACACTCTCTCTCAACACATTCTTTTGTCCTGACTCACTGAATTTAAAACCTTCTTTTTAATATGTTTTATTATCTTCAAATTATTACCTCTAATATTTAATTTCCACTATAATAAACTCATCTGTGAAATTTCATTTGAATATGACAAAAAGGAGTGCAGCGAAGTACAACAACACATATTAGGCTCATAAGGGGCAATTAGGTTTACACACTGAAATAATTTACAGAATGTTAGAATGTTTCCCCAACATAAAGTGTAGTGTTGACAGAGGACCAAACCCTCAATGAGATCACTTACATATATTTTCATTCCCATATTTAAGTTTGGGTTCCACACAAGATGTACTGTAAGTTGCTGTAGTGTTTCAGAAAGTGGTTGGGGGAAAGTATATAAAACACACACACACACACACACACACACACCAAACCCCCCCCCCCCCCCCCCCCCCCCCAGGGGGCCCACACAGCCCTCTCGCAATAAGCGCAAAAGCCCCCTTTTTTTTTTTTTTTTTTTTTTTTTTTTTTTTTTTTTTTTTTTTTTTTTTTTTTTTTTTTGTTTTTTTGGTGGCAAAAAAACCCCAACAGGGGAATTTTTTGCAAAAGCGCTGACTAACTGACAGCAAGATGGATGCTGTAAGTAACGATCTTTGGTGCCCCACACAAGACACACACATGCAGGTCTCGTAAAAATAATTTGTCAACAATTTATTTCTTCTGTGCAGCAGTCACATCTAAACTGGTCTGTTGACATGTCAAGTGCAAGGATACGTGTAGGATTTATTCAAAGAGTGGAGATAAAACAATAAGCTCCTGTTTTGTATTGAACCATCGGCAAAACAAAACAAAGTTGTTGAAGTGCAACTGGACCGATTCAAAATTTGCTACAAAAATGTGTGGTGACAGACAGATGTGTGACTTTTTGTCAGGCTCTATTTAATATTGTTTTGATTTATCTTTGTTTGTGCAGGAAGAGACATAATATAGATAAAATAATAAACTCAATATATAACTCAATATAATTCATTATTTTAATGTAAAAAGTATAATAATTTTTGGTCAGCTTTGATTGTCATTTAAATGTCATTTTCAGTGTTAATACTATTTTGTTTTTACTAATACTATTTTAATCTAATGAAACTGATGCACAAGAACCACTAGTAGGTAGGGTAAAGGTCTTAATTATGATAAGGATATAGATAGCTTATTTTTCAGGCTGTTCATAAAAATACTTTTTTAGCTTAGCTTTTAGGTTAGCTTAGTTTAGGCTAAGAGTGAACGGACATTTCAGAAATTCTAAAAGGTAATTTCGTTAATCCTTCAGGCTTAAATAATTAATTAAATATTATTAAATAGTGTTAGCTTTTTCTGCGTAAACACTAGCCTAAATATTAATGTTTATTCCCAGTTCAGCTGTGCTACTATGGATATGTATTTCAAATATCTGTGTATGCACAGTGTATCTTCATACAGTCTACAGCAACGATAATACATGTAAATAAATAGACGGGGATCCAGACAGCTCTGATACAGAATTCGACTTTACAGTCATTACAGAAAATATTTTTCAGAATTGTATTTTAATTTATGTGTAGTTTTTTGTCTAATTAGTCTACAGCCAAACAATATTTGACAGCCAAAAAAATATTTGTAAAGTAACAACAAACAGAAACACGTGCCTTTTCACTCACAGGTTTACGCATACATTTTGAAAAATTAATTTTGCATGATGCAGAAAAACCGAACCAGTTTTTTTAATTTCCCAGAACAATGCTGTACTTATTTTAAGAGTAAAGTACTGAATTTTTTTAAAAAAATATCGAGTATGTATAATACGACTGCGTAAATGGAGCTATACAATGTATGTAATATTAAAAATGACGTCACCTATACATGACGTTTCCTGAATTTAAAGCTCCAATAATAAATTGGTTTTAACATTGTAATAAAGTCAGATGAATTCTATTTTTATAAGGGCTGACATAAGGGCGCTTACTTTTAAAATAATTTATTCCACATTTTAAAACAGGAAAGATTATGTTTTTAATTCTTCCCCACAAGTCATTGCGAGTTCGTAATAACTCAAATATCTGTCACTTAAACTGTTATAATGCAATGGCCTTGGGATGCGTTTCTCCCAAGCGTCGCGAGCCTAAGTTGATGGTAGAGACCATTGGTGCCAGTTGATGCTACGATATACTTAGGGCTGAGATGCTTTTGAGAAACGTAGCCCTGAACGCATCCTCCTCTAGATGCGAAATTTATGCATTTAAAAAAAAGAAAACACCCACACTTTTCACTTTGTGATCGTGGTTTTAGGCATCGTAAAACGAATGTTGTGTTGAGATTACGGTGAAAATGAAAGTTGAACCTACCGACACATTCGTTGGCTTCTCTAGCGCTTGCACGCTGCCAGGGTCGGTCATAGTGAAACGGTTTGCATCTGTCACACTCTGCACCGGCTGTATTGTGCTTGCACTCGCACACAAAGCTTCCATCCCGGTTTTTCACGCACCGTGATGCGTGTCCATTACACTTACATCTGCCGCCGACCTGCAGGTCTGACACTGCGTAAAAATAGGAGTCTCTGGCCAGCTCCGAGTCATCCTTGTTTTCTTCTCCGAAAGTGTGCAGTCGGCTAAAAGTCACCTTAATATCAGTGGCAGTCACCCAGTCTTGAAGTACAGGAGAATTGTCAAAGTCGTGAGCGGAAGGTCGTCCGTCCAGGGTGCTGAAGGCGATCAACCCACCGGAGAGAGGGTGTATGTCGGTGTGAGAATCCGTGCAAATGGCCTCCTGTTCGTTTTGCTTAGTGATGGTGGCTTTGCTGGCTTTGTTGTACATTTTTCTACATTGGGTCGAGTAGAATTGGAAAGGCACCCAGGACTTGCCGTAGTCCATTGATTTAAAGATAGCCGTAGAGTCTGGCCGAAGGGAACAGAACTGCAAACTCACGTAGGTCACCTCGAATTTCTTATGCAGGGACAATGTTAAAGTCACATTTTGGGGATACTGGATGTAATTCTCCGACTGCCAGCAGGTAAGATTATAAGGGTTGTTTAGATCGGTAAGGTATGCAGGTGGGTGATACTTCTTTGGGTCCGATGCGTCGCACGTGTGGCAGTTTCTGTGCCTTTCATCCGCTCTCTCTGTTATCACACAGTACCGACTCGGTGTTTTGCCGCAAGTGCTAGACACGCGCACTTCATTCCCGAACGCCGCGTTAACGAATTCAGGGATGCATCTTCTGGGATGACCGTTCTCGTCATAACACGGATCCGGTGGGGAGGTCTGAGAAGCGAATATGCTTTTGCTGTATGCGCCGACAGTCCCTTTAAACATACAATGGAGAGTAACCAAAGTGATCAAAGCATCTAAGATCTGAAGCATCATAATCTGCCTTCCTCTGTCTACCCCGTGGTAAAACACAGCCGTGTCTTCAAAAGGCAATGCGCTCACTGTTTACAGATGTTACAGGGGGAAATGAGTTGATAGTCTCTAATCAGTCCACAGCCGCTATGACACCAAAGTCAGACCAGTGCCAATAGCAAACTAATCCGACTCTGATTCAAACATAAGGGCAAGATCAACATAGGCCTACCTCACCACAAAGTACCTGAAGATGTTTAAGCGTCCACAAATACAAAATAACTGTTTTACAAACTAAAGAAATCTCCAGGTCACCGTACCTTCGTTAAACAGTTCAGCAAAGGCAGAAAAGTAACACAAATCTTCACAAAACAATTCTTGCTGACTGTTTTGTTGTGTATTGACACGCACGTTCACTAATTGTAGTTGAATCTCTGAGCATGTAGAGGATATAAGATCCCGTTAGTTTGAGCTCTAATGACAAAGGAGACACGCTGTTTTTCTCTGTGTCTGCGTATGTGCGTGCGTGTCTATCTGCTGTATGGAAAAAGAACAGAACGCGTCTTTACGCAGGGTTTTGAGCCTATTCATCTCCAGCAGTGACACTTGAGAGAACAACGACATCCACTGGTAGATTATCAATAAAACCAAACCAGACCGATAAGTAGAATAGAAGAGACTAGAATAGAATTTTATTTATTGCATAGCTTTAGCCTGTTTATGCATAATTAAACAAATATGTAATGTATTTATTAGTATTTTTGAGTATTTCGTTGAAAATGACCATTTTCTTTTGTGCTTCAATTCAGATATTTAGATACCTGAGTATCAAGTTTCATTTACCATGCACGCTTATATCTGTTTGCGAAGAATTGCATTAATATAATCAACTTTATATTTATATTTGCGCTACATTAAATTGCCCAATAACACTCAATTGGATATCAAATAATGATATCCATTCATGGAACATACGATGTTATCCCCAAACAAACATTCAAACCGGTCTAAAATTACGTATTCAAAATGACATTTAATTATTGAGGAGCCTGTTACTGTATCCTTCTTCCAATCAAATTTATCACTAATGATACGTTTCTGTCAGGGTCCTGGCTTCCTGTTTTGAATCTTTCTAGATTATATTGCCAGGATCCTGACAGTTTCATTTTAAAAACGGTTTTCGATGGTTCGTTTTTTTGTAGCAGCCTATTAATAATGACTTAATTTAGTCTGTGTTGCGCATTGATCAACCGACTAATAAGCTACTGTATATAAAAACATACATATGACATATTCTACTTTTTGATAAGCAATCTAATAAACTTTTAAATAACGTAATTATGGTTTGACAGGAGTACAGTTGCTAGTAACCTCATAAATAAGACTTTTCTGACGAGCATCTATTCAATTCATAGGTAATTCAAATACAATATCCTTTATTTTTTATATTTATGTTATATTCCAGATTTTAATAGACATATTTTTTGAAATCATGTTAAAATGTGCTGCTTAGCATATTACATAGCATACTTTTTCGGCCAGTTCTTTGCCTTAACGTCCTTCGGGTGAAGGTTAGACCCATTCAAACAAACTGCAGCAATTCGCACTTGAGTGCTGGGATGTACTTTGTCAGGTCCCTACATGCCCCTTATAATTTAAAGACAGATTTGTCTGTATGTAGATATCTCGCCTGTAAGGACACCGCCTCTAAACATTTCCGGAATAGCAACATTCAGTTCCACCATATGATAAATTAATCAAGTAGTCATTCAAATGAATTAATTAATCAGACGAATCTATTAAAAGAAAACAAGGGACCCCCCAAAAAAACGCGCACATTACATTACATACATTCTGAAGGTGCATATTGACTATAAATGTCTATGCAAACAATACCAAGACTATACCTATAATTGTCAAGAGTTTATACACAACGAACTAATTACTTTTCTTAAACATTTATACATTTCTTTATATAGGCTAAGTGTTTAATGTAGGCTTTAATATTTAATATTGGCTTCCATTTCCGGATTAAAGTTATAACTCAAGCTGGACTTAAAAATGTGTTTTAATAACTTATCAATAAGGTTTTATTACATCATATGTTAATAATAATCTTGATGTTTTAATGTATTAAATAGAATTGTTTTCATGTAAATTATTCTACAATAAAACACCTTTTACTTGTCGTTGTGCTTATTGTTTAGGATAGCCGTTGGACCACTGGAGGGCAGTATTTCTTTGCCACTAAGCCAAGCACATAAGCAATGTCTATAAAAACACTTGTCAGATTTTGTAATGTTCTGATACATGATTGTAAAGGATGTTACAATAATTGTAACACTTTATTGTTGTGGCTACTATAAGCTGTAATTCAATTTCACCTATAAGTTTAAACCTATATAACTTTATGCATTAAAGATGCATAAAAAATGGCTATACTTACCTACATTTGAACCTTTAATGTCATAAATAAACAGAGAAATGTGTCAAAATCTGATTTATGACAATGTTTCAGGTGTTTTCAAACAAAATGTTTTCTATGCTTTGTGGGGACTTTCCATAGACATAATGACTTTTATACTGTATATTCTATACCCTAACCCTCAAACTGCCCCTAAACCTAACCCTCATAGAAACCCTTTTCGCATTTTAACATTTGTTTTAAAAAAGCATCATGTAGTATGTTTAATAATCAGTTTCCTCGTGGGGACTGCTGGCTCGTCCCCACAATGTAGGTGTGGTCCTCACAATGGTAGAAAAACAAGAACACATACACACCTGTGTGTGTGAGAATGAGCAAATGTTATGGTACAAAAATGCAAATTTTGGACTTAGGGGAAATTAGTAGTTGACTATAATACAATAACTAATTATATTAACTGAGTTTGCAGTTATACTAGAGAGAAGTGTCCTTATTTGTTGACTTTAAGAATCAAACATTACAAAAAAAGTCTAAGAAACAGAAATTTTGTTTGTGATTAAGGTACACAACTTGTTGTAAGGTACGCAAATGTTTGGAAAAAGGTGTACCTGTAAGGTACACAGATGTTTGGAAAAAGGCAAAATGCCTTAAAGGAACAATAATACAGCTAGCACAAAACAATTAAAAAAACAAATAAAAAAGCTTTGTACTTTCGTTGGTCTGCTTGTATTGCTATAATCTATGCATTGCCAATTAAAACAAGACATTAAAAAACAAAGCCTGTGTGTGTGTGAGTTAAACCTCCTCCCACTCATAAACACATGTAGCCCATGTCTTCCTCTTTGAGTTCCTCTGCACCTTCTCTCTGTAAGTTCCTGTTTAGTCACACTAAAGCAGTTGACGTGTTGAAGGGCTCGAGTTGTCGCTGTCGTTGTTTCTGCATCTTTTTAGGTTGGTTTTAACCTATTGCTGAAGGATGTGGTTACATTTCCACCTCTTGTTATCTTAAGTTAATGGGTGCTGGATTACACTGCAAGGCCATCTTGCAGTTACATCTCACACTGCACACTGTCATGGGAAGGGGCTAAGAACTTCAGGTAAGTGGTGCTTGTGCTGCATTACTATATAATGATCTTCATCATCTTAGCTCATCCAGTGCAGGAAAATATTTTTTAATTCTAGAAAATGAAGTCATACATTGGAAATGACGGTGAATTTCCACTGCTTTGCTCATAATTGACCCTAAACAGCCCCATTATAGAAACACCTTTTGAAGGTATCACTTCTAGTTTTTACTTTAATAAGCCAAGTGAACATGTGCAGTGCTACAAGACCCTTTCAAGCTTTAAGACAGGGTAGGTTTATAACTGAGTATGGCAACTGAAGACTACACTTATCACTAATTTTGTGCAGTGAGGCATTCCAGATAGCTACTGAATTCTTACCACAGAAGTAGTGTGCTGACTAAAATTCATCTACATGCATGCAAAACAATAACATAATGTTTACTTACTATTATACTACTATATACTGTGATATAATTGCATACATATATATGTTCTGTTTTGTTATTTGAAACATTTTAATTATAAGAAGGTAACCACATATTTGGTGGGGTCTGCTTTAGTGTTGATGGTGGTTACAGCCCCATTATTTACAAGACACAGAATCAACAGTGACATTATAATAAAACTTTATTTATTTTGTAACCTAAAGTATGGCAATGAGTAACCAAAATAACTCATTCCGTTATTTTAAAACATTATAATTTCAGCACATGGGCAAAGCAAATTTTTGCCTTCCTCTGTGGTGGGTGGTCAGTTGTTAAAACAGTGGCCAAGTCTAGATCTTATCACTTTCCAGCAAGTTACAACAGCTGTTCAAGTTTACACAGAACATTTAACAGATTCATCAACGTAACAGGGAGCTATGCATAACATGGCAGTGGACAGGACATATGGCTTATGAAAAACATGATATTATTTAGCAAAGTATTTCTGGTAAAATTAATTAATTGAAGTGAGTTAGAGACTGACACACTTATTATTACTTTACTATTATTTGATTACATAATGTTTCCAATAACAATTAAAAGACTTAAAGTTAGATTATCATATTGTGAGGTGGACAGAGCTGAGAAACAAATACTATTCACATGTAGTTGCTCAAATTAGCTCAAATTTGTAATAATATCTATAATTTTCAAATTATGCATTTATTATCATTATTATTAACAAATTACTTTGAAAGTGTAAGTGATTTTATTGGTATTTAGTGTTTACATTTGAGTACAGGGGGCAAGAGCTTTAAGCATTCCCTTTGCAGAAGCAGCATTTTAAAGAAACTCTAATAATACATACATGAGGAAGCTTTTTAGCTATTCATTTGCTTCTCCATTGGCTACTAAAACATGAAAGAGGAACAGGACAATAGTGAGATAAAAGATGGGCATGGTCCTGGGGGCCTGCGGCTCTAGAGTTATAGTAGTTAATTTCTTTTTAATTTTTAAAAATTCTATTTGATCTGAAGTTTGTATTGTAAGACTAAAAATTGTGAAACTAGCTTTCTTTGGAACTGAAACTGGATTAAAATTTCAGTGACGATCATCGGTGTGTATCATTGTTTTTGAACACTGGTCATACAATACAACGTAACTGTAACTGCACACAAACTGTAAGTTAAAAAATAATGTTTTTCAAAAGCTCATTTGTTAGATTTCCAAATAGTTCACACAAAATCTTTTATCCCAAGCAAATCGCAGTGCCTTTAAGATTTTTTAATGTGCAAGGAATTTAAACCTATGACCTTGTGCCATGCTTTATTAGCTATAGGAAAAACAAAAAGCTAAACAATAAACACAAAATCCATATTCAAGCACAGTATGTACTTGCAACCTCTAACATTACAGCAAGCTTAAATGGCTGTTATCATACATTGTTCCAAGAATGTTTTCAACATTATCATCCAGGTCTTCTATGTACAGAATTTGTTATGACTGAGTCATTTTTGTGAAAGTACCTCCCTTGTAATCAGCCATAAGCTTTTGTTGTCTGACATAAAAGCACACTGAATTTTTTATTTTGCGTTATACCTCTTCCTGTTTGTATGACACTGTGTATGCTCATACTGTATATTTTCAATCAATTTTATATTCCTGTTTGTACTGTTTTTACTTTTGAGCTCTCAACACCTGCCGTGCAAAAGGTGTGTTCCATTCCAAAGATAGAATGCACTTTTTTCTGCTTTATACTTTATGTTCCAACAACACTATTGTGCATCTTATACATAACATGAACAGTACATAAACAGTACATATAGAACTAAACATTTCTGCTTTACATAGCATTATTTCTACATTATTACTAAATAAAAACAATATACAGTACAGTATTTTCTGCTTTAAAAGATTCTCAATTCTTATGTATAGAAATAATTTCTACTGTATTCTTATTTTATACAACACACACTGAACAACTATAGTTCACTATTGCTGTATATACAACACACTGAAACTAAGATAATGTTAAGTTCCCACAGGTACCAATAGAGGTTAAAAGGAAGGAATACAGTTCCTCACTGCCACCTAGACAGGAGAAAATCAGCATCCTGGTTGTGCTATATTGCCCTATGATAGATCCCCTGCCTCTTACTGTATTTGCTTAACTGGACCACTGTGTCGACAGCAACATATAAATAGGAAGCGCTTACCATAGAATGTTGTCACTATTGTTTGACTGCTGTTATTTCCTAAAATGATCACAGCAGGGGGAGTATGGCCTTATTGTTATGAGAGGGAGCAATGTGGATGAGAAGACTTCAGGCTCTTAGGTGTATGGGGGATATTGGTTCCCATCAATCAGTGACTCCACACAATGAGGCTCGACCCTCTGTTAGTGTGGGAGTCTATCCCAGTCACTGATCGCACCATAACAATGGAGCAACACCTGTTTCCTTGGTAAAGCTCGGGAACAATTTTCCTGTACTGGGCTGTTGGAAATATGATCAGAAGGAGCAGGGACAACCCTCATGGGTCACAGTATAAGTGTGAATCAGCTGAGATGAAGATTCTGAATGTAGAAAGTATCCGAGTACATACAGTCTATTATGATCTTAGTATAGGAGGTTAGAATTTAGCAGAAGGAAGATCCTGGCAGGTCACCTGGAGTTTTTGTACTGCTACATAAAACTCATCTGTCTAAATTTGCCATTTCTGTAGCTCTAATAGTATAGTTTGGCAGTAACCATGCCAAGGTCTCGGGTTCAGTTATCAGTTACTGGATACTGATAAAACATGTAGCTTGCGTGTATTTAACTGACTTTAAATAAAAGGGTCAGTCAAGTGCATAAATTTATGCATAAATGTAAAACACCTTGCTGACTCAGGATAATGTACTATACCTTAAGTAAAGATCTTGGGTAGATTTTCACTGATTCGATCATAGTACGTGCAACTTATATGCGTTTGCTTCATATGGGAAGTTCTCTGGGATTGTATTTTGTTGCCAAAATGAAATCATCCTCTAACATAAGAGGATGTGAACACATCCTTTTACGTGTCAACAAGGTCACTTCCACATTTTCAGAGGTTGCACAACAAACAAAGAGCTACAGGCATCTGACTGACTTGACTGCTACTGGTCACTTGTTTTGCTTTGTTTTGTCCTTGTTATGTTATTATGACAGTAATCAGACCACTTATGCAAAACTGTTCTAGGAAGATACATTTGCATGATGTTCTTAACATGATTAAAATAGCAGGCTTACTATTTCAAGCCTTTTTTATAAAGGTATTCTATAAAATATAATTCAGGCAATCATTATGGTGCATTTCTTACTCATAGTACCCAATTATTTAATTTGAGTTTATTTAAAGAAATATCAATTAATTGTAAACAAAGGTAAGGCCACATATTAGTTAAACATAAGCCAGCCACCTTTATTACCTTTATTATGGCAATCATAAATTAATTTTTTATTCAGTAAATTAACACATTGTTTTTGGCTGTTTGAGCTAAAGATTATATTACTACGATTACTAATTATTTTTGAAAGTCAACTCCTTAATAAGTACATACCCTAAGTCTTGGCTACAAAAAAAGAAACCTTTCAACCTTTGTTGCCCAGAAAAAAGTTCAGTGAACATGTTGCATTTTGTGATAATTTTCCTGCATGACAACCATAATTTTCATTATAATCTCAAGATTTTACACCAGTAAATTCCGCTCAGTAATAACAGTGAAATCTTGGATTGATATTGCATAACAGTTCAATCTTGAGGCTAACTGGAAAAACACCATTAACATCCTGTCTGTATTATTAGATCAGAAAAAGCCCCTGTATATCAAATTTCTGCTTTTCTTTTGTCACAATGAAGTAAATTAGAAGCAGTCACACAACATATATGTACTGTACAGTATATTCAGATGTAATTGTTTGACCTTAAGGTGTAATTGTAAGACAAAGTGCCCATTTACTTCGCTCTATGCAAGGAACATTCTTAAGATTCCGCCATATAAGCCATCTGGAAAACCTACGGTAAAATGTCACTTGCTGGTAGCAGTCTCTTTAATTTTCTTACGTAACTATGACATCAATGATAGTTTAATATTTAGTTATAATAAGAATATTGTCGGTTAAGTCGTGTCTAACATTAGCTTAGTTGTCCAAACGTTAAATATGAGAAAAGTAAAATTCAATTCGACCAGCAGTTTACATTTTCTCTCCCAAGATCAACGGAAATGCCCGAGCTGTCTAACCAGGAAGTTTAACAGTCATACATTAAAATATACATTTTTTTAATAAAATGTAAAAGGCATTAAAATAACAGCCAACTCAAGCAAACTATTATCAGTCATTTGAATTTTATTTAATTCGACATAGTGGTCACTTTATACACACGACTCATCGGGCACATTAAATAATGTGTCTTTTTCGCATACTTGTTTAATAACGAAATTCTGGGATAATATAAAGGGTAACATGTACAACATTTGAGGTGTTTTTGAAAGCAACGTGTTCACAAAACTTCTGCGTGGGCGAATGTTTTATTCAAATCCGCTTTATGACGCATGACGCACAATGGGCCACGCACAAATGCAACGTGATGAGTGGTGAGTGATGAGTATTGTTTTGTATATGGTATATTTTGTTTCGAGAAGCCAAAAGAAGCACGTAGTCTTTTATTAGCTTAACAAGACGATGTGGGGTTAATGACTAAGTTAATATATCTGAATGTTTGGTTTAAGGTGTAGGGGATTTTTGTTTTGACATTGGGGAAGTTTTTAGAGACCCCCCAAAACAAAACGATTGGAGCAGGTGTCAAATACGAACCATTCTTATATAACCCTCAGCTTGTTTTAGTGATACAGGTAAAATGCCTTTACAAGTAAATAAAAAATTTTAAACAAATATGAAAGAACAGAACATATGAGAAAACTTAAGCATTGCAACACTTTGAAAGTAGCTTAATATTTGTAATAATGTTATACTAAGCTTCTGTCAATATCTTGCACATCTGCACTTGTCAGACAAACTTCAACCTTTAGCTGAACTACTGGAAGTTGTTGCACATTTAAAAATAGTACATGACTCATTTGAGTGAAAAATTCCACCATGTGCTATCCTTTGCATTTAGCCATATTTGTCTATTGGAAAAGGAATTCTTTATTTTTGTCTTGTTTTAATGTGATGTTGCTCTTCTCACTTACTGTAGCTCTGTTGGGGCATTTTGTTATTCAGAAAAGGATTGTTGAGATCTGCACACTGTATAGCTAAACATAGCCTGCATATGTCCATCCATGGTGACTGTTCTATTATCCTTTTGACTAATCATTGCACACCATTTCCACATATCCAGATTGGCTGTCCCCAGCAGAAAACTGTTTATTGCTAGATGACAGGTGGCATGCTTCTAACAGTAGCATTTTAAAGTTATCAGGAAGAGAAAAACAGTTGGCAGTTGTGCATTCCCCTTGATAATCTGTAAATCTAATGGTTCTCTTGAAATTCACTGATACCAGGTAGGACATTTTCCTAAACCTATCATTGATAGACATGCAAAGGATGCTGTATGTTTACTTCCCTAACAGGAGAAAAGACCTTTATTCATAAAGAGGGTGTGCATGTGTTTGTCTATTCAGATATCATTACCTGGAAAAAAAGATATATTATTAGCACATGCTGGTACATCATTCAGGTTACAAAACTGTGGCACAGGACATGCAGGCCAACTGAAGCCCTGCCTTCTGTAATATAATTAATACAGCATAACATATTTTGACTGATCTGATTAAAATAGTCACATTTAAATAAAAGGAAGCTGTTCTTCCATTTTACATAATTTTTTTCTGAGTATCACAATTATAAGTCAGATGAAGGAGACGTTTAGAGATGTTTAATTTATCTGTTTTAAAAACAGGTACGCCTGCGTACAGGTACGCAGGTACTACTCTATTTTGTAGGTGCAGTCACGATGCAGCACACCTCGTGCACAGAGGACCGGATCCAGCATGCACTGGAGAGATGCCTGGATGGACTCCGGCCATCAGATAGCCTGTCACAGTCCTGGAACGGTAAGGCTGCTTTGTCCCTTATTTTTTTGATGATTTACTGGTGACACCCAATGACAAGGTTTTTAACAAAGTTGGAACCAGCTTTTTTGAGTTATATTAAAACTGACTTTTTAGTTGTCATACCTTTTATTATTCAAAACTTGATTTTATGATACAAATAGCAAATAAACTGCCATGAAAAAACAGAAAACAAACAAACAGTTGACTTTATGTTGAAGTAAAGGCTGTTAGCTGGAGTTTTCATTTAGTGAGAAAATGTAAAATTGATAATAATTTACAAAATGGTATAATGGGATTGGTTGGGCATGAAAGCAAGCTAGGTTGGCCTTTCTATCACAGACCACCTGAATCTGATTTCAGAATGTAACTGTGGATGCTTTTAGACACCATTAAACTATATAGATTGATAAGCCCCAAAGCATCTGTGATATGCTGTGTCATATTCAGAGAAATATTTGGCAAAACCTGCAAGATAAAAATAGAATGTTAATTAGCTGTTTATTTGCTTTGGTGGTTGTTAATACCACAGAGGGCGATTTTGGAAGAGAGACAAGAAAGTCAGACAAAAACAAAGTCAGACAAAAACAGAAAAGATCAGACAAACTTTATTTGTTATCTTTCATTAATAAACACAATAGATGCTGTTGATAGATTCTGAGAGAAAGAGATTGTTATTGTCAGAAAGTGTACTAAAGGAAATGTATAAATGACACCTTCATTTTGGCAGGAAGCTAAGAAGTATTCTACCTTTTACTCTGATGACACTAAGTAATGCAGAAATAGTTTACAGCACTGAAGGTCTTTAGAAGGTTGCAGTTCTCTTAAAAACTATTTTAGACAGAGTGCTATGCCTAGTTCAGCACGGTTCATGCGCTCTGAGCTACATTTGTTGTTTCTGAGGTTGTGTTGCAAACCAATATGATCTGTTAACACTGCTGCACTCAAATTTGACACCACAATGCTGTCAGAGAATCTGCTTTCAGAGAATTTGCACAAAGCAGTAGCACGCAGTGTAGAGTTAAGGAAACCTTAGGCCCCACACAGGGGATATTTAGGGTTGCAGGGGTAATGTAATTTAATAACCCAGTCCTTTCCAGACCAGTGTGTGTTTTATGATTCACTGTTGATTTTTATCTCAGGCTGACTCATTTGGTGTTTTTTGGGGTGTGCAGTGGTTACATGTGTACTATAGAGGACTTGTTTACTAGATATCATCTTCATCTGAGGGATAAGCCATATACCTATGTCCCAGTTTCACAATTAGGGTTCTCATGCATGTATATCTGTGTGGGTTTGTGTGTACAGCTGGCTGGTGTATGAACCGCTGGAGTCTAGAGGAACTAGTTAAGAGAGATCCAGAGAATTTTCTTATCCTGCTACAGCAAATTCTCAGAAAAGCCAGAGAGGTAAGTACTCATGACACCAATAAACACAGAGCTACTACACCCATTACAGAGGTTGTACACTTAGTTGTGTTTACTGTCTTGAAAACCAGGCATTGAGATCATTTTGCCCTCTTGTGGTCTTTGCAGGATATGGCTGCATCTAAATTATACTAATTTTAATCTTATTTTAATTTTTTTTCTCATTTAAATTTAAATGATCATTAAAATAACAAATACTTAGATTCAGCACAATTAATACATTTAAATTTTCATGCTTATTTGTCTGAAGGTGATTTGTAAAGGTTTTGATGTTATACTGTGTATCTTTCTATTGTTCAGGTTCAACAGGGTTGTCATTATGAGCTTGTGGCCCCCTTGGCTCTCATGTTTGAGTCCACACTCTTGCAGGTAAGGAGTCATCAACATTGGGTTGATAATTCAAGAACAAACTTTCCAAAGCCTTACAAATTAGGACTAAAACTTGCGATCATGTTAATTTAGGAAAATCAGAAATTGCTGAAAAATATCCACTTAGAGAAATAGTTGAATAGTAGAATGTGGAATGTGTTTGTAAATATGAAATTGTATTTGAACCTGGAGATACATAGAACATTTATGATTTGGAAAAATCTAAAACCCACAACCCACACAACATTAAGAAATTCAGTATTTTTAAAATACAGTAT
Source organism: Chromobotia macracanthus (assembly GCA_036877525.1). Classification (NCBI taxonomy): domain Eukaryota; kingdom Metazoa; phylum Chordata; class Actinopteri; order Cypriniformes; family Botiidae; genus Chromobotia; species Chromobotia macracanthus. The sequence continues at coordinate 6,982,137 of JAZGTH010000001.1, read as the reverse complement.
TCAGTATTTTTCAAAATTTCCGTCAAATTGTTATATTATTATTTAACATATAATTTTAACATAGCAATTTATAAAAGTTAGTCTTTTATTTATGTAATATCTGTTGCAATTTTACTAGCAATTTTTGACATGTGGACCCTAATGGTATTTGCATTTTTACTGAGGTAGTACAATCATTAAAATATGTCTCAGAAGTAGTAATCTTCTTTCATGTAATTTGTAATAAAATGTTTTATTTTGAATTAAATATTATCCTTTTTTAGATTCCTCTTTGCCCTTCTAATGGAGAGATTCTGACAGAAGCTTGTGAAGTGTTCCATGGCTTCCTAGCATGGCCTGAACCCTACAGCACTGTGTGTCGTAACCTGCTTACCATCTTACATCAAGAGCTTAGAGCTCCAGGTAGCGCAGTCATTTCTGCACATTCAAAACACAGGAAATACAAACAATTATACACACAAAATTACTCCTGCCCTCAGTTTAGATGCTTTTGTCAGCCATCATGAGCAGACCACGTTTCTAAAGACTATACCATCATAGTGCAGAAATATGTACAGTCACATACTGCCTGTCAGTGGCTTCAGGAAGCACTGCAGATATTTTCTGTCATAAGTGTCAAACATTTATCTGTTTTAAGAGCACAGGCAGTACCTTAAAGATTACTTAACGTGCACTCTAACGTTAATGCATCAACCAATATTGAGTTTCTGATCTGTTACATACATTAGTCTGATGAAATGCTTTTTCTTGTTTTTATGTGCATTTGCTTGTATCAGGGATTTCGTATCACCGGCTGATGAGAGAGGAACAAGGCCTCGCCATCTCCAGTCAGCGTTCTAAGATCATGTGAGTGTATTTACACAGAAGCAAAAAGAAATCTTGTTGTGTCAGTTATTGCTCTGCCCTTTGTGGTTTCAGTCTTTGTGGTGTCTGACACTTTGTGGTGTCAGTTTTTGGATATTGAGGCATTTTTTATTTTATTTGAAATTTTATAAATCTTCTAAGCATGTTATTATGGCACTGGGCTGGCCTCAATATGGGCTGGGTTATGGGGCATGTGCTGCCCTATAAACTGATTAGTAACAAATAGATCAGTGTGAAATGTACTGTACCTCTTGAAGTCTTTTGGTGTTTTTTCTGCTGCAGTACGGTGTTGTTAATGAACCCAGCTGAGGTGCCTGTTGAGTTTCTGTCTGTGGCAGAACAGCTTAGTGGAATGGAGGTATCGGAGAGAGAAAGTAGTATTACACTCATTAAACACAGCTTTCAGTCAGTGCTTGGAACTAAATACCCACTACAGACCATCAACGGAGCTCTACAGGTACGCTGACTGTCTCTATCAAGACCACTGGCAAACAACATCAAATTTTACACTTTTGTCATTATGCAAACACAACACATGAAGCAAAGCTAAGTGTATGTGGAGTTACTGGATGTCTTTGTTTTTGAATGTCTTTGTTTTTGAATAATCACTGGATGTGATTATTCTTGTTTGAATATGCTCTAAAATGTGTTTACAGGTTTGGCTATACTTTTAATAAAACAAATTGTCACATTTTTGAAAATGTCCTGACAAATATTGTGAATCATGGTGAGGACTTTGTGGGCGTGTTTCACTAGTAAAAGAAGTGATAAATCATGTTTTGCTTTAAATCTAAATAATATCAATAGGTTTCTAAGTGTGTGGGTAGGGGATAGAAAATGTAATTACTATTTATTACAATTATTATTAATTATATTATTATTACTAATATGTTGATGGAAGTGTTTAAAGATGTTCAATAATATGAAACAAACTATGTGTATGTCAGATTACAATTGATTGAAAATAAATGTGTGGGGTTTAAAGTATATATAAGCATGATTTGATAGTGAGGGAGTGAATAAACTCTAATTCACAAGATAATATGTATATGACTAAGCTTGTTTATTTTTTAGAGCCTCAGTGATGAGGAGTTGGCACAGATCCTGTCATCAGTGAGTGACCTTCTAGAGTCTTCAGTGGTCATAGCGGACATAGTTAAAGCCCGAGAACGTGTTGAGGGAGGTCTAGAAGCACTGCGGCAAAAACTTAATATCCCAGCCTCTAATGGCAAGACATCAGAGGGTATAGTCTCACTTGCTAAATTTCAGCCCTTAAAAACAAATAAATGTGTTGGCTGGTTACTAGTAAACACCAGGGTTTCCAAGGTCATGTAATGTTTAAGACTGAGATTTCCAGGTCATTCAAATTTAAAATATTACTCTTTGCAACTTTTGTGAAATATTACTTTATGCCTTGTCCAGTTATTATGAGAAACTGACAAAACGTAATGAATTACCTGTTTGACAAGTCAAATGTATTGGTCAGAACAGGGTAAACCCTGAAACAGGCTGTGAGCCTTCAAGAAGAAATATGACCTATTCATCAACCAAACACCATTAAAAAGCCTTTAATTTTATATAATGGGGTTTCATGCACATGGTTTATGCTGTATCATATGTAAATTGGAGGTCTCCATAGTAGCAATTTTCTTTGTTGTTTCCTGGTGACGTAGTGTTTGTCTGGGCAGCAGTACTAGAATAAGTTTGCTAATGTAGATATTACCTGGCACACATTATTATCTTATAAACTTAAAAAGGATTGATGGCTATTATATAAAAAAAATCTGAGGGTAAGTGATGTGTTACCTTGTTTGGAATGGGCTGGTGATATATAATAAACTTTCGGTTGTCTTTGTGTCACTAGGGGTGTTTCAGACATTCAACCTTCCAGCAGCCAAGTGCTACACCTTCCATTGGGACAAGGATAATTTTGGTAGGACACTGAATCTGGTCCCACTTTTTCTTGGCTTAATTAAACATTTGTTTGGCTGTTTCAGTATTTGTAATATTAAGAGACTGATTTCCAATCACTTTGTTAGTTCAAAATGTCAACTTTATTAGTTTGAAATGTCAACTTTATTAAACCATCAGCTAATAATGAGTCATGATTTGTACATCTTTTTCCTTGCTAGATGTTCTAAACAACCTTCTAGACATTGAGACTGAATTGACCTTATCGCACATGTCTGAAGGAATGGCAGATGATGATGATGACAATGTTGATGTGGAAGAGGATGAAGATGAAGATTTAGAGGAGATGGAGGGGTTTGTATCAAACGGTGGCATTGACTATCGAGCTTCAACCTTCTCTACTGTCTCCTCCCTCTCCACGGCTTCCAAAGACTCCATGTTCTCCACACTGTCAGTCACTTCCTCCGAATGTTCTCCGTTCTCCACGCTCTCATCTTCTTCTCAGGCTTCAGGTACAGACAGCGACTTCTGTGAGGAAGCAGAGGAGGATTGTCTCGGCACAGCATCAGCCTCCAAGGCCAAAACCAGCGCACGACTTTCCCAGCGTCTCTCACGACTATTTAAACCTCGCAGCAGCAACTCTCTCTATCGTGCTAAGAGCCTGGGCAGCCCCGAGACTAAAGAGTTTGTGGCAGCCGTCCGGTCAAAGAGATCCAATTCTCTACCACAGCAGGTGCGGCTGCAGAGTTCTAATTTAGGACTCCCAGCAGGCCCCCTATCGCAGCTGCGATATGTTTGCTACAGGAGAAGACCAATTCTGAGTAGTGATGATGAAGAAGGCCCTGTGGGGGCCACAGTGCTTAGAGTGGTGGTGTTTGGGGCAGATCACATGGCAGGGAGGGTTGCCCGTGCGTATAGCAGTCTGAGGAGGAAAGAAAGAGACTGCCCTCATCTTACCAAAGCTTTTAGGATGAGGTTTTTTTTTGTGCCCATGAGGAGAGATACAGCCACAGTCAACTCCATTAAGAACCCTGGTTCTGCACTGCAGCTCTCAGTGAGTCCAATGAAACCAGCCATCTCTTGCACTGTGAGTGAAATCAATTTAAAAACACTGTGGTATTGTTCACTGCACATTACACCTAATTTGTTTATTAGTTCAGATCTGAATGTGTGTGTTTTTTCTGACAAAAAACAGATACAACTTTATATATTTATATATACTACCTCTTATACTGAAAATTAAATACATCAATTCACTTTTAGAGTATTAGAGCAAACTAGAAGTTGGTTAGATTTATTATTATTTTAAAACTGTGATTTATTTTAAATTTGTTTGATAGTTAGATACTTTTGACTGTTTACTATACATCGCTGAGGTGTTGCAGCTGGTTACTAGGCATTAAGGGCCATTTAACTGGCTACTAGGCATTGTATTTTATACATTTCCAAGCATTGTTAGCTTGTTTTAACATGTTGCTAGGCATTGCTATTTTTCTTACTTTACAAAGAATGCTAGCATGTTTTAGCATATTGCTAAATGTTTGAATTATTGGCTTAATTGGATAGTCTATCAAATGACCCTTCTGGGATTTTTGAATGTAAAAACAAAAGCACGTTTCCTGCAAAACACTCTGTTCCAGTGACTCTTTTTACTGACTGGATTTAAATCACAAAAAAGCAAAGACCTAGATCTTCATTACCTGTATAGTCACAATAAAACCTGCAAAACAATTATTTTGTTTTCATGCCTTGTTAATGTAGATATTTATATCTTAGGTGTTATTACAATAACATCAGTATTAATTTGTTGGCAGGATCTCAGTGCAAACAGGATGGAGGACAGCACTAATGATATAGCTAATCTGCTGGGAATGCTGGATCCCTGGTATGAGCGTAACACTCTGAGCCTGCTGGAGCTGCCAGTTAATGTGGTGTGCCAGGTGAAACTTTTGCATGCACACATATCCACACAGACTCTTTTGTTTATCTTATTTACACGAACAGAGAATACACACATATTCAAATAAGCTGTAAGAAGAACAAGCCATTAGTATGCTTTAATATGGGGGAAGGAAAGCAGTTTATGTTTGCACACATACGCACACAGACAAAACCACATTCCATAAAACCACTCTTTTAAAAGAGGAACTTGTATATATGTGAAAGTGTGTGTTGAATTGTTTTATCACCATGGCAATAAAGAATTTTTTTGATCCTTCCTGAATGACTTAATATATATAATTAATTAAATTATAATTAAAATTTCATATGTTAAACGTTCTGTCTTAACAGCAAACATCAAAGATCGAATCAGAATCTGAGAGCACTGGTGAGGAGCGTTTGCCGATCTTCGCTGATCTGGTGCTCTATTACTGCCGCCATGCGGCCCGTCCTGCCCTCATTCAGCTCTACCAGGCAGAGGTGATTTAAAAAATGTTTTAATGACAATTCCTTAGAATATAACCTAGTTTCATTTATTTTACATTTTTTTAGTCATAATTCACACAATATCTTTTTAATACATAATTCACAAAGTTACATTCATTTTTTCCATTAGTTTTCATGATTTTTCTAAAACATGGAAAACATATTAATGAATAAGTATTACAGAGAATGGTTTTAAAGATGTTTAAATTAATCTATTTGTTGTGACTAAAGATTTGATTTTGCTCTTGGCTGTAGTTGACACTCGCTGGAGGAGAGAGAAGGATTGAAGTGTTTATTCACTCTCTGGAGTTGGGTCACACAGCTGGTACAAGAGCCATCAAGGCCATGGGTAAGTCTGTTCAAACAGCAGTGTTTTACTTCTTTGTGAATGCCCCATTTAATTGAATAATAAAGACCTGTTACAGAGCCAAATGCATATTAAGAGCAATATGGCTATGTTTACAATTGGCATTAACTTGTCCATATGGGAGTTGGCCCTTTTCATTTAGACACACATCTGTATACTAGTTTTTCCCTGTGAACTGTCTAGCTACACCCTAGCAACCATTTACGGTTCTTAGCAACCATGTAATGAAATGAATAAGCCATGTCTCATTAGCATTAGAACATTGCAGAGACATGTGGGTGGGCTTATTTGACTGGGGCTGTCAATAGGCTTTGGGCATTGGCCTGGTAACTTCTTAGCCACACTCTAGCAACCACTTAGAGCACCCTAGCAACCGCATAACTTCATGAATAAGCCCTATTTCAATATATCTATCATGCTAAAACATGTTCAATATATCTATTACGCTAAAACATCATGCTAAACAGGTTAGTATCATGCTAAAACATGCTAGCATCATGTTAAGTCATGTTAGCATCATGTTAAGTCATGTTAGCATCATGATAAATCATGTTGACATCATGCCAAATCATAGTAGCATCATGCTAAATCATGCTAGTATCATGCTAATTCATTTTGTGTGCACATATTTTAACAATATGAGAGGTATAAATGACAATTCACTTGTAATACTAGTAATAAAAACTACTAATAGAACTACTTAAAAAAAGTTTCAAAAACACTAGATAGTACTGACATCTTTAAAGAGAGTTTGTTATGTCTTAAGTAACAAGTGGGATTATGTGTGAAAAGATTTGTGCATTAAGCTTTGTTGTGTAAATACAGGCAAATTTGTAGTGAATTATCACTGTTCTCAGATGTCAAATTCTTACAATAAATGGAGGAACAGAAGCAAACAAAAAAGTTTAAAGTCTTATCTAATAAACTGTTCATATTTTTCAGGCGCTGCAAGTAAGAGATTTGGCATTGATGGAGACCGTGAGGCAGTTCCATTGTCATTGGAAGTCACTTACAACAGAGTAAGATGAGTTTTTAAAAATGGCAAATCATACAATACCAGCAACACAATTTTCTCATTCCTCTTTTTATTTCAATACAGGTACATATCAGTGGCAGAAGTCAAAAGACGAAAGCAGAGAAGTCCTGCACCTCTATCAACCTGCTGAAAGCCTGTCGAACTCCCGAAGAATTAGGTAAAAGTAATGTTGAATTAATCAAAGACAGAAAACATATAAGACATTGTTTACTCAAAAATTTTGTTAATTTACTTACCCATAAGTCATCCACGGTTTAGGTGACATTTTGTCTGCAGTAGAACAGTAAAGACTTTTTCATAATCAAAAAAAAGTCCTTGGTGATTTATAACATGTAAATTCACGGGTGCATTCTCTTTGAAAATCAAGAAAGCAAATATAGGAAGCACAAAATTAATCCCTGTGGTCTGGTGCCCCAAACTTTTTCATTTTAGGTAAACAATCATTTTAATTTCAAACCATGGTTTGCACAACTATTGGGGTATAGTTTTACCATACATTTACCATCCACAGTTCAAATCAATTGGGCACAAAAAGACAGATAACTTTATATGAACAATACAGCTATTTAAATAATGTGATTTAAAGTTTAACAATGCACTTAAATAAACAGTAACATTTGTTTCCCATGATTTGACTTAAAAAATGTAAATGTTTATATTAGATTTTCAGATGCAAATGTCCATAAACATCCATCACCAATCAGACATGCTTCCTTTTTCTGTTTCTTTAGATTCTAAAATGGAGTGTCTTAATTTGACAATGACAGAAGTGCTAAAGAGACAAAACTCTAAATCAAAGAAAGGCTACAATCAGGTGAGCAGGAAGGAAACGGGGAAAAAAACTGAGCTGTGGTTTAAACAGCCTGAAACAAACTTAACACAAACACCTACATTTACTTCTTACATGTGGTTTCTGCAGAAATTTGTAGTAGTCAACAAACAACATGTTTTACCAAGAGCAAACATTTCGGTTTTTATATACCTGTCTCTCCACCAGTTTACAAGATATGGCTTGTGCTTTTACCCATTTGTGTTTAATGGTGTCAGTCATACTCTCATTTTTACAGCGTGAGTGGTTACTCTGGTTCAGTTACACCACATACTGACTGTACTTATTTTGTTACTGTAGATTATTTTGTTACTATTGAAAATGGAAACACTGTTTGTTAAAAATGATTAAGGATTAAAATAAATAATAGAGAAAATAATACAGATCTAGACCTAAATTTGAGCAATTATAGATCTAACATTTTGGCTAAGGGAAAAGTCTGTGTTTTTATTAGAGTTAACACAGTCATGTTGTCCCAGTGTGCACCACGAAATTTTCTTTTTTGGCATTAATGTCAAGGTCTGTTTTAATAGGGGTTTGTAAGCATTAATCAGAGAAATCATTAAAAAGCATTTTAACACCTTTTTGAATTTATTTTTCAAAAAGTCCTTTTTTCAAAACAATCTCTTTATCTAAATTTGATTTATTTCTTCCATTACTGCAACACTTTCCTCAATTTACAACCTAATATTTTAATATGTCATTGAAACCTAACATATTTTTTAAAATATGGCAAACCTGATAGATAATGTGTAGATTCTGCACATGAATTTGAAAATAAAACTCCTAATTTTCCATACAATTGGCCTGCTGTGATAATCATACATGGTAATAAAATGGTGTTGAGGATTTCGCTAACAAGATCAGGTACTTCCCTAGGTTTCCCTGTGAGAAAATGGTAATGGTAAATATGCTAACATAGATTAGGCTAAAATGTTTACAAATATGTTGGGATTCAAGTGGCAGTATTTCTGTTTTACTTGTTTTCTCATATGTTTCAGCAAATCACCACCACACAGGTAAAGGTGGATAAGGTTCAGGTTAATGGAACTTGCAACACCACCTTCGCAGTTTGTCTGGACCAAGATGAGAAAAAAATTTTACAGAGTGTAACCAGGTACAGAGTTTCATTTATTAATATTAAGGGGGTTAGAATGAATAAAAAAATGTGGGGAATAAATTATGTAACAACTATTTACTGTATTTAGAACAATATTCTCTGTCTTATAAGACGTTCAAACAACAAAAGATTTACAGTATATTTGTTATGCCTTCCTTGTTACATGACACCTAGTGGTATACATATTCACATTTTACTTAATAGAAAATTCTCCCTCTGAGAATTTCTCAGAGGAACATCACTGTGATATGCACTGAGAAGTGATTGCCTAAAATTTAGACTGTCAGACAAACCATTTAGTTTTCTCTGTCTGCAGATGTGAGGTATCAGTTTGTTATAAGCCAGATAATTCCGCTGACTGGACAAGAAGAAAGGTGTGCTCATCTCAGATCCAGCCTCTGCATCCAACCTTCTGCTCTTTGCTTTGCCTTCCTGTTGCCACTTTTAGTGGACCCCAGCCTTAGACTAGACAAAAACATTATTTTAAAAGAAGACCCTTAATTGAAGTCTGACTAAAACTAAACCTCTATATCTCAGTTTTAAGCTTTCCACTACTTTTATTGTTAATTGACTCTAAGTATAACTCAGGCCTAGTTGAAACCCTAGCCTGAGTTACATTGTACTGAAGATATTTTTATGGACAATAAGGTAATTTAGCCTAACGTGGAACGACTTGTGGATTCATGACCAACACATCTGAATCTGGTTTTTTTAAGATTTCTAGATTTGGTACTTTGAATTTGATGTTCTGACTGGAACAAATTTGGAACTGGACCCTGGCTTGGCTTATATATATCCACCCAGCACATTGTTGTATATCATTTCATTTTTGTTTTGCCTTGAAAAGAGAGTTTACCCAAAAATTTTAATTTTCATCATTTACTGTTTTAAATGTAAGCATGTCTTTCCTCTGTAAAACACAAAAGTTATTTTTTAAAATGTTTTTCATTTTTTGTATTTTTTTGTAGATTTGTTCGTTTTTTTGTTTGTTTTTCCATAAAATGAAAGTTAGTGGGGCTATAAAAAAATCAACTTGTCTTCAAAATATGTCCTTTTATGTTCTGCAGAAGAAAGCCATATTCTTTAGATTTTAAATGTCATGGGAGAGTAAATGTTGACAGAATTTTTATTTTTGGATGAACTTCCTTAAACGGAATACCTCTTATTGTAGTTTTGTCTATTGACCAGCAGTGGTCACTGTAAACCAATAGTTGAGTACAACCCTGTGGTCACTGGAGGTGGATAAAATACAGTAGTCCAAAAAAGTACAAATTTACAGCAAAGCACAAAATGTTTCAGTAAAGTGCATGAATGGTCATTAAAACCTTTCCTTTTTTATCACACAGATAAAATGTGTGATCTATATTTATTCCCCAAAATGTTTGGAAAAACTGTCATTTGTTTTGGTCTGTCACCCCTCAGGTTGTTTTAAAAATACTTAGACTATATATTTTAGCAAGGATATGAAGTAAAGGTGTACAACATTTTTATCTAGATTGCTTCCTCTATCTCAGGGCAAACATTTTTTAATTAATGTCCATCCTTCTTTATGTAAAATTGTAGATACATTCCAGTCATACTACATTTTGTTGTGACAATAATAATGTTGTGGGTACAGACGAAAATGACTAGTGCAACTGAAATGTACAATGTTATACATGTTGTCTTTTGTCATTCTTTTGGTAACCTAGAAAATTAATACGGTACTTTCCATGTGATTTTATTAATATTGTGCAATAAGTGACTTTATATTTGTATATTATAACATCAAATTTAATAGATTAAATAAAATCACTTTCCTGTTTTACTCATAAGTCAGTGTGTGCTAATTGGGAATGTTACATGGTTACATAACTGATGATATTGCAATTCAGTATTTTTACATCACAAAGCAATAAATCTTCATTAAATACTTTTATGGATACAGTTAAAATGATTACTGATTTTTGATACTGTTGTCACAATGTTACACAGAGCTTAAACATGTTTTGACATTGTACCCCACGGTCAAATGTCAGATTAATAGTTAAACAATGACATATATTCATCAGAATAGTAGTCTTCCATGTTCCAAATCTTAGAACCAAATTGGAGTTACATTTCAGCTGTGATCAAGTGTTCTAAATTACCCTTTTATTTTTTAAAAATAAAATAATTCTGTTCCCTTATTTATTTATACACTGATTAGCCACAACATTAAAACCACCTGTCTATTGTGTGGGTCCCCCTTATGCTGCAAAAACAGCTCTGATGTATTAAGGTATGAAATCCACAAGACCTCTGAACGTGTTCTGTTGTAGCTGGCACCAAGACATTAGCCGCAGATCCTGCAAGTACTGCAATTGAAAGGTGGGGTCTCCATGGATCGAAATTGTTGGTCCAGCATAACAAATATTCTGAATTGGCTTGATCTGTGGAATTCACAAGAAATGCCACTGCCATGGGTAGGTCATACTCGTAACATCCACATGAATGCTAAGACCAGCAGAACATTTCTAAAGAGTATTGCCAAATTGTCCTGCCTACCATGAACACCTGACAAGACTTGCCATTTTGGAGGTGTTCTGATCCAGCTGTCTTAGCTAGCCACCATTTGGCCCTTGTAAAAGTCACTTAGATCTTTTTGCTTGCTCATTTTTCCTGATTCCAACACATGAAATTAAAGAACTTTTTACTTGCTAATCAATGTTATACACTTCACCTGTCAGTTGTTTCAGTGTTGTGGCTGGTCAGTGTAAAGCCTGCAGCCTGCAAACTTGCAGTTACACTTTATTTTAATGTGTCTTTGTTACAGTATAATTACACGTTTTTTTTACTAAGTAATATGAATTAACAACATGTTCTTACTATAGAGGTAGTGCTGGGATTAGTGCTTGGGTTAGGATTAGTTGCATGTACAGTATCTCACAGAAGTGTATTTTCTGATATCTTCTCAATATTTTATGATATCTTTTCATGTGACAACACTGAAGAAATGACACTTTGCTGCAATGTAAAGTAGTGAGTGTACAGCTTGTATAACAGTATAAATTTGCTGTCCCCTCAAAATAACTCAACACACAGCCATTAATGTCTAAACCGCTAATGTCTAACTGTAGTTCCCCAGTGCCAGCAGCACTCATGCAGCCCCAGACCATGACACTCTCACCACCAGAACTTGAACTTTGGTGATAACACCAAATTTAACACACCTGCTCCCAATTCACACCTGAGACCTTGTAACACTAATGAGTCACATGACACTGTGGAGAATATTTGGGCCCAGTTTGGGTATTTTCACTTAGGGGTGTACTCACTTTTGTGGTACGTGGTTTAGACATTAAAGGCAGTGTGTTGGGTTATTTTGAGGGGGCAGCAAATTTACACTGTTATACAAGCTGTACACTCACTAATTTACATTGTAGCAAAGTGTCATTTCTTCAGTGTTGTCACATGAAAAGATATCATAAAATATTTACAAAAATGTGAGGGGTGTACTCACTTCTGTGAGATACTATAATTATGCAACAGTTATCACTAACTTTTATTACCATTTTTATTCTTGTTCTGTGTCACAGCATGTTGTTTAGAGCAAAATTTTGAAGTTTATGCGATGCTTGATAGGCAGCCAGTGCAGTGTGGACAAAACTGGGTTAATATGGTCATGCGTTCTCGTAAGAACTCTGGCTGCTGCATTCTGAATCATCTGGAGTTTTTTTATTAATCCTGCAGGGCAGCCACCTAGTAGGGCATTGAGTAGGGCATTGCAATAATGAAGCCTTGATGTCATGAATGCATGAATTCATTTTTCGGTGTCTGACTTGGAGAGCATGTGTCGTAGTTTTTATATATTTTTTTAGATGGAAATGCAGTTTTACAAATATTGGAAATGTGGTGTTCAAAGGACAAATTGCTATCAAAAATGACACCCAGATTCTTGGCAAATGAAGCAGGCTTTATAGAGTATTCATCAAGAATGAGACAGTGTTCTGGATTGTTCTGTGTGGAAGATTTTGGTCCAATAAGTAAAACTTATTTTGAATTTAGTAGTAAGAAGTTGCTAGCCATCCAGGTTTTGATATCGACTATGCATTCTGGGCCTAGAAGAAATATACAGCTGAGTACCATCAGCCTAACAATGAAAACTTAACTCCATGTCTCTTAATAATGGCTCCTAGAGGTAGCATGTACAGGGTGTAAAGTAGAGGCCCAAGCACTGAGCCCTGAGGTACTCCATACTGAACTTTTGCACAGAATGACACTTTTTCACTCACAGCAACAAACTGGAATCGGTCAGTAAACCATGCCAGTGCAGTTCCGTTTATGCCAAGTCAATTTAGTAGAATGCTGTGGTCAGTAGTGTCAAAGGCTGTGCTAAGGTCGAATAACACTAGAAGAGAGATGCAGCCACGATCAGCTGACAAGAGCAGATCATTTGTCACTCTGATGAGAGCAGTCCTGTACTATGGCGTGGTCTGAATCCTGACTGAAAATTCTTGCATATACCATTTCTTTCCACGAAGGACCACATTTATGAAGACATTACCTTTTCCAGTATTTGTAAATAAAAGGTAAATTTGAGATGGGTCTGTAATTTACTAGTTCCCCTGGGATCAAGTTGTCATTTTTTAATAAGGGGTCTGAGCCAGTTTGTAGAGTTTTGGGACATATCATAACACCAATGATGAATTAATTATACTATCTAGAGGATCTATACTTTCAGGAAGCATCTCTTTCAGCATCCTGGTAGGTATAGGATCTAGCATACATGTTGTAAATTTAGATTATTTAATTATTTTTGACAGTTCATCCCTATTTATAACAGAGAATGACTGGTTATGATGGTTATGATGCACCATCCAATGTGATTGTGTTGCAGGCAATTGCATGTCTATAATATCTTCTCTGACAGTATCTATTTTGTTATTAAAGAAATTCATAAAATCATCACTACTATAATATTGACAACTGTCAGAAGCACATGATGCTTTATCTTTGGTTAATTTAGCCATAAATATACCAAATAAATATATAATAAATATCTAGGGTTGTGTTTTTTCTTTTAGAAGTTTAAAAAATAGGCAGATTTGGATCTTTTTAGGGCCTTTCTGTAATTTGAAACACTCTCCTTCCATGCTGTATGGAATACCGTTCCGTTTTCCGGGTTGCTCTTTTTAGGGTGTATGTATGTTCGTTATAACACAGCATTGGGCTGCTGTCCTTTATCTTTTTTAACCATAGAGGAGCAACTTTGTCTAAGGTGTTAGAAAAGAGGGAGTTAACATCAAGGTGTTCAAAGCTATCTGTTACACTAAGGAATTGAGAGTTCAGGTATATTGTTGATGAAACAATCTTTAGTGGCAGAAGTTATTATTCTACTGTATTTGAAGCAAGGAGCTGATTTTGCAACCATAGGTAAATGTATTATACAGGATACCAAATTATGATCATAGATGTCTTCACTCTGTTGCAGGATGTTAATGTCCATTTACACATTTACACCATAGGACAGTATTAAATCTAAGGTATGATTACGACAATGAGTGGGTTCTGACACGTGTTGTGAGACACTGATAGAGTGCAAAATGTCTTTGAAAGCCAACCCCAATGCATCCTTTTCATTGTCCATGTGGATGTTAAAATCACCAACAATTAAGACTTGATCTGTGGCCAGTACTACTTCTGATAAGTCAGCAAATTCTTTGATAAAGTCTGTGTTGTACCCTGGTGGCCTGTAGACAGTAGTCAGTAGAAATTACAAACTCTGCATATTATTTACCCCAGATTAAGTTATATGGCCTCTGTTTTGTTTACATTCGCCTTGTGCTCTCCGGTCATGCGTCTTGGCCCCGCCCCCTTGTTCTCTTGTCTCGTATGCGCTAATTTTGCACACCTGTTTGTCATTGTCTTTGCCCTATTTAATGCCCCTGTGTTATCTGTCTTGTGTCGGTTCATTCCTGCTTCCTAGTCCTGTTTTTCTGGTCCCTGTATTCTGGTTCCTGTTCTCCCGTGTTGTGAGTCTTGTCAGGTTTTTTGTGCCTTGTCCAGCCGTGTTTTCCGTTTCATTTTACTCCGGTTTTTTTGGAGATCCTTAGTTCCTGTTTTGCAAGCCTGTTTTGTTATCCGTTTTTACCCCCTTGCGGGTTGTTGTTTTGTTTATTTATAAATAAAGAGATTTTTCTGTTAAACGCTGTCTGCGACTGGGTACAGAGGCCGACTTGCGCAGCTACGTGGGGCCCTTTCCTCCATAGGAGGGACAGACCCACTTTTAGTACGCCATGAAGGCATAGCAGAGGGACATGGCTGAGCCCCTCATCGGCGCTTACTTGCTGGCCGGCCTCAGACACCCACCACTGCTAAAAGAGTGCAATTGACTGGTCATTTTGACCTTCTGGGACCTGGTGTGGGAGTTGTGTCGTTGGGAGGTGGAGCAGGAAGCTTCTCCCGCGGGTCTTCTTCCCGTCCCATCTCAGTCCTGTCGGGGTCCGGCCTCTGAGGGTCTGTCCTTGGGCTGTATCTCCCTTGGGGCCGCGCTCGGGAGTGTCCAGTTGCCTGAGGGCCCTTCTGAGCGGGAGGGCTTTCTGGTCCCCAGGTCCAGGAGGAGAGGGACCATCTCAGGACTCCATTGAGTCGGTGGTGGAGCCCGTCCTGGATCCTGCTGCGCATGTCGCTGCCCCACCAAAGCCAGCACTGTACATGGTCATCTCATGTTCCCACCGGAAGAAGGGAAGGGGGAAGATCACCACGTCTCCTGTGTCTGTTTCTGCATTTGAGCCTCCTGTGTCTGTTCCTGCGCTCGAGCCGCCAGTGTCTGTTCCTGCGCTCAAGTCTTCTTTGTCTGCTTCTTCCAAGAAGAAGAAGCGGAAAGGGAAGTCTGCTCTTCCCCCAGGGCCCCTGCCCAAGCCTCTGGAGATGTCCGTGCCCATGCCCAAGCCTCTGGAGATGTCCGTGCCCAAGCCTCTGGAGATGTCCTTGCACGTGCCTGAAACCCCGGAGATGTCTGTTCCCGAGCCTCCGGGTGAATCAGTTTCTGTTCCTGTCTTTGTCCAGGCGACAGCATCTACACCTCCTGTCTGTGTCCCTGTCCCTGTCTCTGTTCCTAGGTCCGCCTCGGCGTTCCCAGCTCCTGTCTCAGTCCTTGTCTCTGTTCCTGAGGCCGCCCCGGCACTCCCAGTCCCTGTCTTTGTTCCTGTCTCAGTCCCTGTCTCAGTCCCTGTTCCAGTGTCGGTTCCCAGGTTGGTCCCAGTGCCTGCTCCCGGGCCGGTTCCTGTGGCGGCGGTTCATCCTGGCCATGTTCCGGCGCCAGGGCGTCCAGGTTCTGCTCCTAGGCCGGGCCCTCCAGTGATGGATCCTACATCTCGGTTCCTGGGTCCACAACCTGTGGCAGCGGCTCCCCCTGCTGGTTGTCCCTATCCATGGCCGGCTACTCCCACCATACCTCTGTAGGCCTGGACTGTTCCACCGAGATCTGGCCCCTGGGGTCCTGGGGATTCCCCGGCGTGGGCTCCACCGGGCCATCTGTCCTTGGTCCTCCTCCTGTACTCCCTCCATTTGATAATCCTGTGTTTTTGTTTCTGTTATTTCTGTTATGATGCCCTTTTTACTTAATGTTCTCCCTGTCTTGTGTCAGGTCTTGTTCCTGTCCTTGTGTCCTCTGTCTGCCTGTAGTCTAATCTGTTTGGTCTGTCTTGTCTGCCTGTTTTGTCTATTCTGTCTGCCCGGTTTAGTCTGTTTATTGGTCTGGTCTGGTCAGTCCTGTCTGTCTTGGTCCTGTCTGCCCACCAGTCCTGTCTGTCTTGGTCCTGTCTGACCGCCAGTCCTGTCTGCTCTGGTCTGTCTGTCCTGCTCGGTCTGTCTGGCCTGTTTGCCAGCTCGGTCCATCTGTCTGCCTGGCTTATTTGCATGGTCTGCCTGGTCAATCTGCCCTGCCTAGTCTGTCTGTCATGTCCTGCTCGGTCCGTCTGGGAGAACCTGTTTGAAACTGTAATAGGAACGGGAGAGCTGTGTTTTGTCCCGCGGCTATGAGGCCTCACAGTCACAAAGTTTGTCTACAACTGGAACCGAACAATGTATGGACCTAGTAGTATCTAAAGTCTGCTCTAAAGTGCTATCACTCTTACTATCCTCAAGTAAAGTTTGGATGCGTGTCTCTAATTCTAAACATCTTCTCTGTCAGCCTAACTATTTCCCTACATTTATCATGTGTAAAACCCTCAGCGCTGACAGAGAAGGCTACACTAAACATGTTGATAATCACTCTTACTTATTAATGCAACAACCATTTGTATTGCATTAGTTCTTGCATAACTACCTTTTAAGTATGAAATAGGAAAAGTATTTTAGAAAACTATCACAATCTTATTAGACAACAAAAACAACACACCCAAAAATATCAATGCAGCTTAATCTACAAAATATTGTACATAAACAGGGTTCCCTATCAAAAGCTACTCTCAATGGTGCATTTTATAACACTAATGATAATGTTAAACAAACACGTCATCCAGGAATACTAAAAGAATGAGGTCTGCTAAAGACTTCTTCTAGCTCAGCATCCTCATCCTGATGAAAGTCCTTAAAGGACTAAAAAGATGGAACTGTAAATCCAGTCAGAGGTTGTCCACTTAGAGGGAAAGATAAGTCTCTTTGTCCTACAACATGCTGATTTGTATATGGAATTTGATTGGATGTCAAGGTGGAAACATTTAGGAGTTTTATAATGTTACTATAAACCAAATTTATCAAAATATAATGACATTAATGTTCAGGAAATCAAAAATACAACTCATAGATACCAAACATAGATACATGTGATCTTGATTATGTAACGATAAACCGTTCACACTGGGATCCATTTGCAGCTTTACTAGAACAGTGAGTCAGGCAAAGGTCAAGTACTAGCAAACAGGATTGATAAGGGCAAGGCAGAGACAAAGCATAACAGGCAAGGGTCGAGGCAGGCAGCAAACAATCACAAAACCAATAGTAAATCCAGTAATCGGGGCAGGCAGCAAACAAAGAGCAGCAAAAAGAGAAAGGTAGTATAAACAGTCCAAGGTCAAAATACAGGTAATCAGAATACAATGGAAACCACTAAGAATTGTAGATGTGGCAAAACAAGACTTCGCAATGATAATCTGTAAACCACAGGTTTAAATATGGAGGCTAATAGAGTTCAGGTGTTCAGAGAGGTTAATCACAGGTATGAGGCATGATGGGAAATGGAGTCCAGTTGGAATGAACCCTGGTTAGTTCTCCGGTGATGGTTCCCTCTGGTGGCACAGAGTAGGTGGAGCAGAGATCTCCTCTGTAACAGATTAACCGAGTAACTCTAAAACAATTATCTGTGTTAGAGTTTTAGAGAAAAATCTGTTATGCATTCTCAAGTGAATATGCAGAAGTAAAAAAAAAATATTTATTTGTCTGTCTCAAAAAAACAATAGTGAATCTCTCTACATTACATGCATCTCTGTGATAATTACAAATTGGGGTATATGTAGTTATATTAATGAAATATAACTATTGTGTGTCTGATCTGTCACTACACAGAGAAACTGGCAGGGTGGAAATTACTGCCATATTTTTTCTTGGCTCTTAAGGACAGTAGAGAGGAGCTACAGCATGTAGTTTGCCCACTGCCCTACACATTTCAGTGGCATTCCCCCTACTGCAATACTGGAACAGATGTATTTACTGGCACAAGAGCTGCAAACTCTTTTGACCAAAGAGGACATAGAGCATGTAAGGCTATTACAGTTCCCAAAAAAGATGGGAGGGGCTGCATTCAATTTTAGATCTTTGCGATCTGAACTGTTTTCTCATAACATACAAGATGCTAATGATTAAAGTGATTGTGTCTCAGATCCAATGCAATGATTGGTTTGTCACAATCAAGCTCAAGTTTGCATATTTTCATATAGAAATTTTGCCACAACACAAGAAGTTCCTAACGTTTGATTTCGGAGACAAAGCCTACCAGTATTAGGTCCTTCCATTTGATCTAGCCTTGTCACCCTGCACATACACAATGTGCATGGATGCAGCTCTGGCTCCACATTCTAAATTGCATAAATGACTGGTTGATTCTGGCCCAGTCCCAGGAGCTTGTGCTTTAAAATCGGGATGTCATCCTTGCTCATCTCGAATCTCTTGGGTTGAGACTCAGTGCCAAGAAAAGCATTTAAAGGGTCTCATTGTGACTGCTTCCATGGTTATACCTTTGGGCCTCTTGCACAAGACCATTTCAGTGGGTCAGAGTCAAAGGATTTCATCCAACAACCAATCCCCAGAGGCAGATAAGGGCAATGTGCAGCTGGCTTCATACAATTTCTATGCAGTTCAGATGGTAGATGCTAACAATAGACTCTTCCTGCATAGACTGGGGTGCAGTCTTAGGTGGTCTTCAAGCCAAAGGGATCTGGAATTGGTGGCTGTATTTCTGGCCTTAGAAGTAACTCCTCCAGCAAGGGGCTACCATGTCTTGGTGCAGGTGAACAATACCATGGTAGTTCCCTACATCAACCACTAGGATGGACTGCGCTCACGCTGTCGGAACAGGCTAACACAGCAGGGGACGATGTTTCACCCCCAGGTGATATTTCACAGCCAGAGCTTTAGAATCTTCATGTTTGGCCCCTGATGGCATGTCTTCGAGAGACGGTGGACTACATGGCATGCAGACCCAGTTTACTTACAGATTTCCATTGCTTCAGTTCTTGAGAAATGATCAGCAGGCACATATCCTGCTACTCTTAGTGTTTTTGTGGCTGCCATCTTGGCTTGCCATGCTCTGATTGACAGGATTATTACTTCTCTAAAAAGAATTGGGCATATGCAGGCTCTGTGGATCTCACTGTCCTTCTTAGACCTGCCCCTGCACAGGTTATTTTGCACCCTCACCCTGACTATCTTCCATTCTCTACTGTGTATCTGGCATTCGATAAGCCTTCTGTCACCCACCATTCACTACGGCAGAGCAGGAAAGGCTCCACTCACTGTGTCCAGTATGAACCCTTCAAAATTTCACCTCTAGAAGTAAGGGCAAATTTTACTAAAGGAGTAGCATCCTTTAGGTCTTTAGCAAGAGGTGCCCCTTTGCAACAAGTATATGATGCGACAGGTTGGTCAAGTCGGCACACAGTTATCAGGTTTTATAGTTTGGATGTCTATGCTACTGCTGGCTCCCATGTCCTTGAGTGTACATCCCAAGGTCATGCCTGAGACACTTCCATTGTGGCAGTATTGGTATTCTCATTCATATTAGTGTTCTGAAACACAGCATCGAGAGCAGTTTTTGATAGGGAACATCTTGGGTTATTTGACTGTAACCCTGTTCCCTTAAAAAGCGGGAACGAGATGCTAACCCAAGACGTACACCAACTAAAAATAGCAGGCAAATGAAGATGATTTTTGTTCCTGTTACTCTCTTTATATGAGTTTACTGTCTGCCGACCTTTGCTTCTAAACAAGGATGTTAGAAGACACCTAAAAAGTCTAAACAATACACATGCAAACAGTTGCAGACAATAGCACTAAACAATACACATGCAAACAGTTGCACACAAAGCCTAAGGTTGCATAAGCCAGCCATCTATCATATCTTTCTCTAACATGCACACACACACACACACACACACGTCTTCTAATTTCCTCCCAGTTTTACAAACCTCAGCCTTCTCTCAACACCCAATATTTATAAAGCATTATATAGTATTTATGCACAACAATGTTTATGAAATTGTTAATTTAGTACTCTTTTCATGAATTTGTCTGCATTTATATTCGTGTATTTGAAATGTATTGGTTAAATATTTCTGTCTCTGTATAAATATATATATTAAACAGTAAGATATGTACTATAGTACTCTGTATGAATATATGATGAAAAACAAGAACCTGTTAAAACTGTGTTTTATAATCAAAACGTTTGGTGTATTCTAAATGACTATTAGTTTTATTTGAGTGAAGTTTTTCTGTGTAGTAAAGATTTAGCCTAAAGAGAAAAGTTAAAATGGTAAGCATAACCTTTTTCTCTCTCTGGCTTTTCTGCCTTTTCTGGCCAGTTCTAAATATATCTCAGTCGTGTGTTCCGCCCCCACATTTAGGGAACAGGATGTGTGTCAGGTCCTGTCATTTGCCGTCTATGACAGAATGAAAGCCAAGTGAGCAACAGGAAGCCTGTGGTTCATCGAGCTGCTCTTTCTGTGTTGATACAGCGCTCTTGACCCTGTTTCACTTCACTTGTTCACTGCCTATTTATGCAGGATCAGGGGCTTAATCTTTGCATACTGGCTTTGTTATTGTGCAGCATTCGGTTTACAGTCTGCAGACTGCTTTATGTTGTTTAACTGGATATGTGAGACTTTCACCCACTTTGTCTACACACCCACATTGGACATTTATTTCACACACTAAGCCACTGTTCCTCCCTAAATACTCCTTCTAAACTTTCCTCTGTTATGCCTTCCTTCCCTCACACACTCTCTCTCTCTCTCTCTCTCTCTCTCTCTCTCTCACTCTTTCTCGTCCCTCCCTCTCTTTCACTCAGCCTTGAGTCAGAATTGCAATTGTCCTTAGCGACAGCCACAGCAGTTAGAGGAAGTGTTACACAGTGTGCAGTTCTCACTCTGACTATATGACCAGCACATGCATTTTATACATGTGACATATGATGTAGACCATTAAAATTCTCAAGGACAAAAGGTAAGGGAGTGGAATTCTTTATATTTTTTGGACTTCAGCATTTAATTGATACTGAACGATGATGCTTGCAGGGGGTGGCTGTTAATTGTATTGTAATTTAGCTCCGAGAAACCAAGCTATCGGAAAGTTGCATAATTTGTGAGCTGACAGTCACTGAAAAGGACCTTTGTTAACTTCCAGTTATTTTGGCTGCAGTTGTTTTGGGCAACTGAGTGACAATTAACTATAAATCATGGGCTGAACATAACAATTGCTTTTGTTCCTGTTTCTTTTCCATTTTCTCACCTAACTCCTGGAAGTGGATTCTCGAAATAATTGTTTTATTGAAATTCTTGCTTAGCAAAAAAATATCTGAGGCTGTTAGCTATCAGAGACTATGTTTACATAGACAACAATAATCCAATATTAACCTGATTAAGACAATACTCTGATTAGTTTAAAAACTTTCTGATAACCTTAATCTGGCTACAGTCATACTCGAAGTAAGCACAAATCAAATTAAGACATGTAAAGTATTCCTATTTTAGTCGCATTATTGAAGTGCATTACAGATGTACTCAGCTTAATCACACTACTAACTTAATTTGGAAGTTTTCACTGCATTTTGCAAGAGGACACGTGGCAGTGGTCAGCTGTTTGACGGCAAACAAGAATAAAATGTTGCCGAATGAAAGTACAGTGGAGGCCTGTTGCTAGAGAATTTGTGTCCACCGCCATATCTAAATATTTTTGTCCTGTAGCATCTGTTATCTTCTGCTAAGTCTATGGACATACATAGGAAAGTTATGAAATTTGGCATAAAGATTATGGAATTTGTGTCGATATCTTTTACCATTCACATTTACTATGTTCTGCGAATTTTTCGGCAAGCACAAAAAATGGATATGAAGCTGTATCTTGGCAATACTTTGGTATGTTGACACAAAACTAGGTATGTGTCATCACAGGCATGACCTGAAGGTGCATACACAGTTTCGTCACAGTGCCACCTACTGATCCAGAGATATGAAAAATTGTTTGCTTATAACTTTTGAATGCATTGGTCTTTAATGATAAGAGTGGTCTTTTCGGATTCCTTGAGGCATGCCGAGTGAAATGATATCTTTGACCATTTTGGCCATCACCTATAGTAAAGTTTGCTGTAAAATGTATTTAACAAACACAATTGTGTATCTTTACGAAACTTGGCATGGTTCATCATTACCATATTCTGAGGCAACCTGCAAAGTTTGGTGCCGGTGCCACCTAGTGGTCAAAAGATATAGAAACATTTATGAAAATGTTTGTAACGTAATTGAAACATATTTTCAAGCAACTTCTTTTGTTAGATTTTTGGCTCATGCCAAGTCCTATGATACCAAATTTGTCACAGTCAATGATACTCCCTGTCCATTTTGATTTTTATTAAAAACTAGAGAAAAAGCATCTAGAGACACTCAGACAACAAAATGTTATGGAATTTGTGTTGATTGCTTGAATCGCTCTCTTATATAATGTCAATGATTTTGATGGCATTTATATACAAAAACTTGTGCATTGACTTTGTAGGTGTTATTGTCACAACATCATAAATAAAAATTTATGACCACATCACCTATTGGTCAAATGTTGTATATTGTTTTATTGTGTTGTTGTATTGAGTTTTAATGAGTTTTACCTGTGTTTTTTGCTGCTTTTCCTAATCTAATTTTTTTCAATCCCACAGACATCCACAAATACTTCTCTTGTAGTGCTGTTGATGGGCTTGATTTATGTATCACAAAAAGCAGGAACGCTGTTAACAGCTGTGTTTTGTAATATAAAATGTTTATTTTAAAGCACTTGGAATTTTAAAGTAAATTTTGGGTATTTATTTTCCTTTAAGATCGTACTTAAGATGTCTCCTTACAGACATGCATACTTTCAGTTAAAACCTATAGTAAAAAATATTCAGCATCTTGAAAATAGAAGAATGAGTAATGTTAATGTGACTGGTGCCTTAATGAAGGTGTACAATGAATTGTTTTTACTTATAAACCTGCTTTATGTTAAATTCCGCTGCGGTTGTAATCTCCTAGTGGCCATATCTTTCATTCATTTATGGTCATCATGATGTTTATAGATTACTACTGATATAGTAATGTATTTGATATATTATTAATAATGTAATCTTTCTTTCAACAGTGGTGATTATATCCCGCCTTATGATTGTAAATACCAAGCTGCAGCATGGCATCTTGGAAATATTCAAGCAGTAATAACATTATGGACACAGCAGGTACTGAAAAAAAATTAAAAATAAAACAATATGCATCTGTGCAACAATATCTGTGCTGCAACATGATGAATATGTTTATGTTCATTCATATTTATATATTGTCAACTTTTTTCTTTAAATAAGAATTTGCAGCCATTGAATCTGAAATTTACCGCAGCCTGCTAACCATTCTGAGAGAAATGGACACTGAACAACTAGTTGTAAACAAAGGTATGATACAGACCAAACCTCATCCAAGTGCAGTGGATCTTTGACAAATTTGATTAATGTGAGTGCCGACGTGTTTGTTTTGTGTTTGGATTTCTGTCTTTTCATACACAGATTATATTTTGCCATTTAAAATCTAAAATCTATAGTTTTAGCCTTCTCACAAACAGTAAACCTTTTTGTTTTAATATATGCCTACTGCATTATTCACTAAACAAACAACTGACCCAGAAAATTATCTGGTTAGCTTAAAAGTGCATAATTTAGATAATCCTTGGGAAGCCAGTTGAACATTTTGTTCAGTTATATACCTCAAACTGTGTGAAGTATATAAATATATTGTGTGAAGTATATAAATAAATTAAATATAATTTGTTTTAAAATTATATGTTGGTTGTTAACCTCTTGTAAATCTCCAGCAATAGTTACATACATGCAAATGCAATAAATGCAATAGAATATGCATGCAAGGATGGATAAATGGATTTAGCCATGATTTAGTCATGTGCCATGTTAATTTAAACCAATGAAACCATGCAGTGATTATTCTATGGCTACGATGTGAGATCTTATTAGGATAAACAGCCGTTAACAGTGAAGTATTAAGTACAACAGTCCTAAATCATACTTGGTTTAGAATGTGCCTAAAAAGAAATTGTTTCTTTAAATATGTTCAGTGGGAGCCACAACCACATCAATTTTCAACAATATTAACAAACAAGGGACCAAGCATTAAACCATCTACTGCTGACTCTTGGTGCAGATTACATCATATCAGTGTTTAGATATTGGGTACAAAGAGTATTATGAGTTGTTTATGGTGGTTTTGTTTTAGGAATGCTGAGATGGACATTACATAAGAAGGTGCAAGGCAGTTCTCTAAGAAGTCTGGCTCTTGTGAGAGTAGCTGTCAAGGAACTTGAAAGAGTGAGTGATAAGTTTTTAATGTTTTTAATTCTTTAATAAGAAAATCATAAATTGAATCACAAATTAAGGGCTTTGGTGCTTGGCTCCTTTTGTATATAGGCTGAAAGGGCTGACTACAAGAAACATCTCATTCCACTCTTAAATACACTGATCTACACAGTAATGCAGGTAACAGAATTTTTTTTTACACTTTATTTTAACATGGTAGAACTGTTTGTTTGTAGTTATTTTCATACACTTTTTAATAGTAGCTTTTACTATAAGCTTGATGACCTAAAGTTAGATATATAAGTTTGCTCATGCCCATTACATTTTTTGGAGATGTTGCCAAAGTTCTTATGGGTTTAGGCTGTCTCAGATCTTTTTGTCTCCAAATGTTTCCAAAGAACATTTGGAAATCTAACTAATGAAAGAGCAACCTCTGCAATAAAATGTTTCTCTGGTTACCCTCATGTTGCTTGAAACTCATATGGCTTTTCTAACATGGAGTGAGTTTTTTAGAATATCAAAGCTACACTTTTAATGTTACATGGGTGATGTCCAGGCCCCAAATGCATGATGGCTCTGCATGTGTTTGTGTCTTTGCAGACAGTATGCATGCCTGATGATCTGTATAAGCGAGTGTATGACTTCTGCAAGAGGTTAATAACACTTCCTCAGCCGTACTGTACTGTGGGCCTCAGTTATGCTGGGCAAATAAAAGCAGAACGGTTCACTCCAGGTGTGTGTCTTGTAATTTCCCCCAACAAAATATGACACGCTTGCTTTTCTTTAAATCAGTAAATACCTCAACAGTTATTATTTGTCAATGAAGTTAGAAAGAAACATAGTCAATGTCAGTTTTAAGTACATAAGTGTCTGACTTGTTTCTTGTCTCATAGGTCTGTTGTATCAGAAAATAATAATTACAGAGCAAAATGTAAAGATGGAACACTATACTCAGCAAGAGAGGTGAGTACAGAGACACTCACATGCATTCTTAGTCTTCTAAGCTCATCAGAGCCCATCTATCATTTGTAAACAAATGTTGGTTTGAAACCCATAACAATAATCACCATCATGTCTCAGAGTTTAGTTTCTGTGATTACTCATTGCTGAAACCTGTTCAACCAGATTTTTCATTCTTGGAATGTTCGAGTTTTCTTCAATGTCAGTGTTACAGTTGAAACTATAATTAAAACATTGCCATCAGGGCTTGTTATAAAACAGACTATTATAATATATAATATAGAAGGACTGATGTACAAAAAGGCATGTCCTTTAGTAACAACAACCCCATGCCTCCCAAGATATACAAGAGAAAAAACAGAACGTCTCATGTTACGTATGCAACCTGGTTCCCTGAGACAGAGAATGAGATGGTACGTCATGACATGATGCTATGGGGAACATGCTTGAAGGGGAGCCCAAGTCTAAACACATGTAAAATCACACCTATTTATTGGCAAGTCAAGGTCATGTTGTGTACCACAAAAAATAGTAAAAATTAAAAGTAAAAAGCCTTTAAAAGTAAAAATACATCATCCAAGTCTGAAGGAAGGCTGTGCAGGCAAGACTGAAGTGTGGCAGTACCCTGTCTCAGGAAACCGGGTTACATACATAACCTGAGATGTTCTCTTTTAAAGTAACTCAGCACTACGTAATGGCGTGATGCTCATGCTCACTACGTAAGTTAAGGACTGCACCAGATGCTGTGAAACACTGGCACAGAGAACATTAGGAGCAGAAAATAGATTTGTTAACCCAGAAATCTAAGCTGTAAAATCTAATGAATGTGTGTAGAGAGGATCAGCCTGCCGCAGAACAAACATCACTTAGTGATGCCCCCCTCGACAGAGCCTTAGATTATGCTACACCCCTGGTGGAATGGGCTGCAATGCCCAGAGATGACAATAAGTCAAGGTCTCATTAGCTTCATAATAGCATCTGTGATCCAGTGAGATAAGTGCTGTTTTGTGGCCACATTACCTCGGTTGCGGCCACCAAAACAGACTAAGAGCTGGGAAGGCAGTGGACATAGATTCTCAAAGCTCTGACTGGACACACTGGACCTTTCCTGTTCTGGGAACTAATGCAGTGGAGGAGAGAAGGCCTGAAGCAAGTTCATGTTCAATTTATTTATATAGCGCTTTTCACAGTGCCACACTGTTACAAAGCAGCTGTACAAATGAAAATATACAAGAGTATAAGTGAAACTGAGATTGAAAATGAAAGAGGAGGAGAGAAAACTAGGAAGAGAAAAGAAAGAATATTCAAAATTGATCAAACTAACAAACAACGAATATAACCCAATGTACAGAGCAAATGTAAAAAAAGCTTATATCAGCAGTCTCCCCATAAGCAAGCCAACAGGGCAACAGTGGCAAAGAACCAAAACTCCAGTGTTATATAAATGGAGAAAAAACCTTGAGAGAAACCAGGCTTAGGAGGGAGGGCCAGTTTTGACTGTACCGTAGCAGGGCCTTTTTCCAGAGGAACTGGAGCTTGAGTAGATCTGTCTGGAGTCCATCTGTAGGTGTAATCTATAGCTACCCTGGGATTGAAACCCGGGATAGAAAACCAAAACAGAGAATAATTAGCGTAGCTGCTGTTCATAACATTAAGAGCATAAGATTTTGTTTACTTTGTGGTAGAATGAGAAGCATTATGAGAATGCTTGGCTAAATAGATGTGTCTTTAAACTAGATTTGAACTGCGAGAGAGTAACTGAGCCCCAAACAGCATTGGGCAGGCTATTCCAGAGTTTAGGAGCCAATTGTGAAAAAGCTCTGCCACCTTTAGTGGACTTTGCAATTCTGGGAATGACCAGAAGACCAGAGTTTTGAGAGTGTAGGGCACGCATTGGCTTGTAGCGTAAGAGAAGGTCAGTTAAGTACATGGGGGCTAACCCGTTTAAGGCTTTGTAGATCAGCAGTAGAATTTTATAAATAATATGAAATTTAACAGGTAACCAGTGTAGATCTGACAAAATTGGAGTTATATGATCATATTTCTTGGACCTGGTAAGAACCCTAGCTGCTGCATTTTGGACTAACTGTAGCCTATTTATTTAGGAAGCTGGACAGCCACCTAGAAGTGCATTACAATAGTCCAGTCTGGAGGTCATAAAAGCATCGACCAGTGTTACAACCTTCTAATTGGAAACTGTAATCAGAGAGCTTCTGTTGACGTGCGTTTGGTCCAATAAGTAATATCTCTGTCTTATTTGAATTTAAAAGAAGAAAACTACGAGTTATCCAATGTTTTATGTCTTTAAGACAGTCTGATAATTTAGCTAAGGTAGGAATATCATCCAGTCTTGATGTCATATATTGTTGAGTATCATCAGCGTAACAATGGAAGTTTTTCCCATGACTTCTAATGATATTACAGAGGGGCAGCATGTATAATGTGAATAGCAGAGGGACTAAAACAGATCCTTGAGGCGGCAATATTTTACTGGCATTAATTCTGATGATTCCCCATTTAAATGAACAAAATGGTATAACGGTCGGACAAGTAGGAGCGGAACCACTAAAGAGCTTGACCTTGAATGCCAACGTAATTTTGTAGTCAATCTAACAGGATGACATGGTCTATTGTGTCAAATGCTGCACTCGAGTTTGAGTAAAATAATGAGATGCAACCCTTGTCTGCAGCTAGAAGTAAATAATTTGTAATTTTCACCAGGGCAGTTTCTGTGCTAATGTGATGTGGTCTAAATCCTGACTGGAACTTTTCAAAGATATTGTTACTGTGTAAGAAGGTGACCTTTTTTTTTATATTTTAGACATGAATGGGATATTTGAAATAGGTCTGTAGTTTGTCAGTTCATTTGAATCTAGTTGAGGTTTCTTTATGAGAGGCTTAATAACTGCTAACTTGAGAGGACTTGGGAGATGACCTAGAGATAGAGAGGAGTTTACAATATTGAGAAGAAGCTCCTCAGTTGCTGGTAATAGCTCTATCAATAGATAAGATGCTGGTATGGGGTCTAATAAACATTATTGGTTTGGAAGTAATGATAAGCTTATGTAGATCATCCTGGTCTATAGCTGTAAAGCTTTGGAGTTGTTCTAGATGGGCAATGTTTAAGAAACGTGAAACTTCAGGTGAAATTGCAGGCTGTGTATTCTGAATTATATGTTGTATGGTTTCAACTTTGTCTGTGAAAAAGTTCATGAAGCACCACTGGGTGACAAGCAGGCACCTGGGGGCTATAGTCTAGTCTAGGGTGCAAAATGGCTTTAACAAAGCGAGGGGCAAAATCTAAACAAGTGTCCACAGAAAGAGACTGTAAATCCCCTACCCTCTTGAGTAATATATAACAAATAACAGAGCCACCTTAAGAGTCAGAAACTTGTCTAAGAAGCCGAAGAGGGGACTCGTGTCCAACAGAAAGGACTCAGCCATCTGACAGCGTGCAGAAAACAGGACACCAAAGGATGTCTCCCAAAAGAGGCTCCATTAACAAGTTTATGGCTAGCAGAAACAGCGACCACATAAACCTTAAAGATACCAGAAGCTACAGAGAGGCACTTTTGGAGAAATTGTAGCACTAAACTAACAGGGCAGTGAACCAAGTCAACATGGTGTTTCTTACACCATGGCACAAAGAGCTGACACTTCAGAGCATAGAATCTCCTAGTTGATGAAGCTCTAGACCTCAGAATGGTCTTTACAATCTCAGTTGAGAGACTGGCATTTAAGAGTTGGTTCCCTTCAGGGGCCAGACCCACAGGACTCGAAACTCCCAACTGGAACTATGTTCAGGAGAGATATTATGTCTGACAAACAGATTTGAGTTGGTCAGAATGTCACTATCAAGAGCAAAT
The DNA here is from genome assembly GCA_036877525.1 of Chromobotia macracanthus. Taxonomy (NCBI): domain Eukaryota; kingdom Metazoa; phylum Chordata; class Actinopteri; order Cypriniformes; family Botiidae; genus Chromobotia; species Chromobotia macracanthus. The sequence goes on along the minus strand of JAZGTH010000001.1, from coordinate 6,952,697 downwards.
GAACTTAGTCCTGGTGAACCCTGGCTAGGGCTCCTGGGAGCAGGCTATCAGGGGAAAGGCATACAGATACAGCCTCAGTCACGTCTGTACCATGGAATCTAGGCGCAATGAAGCTGAATGAAGGAGACTAAACAAGAGGGGACAATGGGTTGACTCCTTAGAGGCGAACAGATCCACTTCCACTCAGCCATACCTCTGCCAAATGGACTCCACCACTCATGCATAGAGCCTCCACTCCCCAACCTCTGCCTCAACCAGATATCTGCGGCCAGATTTGCATGGGATGAACTACTGGGATGAACATCGCTCTGACCAAAAGCAATTTGGTCTCTGCCCAAAGAAGGATCTGCTGTGCCAGTCTGAACAGGGGAGCGCAGCTCTCCCTGGTGACTTATATAAGAGACCACTGTGGTGCTGTCCATTGACTAGCACATGTTGGTTTTCGAAGAAAGTGCTTCAATGCCAAAAACATTGCTTCATTTGTCTTCATTATTTGCCAGGATGAAGAGAAGTGTCTGTTGTGAGAATCCTGCAAAGTCATAGCACCCCTAGAGTGGGATCAGGTTTATGATCTACATAGAAAGGGTACAAAGCATAACCCTTATCATCCTTAGTGGGTGATTTTTGGGATAAAACTTTTTTTTTTTAGCCAGAACTGAAATGGGCTCATATGCGGTAGAACCATGTTTGCCATTGTTGCCATGAGGCGTATTAGCCTCTGAATCTGGAGGACTGTTAGATGCTGGCATAGCTGAATGCTGTTCACAGCGGCAAGGATTGACTTTACACATGCAAGAGACAATTCAGCCCTAAGCACTGCATATGAGCTAACACAACATCTCAATGCTGTGTAGCTATTTCTTGGGAGCTGGCCGTCATCTGTTTAGAATGCGGATGCCCAGAAGTCTCCAAGGGAGCCAAAGCTGCATTCACACACTTGGTGAAAGTGCATGGCGATAGGGTTAGACCGAAAGGAAGCACTCAATATTGGTTGAGCTTCGACCCTGAACCTGAGAAACTTTCCTGTGTCTTGGATCTTGATGTGAAAGTATATGTCTTTCAGATCTATCATGACAAACCGGTCCTTGGGCTGAATTTGACACACAATCTGCTTAAGTATTAACATCTTAGTGTTCCTGTAGCTCAGGTGGTAGAGCATTACATTAGCTGCGCAAAAGGTCTGCAAAAGAGGTTTGACTTCCAGGGAGCACATGCACTGACAAAATGCATAACTTAAATGTACTGTAAGACGCTTTGGATAAAAGCGTCTGCCAAATGCATAAAAATGTAAATCTTGAATCTTTATCTCCTCAAAAGCTTCAACTGGCACCGATCTAAAATTGGATGCCTTTTTGGGAACTATACGGCTGTAAAAGCTCAGATCTTGTGTAATGCTCTACGTGTTGGAGTGCTCACTGGGAGACTGTGGATAATAGATATTTGATACTCCATAGTAAATATCTGACTTGATACTTAGTTATTGATAACTGACTGATAATTGACATACCGTTGTTACTTGTATCATTGTATATATTTCCTTGTTTTTTCCTTTTTACTCCCTGTAAAGCGGCTTTGAGAAAATGCCACATTGTAAAAGCGCTATATAAATAAAGTTGAATTGAATCTTTCATGTGAGGGGAAACACATTCTATAGCCCCTTTTACCAAGAGAGTCTACACTCTTTGGCCAACACTAGGTGCTGCTCTCCTAATAACTATAGCCTGCAAGATGCCGTTGAAATGAGGAGAATGGGAAGCAAACTGAATTCTGTACCCTCTCTCTACTATAGTCAACAGCCATGAGGATAAACTGGGCAGAAGTTTCCATGCTGCCAGAAATCAGAGACAGGTATTATTCTATCTGTCCAGTCTCCTGAACCTGATCTGAGGTGCTGATTTGCACAGGAACCCCCCTCCTAGTACAGTGCTGCTGGCATCAGGTGTTCTTCTACTTTGCAGCCTTTGAGGAGAGCATGGTCCTCAGATCGAATTTCCTCTTGGGTTGTGAGTCTAGGCCTCTGCAACTTGAGCTGCTCTGAAGCTCGAGCTGCTAAGCTGGCCTTCTTCTGCTGCCTGTAGGTAGAAGAAGATTTAAGAGCAGAAGAGGTGGATGAACCTCCTGATGCCACAGCTACCTGGCCTCGGTGGGGAAAAGCTCCTTGAACACCTCAATAGCCTTATGGTATCTGTCGATTACAAAACTATCTGCATCGCTGAACAGACCTTGAGGAGCATCGGAGTGTCCAGCAGGAAGGCTTTATTCCTATCTTGAATGTCGGATAGGTTGAGCCACAGGTGCCTTCTCCTTTGCCACCAAAGCAGCCATAGTGGTAGCAAAATCATACTGAGGGCAGTCAGCTCTCTTGAGTGATGTAGCCTTGACAAGGTGGTAGCCTTGACAAGGTGGTATCCACTTCTTAAACTTCTTAGAACTCATTTTTTCCCTTTAGTTCTTTCTTTCTTTGTTTCTAGCTGCTCTTTAGCACTAATATTTTCTTTTCCCCCACGCCTAGACCTGATTAACATGCAGACAAATAGGTTTCCTGAAGACAAGAAGCTGATGACGTATTTTGCATCTGCCTAAAGGTTTTGTGGTGTGCAACGTTACCTTGAAATCACATGACCTTGAATTGCCTATAAATAGACATGATTTTACACATGTTCAGACTCGGGCGTGCCTGAAGCATGTTCCCCATAGCATAAAGCAATGTTTCAGTGTTGATTTCCCTTGGAAGGGAACTGTCAAATAAAGACAACAATTTAAAAACCTGTTTTAATTTTGGATAAGTTGCTGAATATTTTGTACTGATAATATATTGATCTTGGTCTGTTGCACTCCTAATACAAGCTTTGTATGTGTTTCTTATGTCAGCATAAAGCTTTAACAAAGAAATCTCATGTCTCAATGTCAGCTCAATCAGAAATCTGAATTTTTCTACCTCTGTGTCACTGACTGTTTATTTGTGCATTTGTGATTACTGTTTTTTGTGTGTTCCCTGTGCAGAGTGTTTGTATTTGCAGATCCTACAGTGTTTTCTGAGTCTCTGAGCTCTGTTTTGAAGGCTGACATTGAGGCTCAAGGAATGTTTTGGAACCCACTCAGCATTATGCGTTGTGTAGTGCAGCACAGTCTTCAGGCAATACTGGGAGATGAGTGTCATGGACCCTCCCTCGTAGAGGCGCTACAGGTCAGTGCTATGCTTAAAAGACCTAGGCTTAGTACTACAGCAAATACATTTTTGACTTACCTTAATGGGCAAACAAGTAAAAGCCTTGTGTGGACATCAAAACACCAGCATCCCCTGCTTCTAAAGCACAACATATGATGGTCTTTTCAGAAGGAGTTTTTTTAAAAAAAGCCTATGAATATAAAGACAAAGCAAAGCATTATGCCATGTGCCTATGTTTATCATTAGCATATAGGCATGTATGATGAACATGATGACAACTAACATGTAAAAATATTTTATACATGTATAAATGTAAAGTGTGGGTGGTCAATATAATGTATTTGGTGTATGTTTTTGCATGTGTGTTTTATGTGTGTTTTATGCAGTCCACAGTCTTTCACAGTTCACAGGTCTTTCTCTGTGTCTGACTATCTGCCTGTGCACATGGTAGGACTTGGACCTGGATGTGGAGTCATACTTCAATGAAGTGCTTTCAACATTAGAACAAAAAACAGACGGTAGCAGAAGCGAACAGGGTCAGATCAGACAGAATCTACAAAAAATATACACTGAGATCCTTAATAACACTGGCAAAGGTACAACTCTTTTTATAGAATAATAGTTTCTCTGGGTAATCAACATGCACAAACACTTTTTATTTGATTTATTTATTTGCTTGAAGTTTACTTCTCTGTACCAAGATTTTATTCTTTCCTCTTCTTTTGATATCAGTATAACAAGTAACGTAGCTGGATGTGAAAGCAGGATTTGCTTGTGGTGTCATTGTAGCAGTTATGTGGTTTTGTGCTTCAGGTCTATTGTCCCAAGGCTCCATGTGTAATGTCCCGCTTCCTAATCCAGAGATGAGTTTTCATCTGTGGTGGGAGGAGGAGGAACTCTGTGAGTGGGATTCATCTTGTAAAATATTTTCATTTTTAAAGAATTTTAACTGATCTTCATGTTTTAAGATTTACAAATATAAACAAATATAAAGGTGTGTCTGAGTTACTCAATCTGACAATTGAGTAGCATTATAATGCTTCAGAAATTCTTTTCATTTTCACAGAGAAATCTTTATATTATACATCACTGTATCTCACAGATTTAAAAGAAAAAGACATTAGAAGATTTCAGAAAACATTAGCTTATTTGCTAATGCCAATATATATCCATATATATATTCATATATTCATATTCATATTCATATTCATATTCATATTCATATTATATATATATATATATATATATATATATATATGCCTATTTAGGACAAACAAGTGCACAAATGAATGTTCCTGAGACGAGTAACTACAATGTCACTGAGAAAAGGCTGTAAATGAAGCTATCTCATTTTAAACCTACAAAATATTATGAACGTTGTGTAAATAATATATCTTTTTATCCCATCTATCTTCCAAAGGGAGAGAATTGGCCAAGTTCATCCGATCTGGATCCCTCTCAGATAAATTCAGCCCAGATGAGCTTTATATGCCAGATCTCCCCCTAGACCTTAACTCGGACATGCCACGGCACTCAGTCATGTCGACGGACAGTGGTATTGAACGTGACATGCAGGGAGCCGAAACTTCTGACACAGATTCTACTGGAGGAAAAAGCTTAAAGCCTGAACTGACATCTGGAAAACTCTCTCGCCGTGGAGGAATCAAGGTGAAGACTTCAGTTATGGACAGTATGGCTCTGGTGCAGGAAGCACTGGAGGAGACAGGTATAGCTGGGACCAGTGGCACACTGCAGAGGAGAGCAGGAAGCAGTGGTACCACCTTGCCTAAGCAAGAACGGGACTACACAGCTAAAATAGTGCTAATGGGAGATGACCGGGTATTAGGAAGGCTAGCCAGGGCATATTACTGGTTAAGGTAAGAGGCCATATGTCCACTGTGAATTTTGAAAAATATCTGCTGTTTAAACTATCATACACAATTTCATTCCAGTTTTATTAAATTATTACATTTCTAAGTTTGGCTTAGTGTCCAGATACTTTTTGGAGCCACTGCATGTGATGAACTGGCCATGAAGATGATATTAGAATCCATGTGCAAAATAATACAAAGAAACAATCCAAATCAGCAGGCAATGACATGTAGTCAGAATCCTGCAGATAAATCCAAATAACCAAACAGACAGTCCAAACAGGCAAACAAGACAAAAGGCTTATCCAACAAACAGACATCCAATGGAACAGGCAAAGATTATGACAATGTGGAAAATATGAAGGAAAAACTTTTGGTAAGGCAGATAAACTAGCAATACTTCACAGTCTGATCATGTCATGGTTTAAAAATGGTGGCAAACATGAAATGGGTGCAGAGGGAATAGTCCATGGTCAATACTTTGGTAAGAGCTCCTTCTGGCTGGCAAGTCCTTGCATTGGGTACAGACTTAACAGTATTTCACACAGTTAGCACAGATGTACATCTGCTATGTACATCTGCTACATCTGCTATGTCACCAACTTTGACGACCAGAAAGAATTTTGTATGAATGCAATGGTTCTTTGAATACCTTGATATCATGGATATCCATGATATTCCATCTGATGGGTGCAATGATGACTGACAGGGAAGTATTGATTCAGTTTGTTACATACCTTGTTTTGTACAAAACCTACCTTGTTTTGGCTTGGCCGCCAAGTCTTATAGCTGCTTTGATGTATTCAAGTTTCTTATGCTCTGTGATGATTTAAAATAGATGAACTGCACCCTCTAACCAGTGACACCATTTTTTTAGTGCTGCCTTCATTGATAACAGTTTCTTGTTCCCTACATCATAGTTGTGTTCTGTTGAATTCGGTTTCCTTGAGAAAAATTCACAAGGGTACAGAGTTTTTCTGGTGTGCTGTGACGTTGAAACAAAACCACAATCCAATTCCACAATCTGAAGCATCGACTTAAATGATGAGGAGACCAGGAACTGGTTGTTTCAGTACAGGAGTAGTATTGAAGCTGGACTTGAGGGACATGAATGCCTGATCTGCTGCATCATTCCAGAGTAACTTTTAAGTTTTCCTTTGAGCAATCATGTGAGTGGGGCTGCAATGTTGCTGTAGTTGTATATGAAGCAATCGTAGAAGTTAAAGAAGCTCAGGAATCTTTGCAGCTTTTTGACTGCTTTAGGTTTTGACCATCTTGTTACTCCTGTGACTTTCAACACATCCATCTCATCACCTTGGTGGCTAATGTAACCAAGGAAGGTAGTATGTGTAGTATGAAACTCACATTTCTCTGCCTTGACAAACAACCAGTAGACAAGGATGCCATTGATGTAAGCCACCTCACAATGGCTCAATAGACCTCAACAGAATATCTCATAAATGAAGGATTGGAAGGCTTGTATATTAGCAAGACCATACAGCATCACTTGGTATTCATAGTGCCCCCTAGTGTAATAATTGCAGTCTTGCATTCACCCCTTCTCTGATCCTGATGAGGTTGTAAACACTTCTTAAATTAAGCTTGGTGTAAAACAGAGTTGTTCAAAGGCTGAGGGGACAAGTGGCAGTGGGTAACAGCACTTCACAGTGACAGTGTTAAAACCTCTGTATCCAAAGCATGGACATCCCATAATCTTTCCCCCAAAAAAGCATACTGTTACTTGAAAGGTGGAGGGACAGATGAACCTGGAGGCAAGAGCTTCCTCTATGTAGGTTTCCATAGCAAGTGTCTCTGGTCTTGACAGTGGATGAACCTTGCTCATAGGTGGCATTTTTGTTGGCAACAGTTAAATGGCACAGCCCTATGGTAAATGAGAAGGAAGTTAAGTACCTCTGGTTTTACTAAATATTTCAGAAAATCACGCTTGTGTATCTTGGTTTCTACATAAGTTTCAGGACTTATAATATGGTGAAACGTGGCATAGAGACAGTAACATGAAGACGATGTTCTTGACAAAAATGTGACCATTTCGTGAGCTCACCCTGGTTCCAAGATGGATGGATCATGGACTGTAAGCAATAGGAGACCCAGATTGCAGATTGCATTGTGATGTTGACAGACTGTATTCACTAAACAGTGGGTATATTGCGATCTTGATTTATGAAGAGCCATGTTATGCTGTAACTTGATGGTTGTTGTTACCATTGGAGACTTAAATTAGGCAGACCTGCTTAATAGTTGGAGAGTCTGACTTACCCAAGTCGGACTATCTACTTAGACTTACTCATAGTTACCTCTATAGTAATAAGGTTGCAGGTTCGATTCTCAATACCAACAGGAAACAACTTGAACAGGGCACCTTACTCCCAGTTGCTCTCTGGACACTGCAGTGATAGCTGCCCACTGCCCCGGGTGTGTGTGTTCCTGGTTTGCAGTGTGTGTGTTCACTTCTCCCTGGATGGGTTAAATGCAGAGGTCATAGTTCAAGCATAGATTACTGTACTTGGCAAATACATCACTTTCACTTTGTTTTCACATGAGCAGTGAGCAGCTATGGTGAGTGGGAGATAGCACTCAAATGAGGCTTGGATTAAGGATACTCCAAACAGTGGAGGCCCGGTCCAGTCAAGTGTGGTAAACAGAGACATCATGAATGTACAATTCTTGGCATCTTGACTAAATGACTCATATTAATTGGTGAAATAGATTTTACACTAGTGTAAAAGCCCCTGGCATTCAGTAGCAGAACCATGAAACTTGTCAGGGAGTACAAAGCAGGCATGGTGGATCCATGTAATGAATCAAACAATTGTTGGCTGCTCGTAGGTTGCATACAGTGCATCCGGAATGTATTTACAGTGCTTTTTTTAATGTTACAGCCTTATTCCAAAATTGATTAAATTCATTATTTTCCTCAAAATGCTACAAACAATACCCCATAATGACAATGTAAAAGAAGTTTGTTTTAATGTTTTGCAAATTAATTAAAAATTTAAAAAATCACAGGTACATAAGCATTCATAGCCTTTGTCATGACACTCAAAATTGAGCTCAGGTGCATCCTGTTTTCACTGATCATCCTTGAGATATTTCTACAACTTGATTGGAGTCCACCTGGAGTCCACCTGTGGTAAATTAAGTTGATTGGACATGATTTGGACAGGCACACACCTGTCTATACAAGGTCCCACAGTTAACAGTGCATGTCAGAGCATAAACCAAGCCATGAAGTCCAATGAATTGTTTGTAGACCTCAGAGACAAGATTGTATCAAGGCACAGCTCTGGGGAAAGATACAGAAAAATTCCTGCAGCAATGGAGGTCCAAATGAGCACAGTGGCCTCCATCATCTGTAAATAGAAGTTTGGAACCACTCCTCAGTAAAAGGCACGTGACAGCCCATCTGGTGTACCTGAAGGCCTCTCAGACCATGATAAACAAAATTCTGTGGTCTGATTAAACAAAGATTGAACTCTTTAGTCTGAATATCAAGCATCATGTCTGGAGGAAACCAGGCATTACTCATCACCTGGCCAATACCATCCCTACAGTGAAGCATGGTGGTGGTAGCATCATGTTGTGGGGACGTTTTTCAGCAGCAGGAACTGGGAGGTTAGTCAGGTTCGAAGAAAAGATGAATGCAGCAATGTACAGAGACATGCTTGATGAAAACCTACTCCAGACTGCTCTAGACCTCAGATTGGGGTGAAGGTTCATCTTCCAACAGGACAACGACCCTAAGCACACAGCCAAGATAACAAAGGAGTGGCTATGGGACAAATCTGTGAATGTCCTTGAGTGACCAAGCCAAGACCCAAACTTGAACCCAATTGAACCGCTCTGAAAATGACTGTGCACCGACGCTTCCCATCCAACCTGATGGAGCTTGAGGGGTCCTGCAAAGAAGATTGGAGAAATTCCCCAAAAATAGGTGTGCCAAGCTTGTAGAATCATACTCAAAAAGACTTGAAGCTGTAATTGCTTTCAAAGGTGCTTCAACAAAGTGTTAAGAAAAGGCTGTGAATACTTATGTACATGTGCTTTTTTGGAATCCATGTGCAGTAAGTTTATGAAAATACAAAGAATCAGAAACAACAAGCAATGAGATAGTAGCAAAAACAGTAATCCAATGAATTATTGAAGGCCATGATAATAACACTATAGCAATACTACATACAATGGAAGACAATTGAAAACCACTAAGTAATGCAGATAAACTGGCAATACTTTGCAATGTAATGATAATATGGCATGGTTTAAATATGGTGACAAGCAGGAAATGGGTGCAGATTGAATAGTCCATGGTCAGCGGTTGGTGAAGATGCCCTCTGGTGGAGGAATGAAAGGCAGCCTCATTCATTACATGTCTAAATAACCAGAGCACTAACCCTAACCTAGAATGCCTCTCAATACTCTGTATGAAGAAAGTCATTTGTGCATATTTGAGTTAAAAATGTTAAGTATGTTAAAACCCCCACATCAGTAAATTTTTCATGCTACTCTGTTTAGGGTTATGGCATGACTAAATTGTGGTTTAACAACAACAAATTTTTTTTTTTGTCTTTTTCACAGGAAACGGGAAGCCTGTAGACGGTTTCTTACTATGAAAGTTAAACTTCAGATGTACTACATCCCTGTTGCTAGGCAATTATCTGGAATCTCCCCTGTAAGTGTACATTTACATCCTTTCTTCTAAGTTAAAACCTCAGACTGTGTATGAACTGTAGCGTACTATATTTTTTCATATGAAAGAATTAAACAAATGTGCCAGATGGCCATTTTGTTTTATATACAGAAACAGCATAATCATACAGAATGTTCAAACACTTGCTTTAGGAGAACATATCCTCTACAAGCAGGAGCTTCTGTACTCTGGGATCTTACCTTGGAATGGTGGATCCATGGTATGAATACAACATCTGTAGTCTTGGTCACATGATTCCTGACCTTGCGGGAACGGTATGTTTAGAGATCAACAGATATTTTGTTAGCTATTCTGGTAAAAAGCTAGCATGCTAGCTATTCTGGAAAAAAGATAAGAAAAAAAGGTCTACATTCATACTTGGCGAATGATGTCAGTCAGCATGGAATGAGGAAGTTACATTATATTTTCTCTCTTAGGTATTTTGGTTTTGAAGAATTTCCTTGTATAAATACAAAGCTGAACTATTTTTTGTAAAGAACATTTTTCTCTTGACCTTGGAGCATAATGGCTTGCATATTAATTTTTCCTATTTGTACACATACCCAAACATGTCATATGTTTGACAGTAACAATCAAATTATACTGACTGTAATGACAGTGTACTTTACACTCAAATACAAATAACCTTTGTCCTCTTAATGTATTTATTTACATTTTTTCAGTCAAACATTGGCAAACAGCAAGAGTCTGACCTTTTCTTAGCTGATGTAGTCTCGTACTATGTACGTATGGGACAACAGCCAGTGTATTTCAACATTTACTACATCAAGGTGAGAATTAATTTTCAAAAATGTACCCCTTCTTCTCAGTTTTCTGATGGAATAGAATCCAGGTGGAACTTAGCAGCCAAGTTCATTTACAAGATTTAGTTCATTTACAAGAGTTTTGTTTTTACAATTATGCATTTAGCAGATGCTTCTTTCCAAAGTCTTTGATCTTTTGTGCACAATGCTCAATCAATTGAGCTACAAGAACACAAATGAGTTTGCATAAAGTAATGCATGCAGTATGAAGTAAAATGGTTTGAAGAGTTACTCTGTGCTTCACAATAAAATTGTGTATACAATAAACATGGAAAGGATAAGGATTTGAAAGCAGAGAGGTTATTAGGAAGTAAAAATCATATGCTGTAATGTTTAGAAATATCACCCTACACACCTGTATTTTTGGAGCCATCTTATAATAGTCCCGATGACATGATTTAATTGCTATACTACTGTCAGTGAATGTAACGATGAACAAGTCCTGTATTTTTCCAGCAATATTTTTATTAATTTAGTCCAAAATTAGTATGTAATGCAGATATGTTACAAACATGAGAAGCTGCTTCTTTAATAATATAAAGATAATGCAATATATAGATTCAATTTTATATATATTCAATTTTAATACTTTTATTTTTTTGTGGACACTCCCGATATATATTATATTAAAGTTTAAGAAGCAACTGGTTTGCTTTTCATATTTTATTTTTTCACCTTAAACAAGTCTTAAACAGTTTTTATTCTTGGTTTTGTGCAGATTGTTTTCTCCAATATGTCCAAGAAAGCTGTGGAAGATGTTTTTGTCACACACCTTGAAGTGGATTTTCCAGAGTTTAAAATGGCTCAAACAACACCTAAAGGTGTGTGTGTGTGACTCATGTGTATGTGTTATTTCACAGTAGCTAAATTACCGCAACACCTATAAGAAAAAGGTCAGCAGTTTGTTTGGTTAATGTTTACATCTCATGTTCTTAGAGTCTACCAGGCAGAAGAAGATGCCTGCTGAGCTGTGTGGAGCACTAATCTCTTTTAGCTATTTAAAAGTAAGTGTTATCTCTGTGTCATCAGTCTTGTCTTATATGAAGATTAAAGTATGTATATATTATATAGCCACTAGTAATGTGTCTGTAACTGATCGGTCAGTTTTCCAGTGAGTGTCAAAGAAGCATTCTAGATTAATTTAGCAAACTAGAGTTAAAAATTAAGTAACCAGTATGTATCACTTTTCATGTTTTTAGGTGTCGCTAAGCAACAGGGAGGTTGAGAAAGGGTTCTCACTCAGAACAACAGGTGTTCAAATTTCAGCAATACCAGAAAATAGAACTGAAGGTAAAATTTTCACTGAAGTCAAATTATTACAAATGAACATGTAGCAATGCTATTCAATTAAATACTTAAACTTGCAACATATACTATAAATATACATTAATGCAATATCAGCAAAGGGTTAATACAGTAAGTAATACTTTCACGCTACCTCTAAACATTGGTGGCTATGTTTTTTCTCAATTTGTAGATCTGAATTGTCTGACAGTTATGTTCAATGACCCAAAGCCAAAAAGTAAGATGGTAGGTCTACCCAATCGTTCCAAACTGTACATGCTAGTATGCTGATGCTCATTATGACTATGCTGGTCCACTATCTAAACCAGCATAAACCATAGAATTCAAGCTGGTCAAAGTTTACATTAACATGCATTTTTGGCACTTGTACGCTGGTTTAACACTGTTTTCCTACTTTGTTCTTATTAGGAGCCAAAGATCAGGACATGCCATTTTAAATTGAAAACACCAGATAAATCAACCTTTACAGTGCGTTTGGACAAAGACTTTCGAAGGATGTTTCTGAATGTTGAGAGGTAGGAAATAAGAAGAAAGTTAGTGGTTCATAAAAAAATCATACATTTCCATTTGCCATTTCCAAGACTCCTGGTTATTGTTTATATATATTTTTTTATGTTTTCTAACACAGCATTGAGGTCACTCCATGTCAAGACCCTGGATATTATATTCAAAAGTCTAAGTCAAAGTTTATGGCAGCAGATGATGATACTGGACTGAGCAAGTACATGAGCAAAGCATTGCCCTTGCCCATTAACACGTTTGCGGGAATCATTGACTAAATGTAAAGGATCAGAGTAAGGAATTTTTGAAGGGCAGTTTTGAACCTTTGAACATATAATGTGTATTGTGTTTTAAACAGTGCACTGTGCCAGTGTCTCCATGTGATCGCATGATGAGTTACGACACTGAGAGATTCAGGACACATTTAACCAGTAACACAACAGACTAATCTTTCTGGTAATCTGCAACAGGAAGTCAAATTTTGTGTCTCCTAAAAAGGTCTTTGCTTTCTGACGTCCAAATGCAGCTAACACTAATGCAGTCATGGTACTGAGTTTAAACATGTTCTCTGGTCCTTGGACTTTAACAGTAAACGCTTCAATTTATGTGTACCTTGTATGTGCACTGTCTATGAAGAAAATTTTCTATGACACAGCAAATAGATTTTCTGATTAAATATCTTAAGCAGTTACTCCACTTTTCTGGGAGACATCATGACATCATTACAGTGCCTGTTTATCAATATCATTATTACCAAGTGATTCAGAGAAACTGACATTACCCTAATTTACCCAATGATTTGCACATATTTTATATTTTGCCATTTTTCTTTTGGAGTGTTCCATATGAATTACAATTTAATCATAACTAAACATTCCTGATTCAAACTTAAATGACAACTTGAATCTAAATAGTCTCATGCAATTTGTTTGTTGCTTTGTGTATATAATTCTCTGTGTAAAACAGCATTATTGTTTTAAATTGTTCAACACCTTATCCAGGCCATGAGTCTTTCTTCAAAACTTTTCAGGAAATTCCAGGTGCCAGTAGATAACTTCCACCCCAGTAACCCCATTCATCCAATTTAGTTTGATTAACTAATATATACTCACTGTTTGACCTCTTTTTGTAAATATTTTTGTAAATACTAAAATACTTACAATATTCAATATTGCATCTCAATACATAAATTTAAAAAAATGTGGCCTTTTCAGTTTGTTGATTAATACAGTTTACCTCAATTCATTATTATACTAAACAAATGGTAACCACTAGCAGCCTAATTGTTATTATTTTAACCACACGGTGGAACCACAGAGTCGAGAACAGAGTTACGGCTGTATGTGCATATTGATGTCTAGCTACCCCCAGCCTCTGGTACTTTCCTCAGCATCATAAACTGTTGTCAACTGCTGGATCATCAACATGAAACTTTACTGGTTTACTTAATCAAGTAGTTGTTTATAATAGATTTCTTCATTAATTCATGATGATGAAAAGCGCTGGGTATATGAATCGCTGGAATATATAAAATTGGAAACAGATGTGGAACAAATCATTGTACATCTATCACTGTTCCAAGTTTCATTGATTTATGAACGTAAAGGTAGCTTATAATAAAGATTTATGATGCTGCATTGTCGCTTTTCATTTAAAATTACATTCAAATTTAAATGAACATCATATCTAATGTATCAGGAGACAATGCGCTGTTATTTTATCTTTCACCAAGTGTTCTATACAAAAAAAAGGACACTATGAACATCACACCTGAAGGAAGGTTAATGTGGAGGATACAATACATGTACTTACCCGCCAGAAAGTGGCACATATTGTTAGGGTCACGGGAAACGAACCCAGTCGCAGACAGCGTTTAAACAGAAAAATCACTTTATTTATAAATAAACAAAACAACGAGGGGGTAAAACCGAGAACAGAACAGGCTATAACAAGAACTAAGGAATGGCTCCGAAAACCGGAGCAAAAGTGAAACCAAAAACCGAAGAAACACAGAGAACAAACACAGGACAAAAACACGACAGGACAAGGACTCGGAAAACTAGACAAAAGAAAACTTGACACGACTCACAACGCAAGAGACCGTATCGGAAGCAAGACGAACCGGCACAAGACAGAAAACTCAGGGGCATTAAATAGGTCAAAGACAATGACAAATAGGTGCGCGAAATAAGGGAAGACGAGACAAGAGAACAAGGGGGCGAGGCCAAGACGCACGACCGGAGAGCACATGGCGAAAGTAAACAAGACAGAGGCCATGTGCTTCCACACGAAACAAGGACCCAGAGCATCAGTTCAGATCCCGACTCCAAGAAACAAGAACCAGGACTAGAAGTAGTCAGAATCTAAACAACATGCTCTGACACAGAACATGGGGATGTCAGGATCCTGGCAAGATAATCTAGAAAGGCCCAGAACAGGAAGCCAGGACCCTGACACATATGGAAGAAGTCTGAGTGCAGGGTTCTACCTGTGAAGGGAGAAATTCATAGCCACTGACATAGAGAAACACAAGCAGACACAGAGTTTCCTTACTAAGAAACCGAATAGAGAAAAAAATACCTAATAATAATAATAATATGGGATTAAATAAGGAAACCAGGACACATATGTAGCACTGAGCTCAAGAAGACGGGATCATCTGAAACAGGGCATGCCGCAAGTATTGGGCCTGGTAATTTCTCCACTGAATAGGCTACCAATAGGTGCTGGATGGGTGTCAAGGGTTAACCAGAAGCATGGAACAGTAACAAAAAAAAATCACACATTATCACATCAGAAAGGGGAAAAGCACTGAACGTCATACACCCCCTGGTTGGCCAAAATATTCTTGTTCATACCTAGTCACACTCTGGATCAAACTGGCTTCCATGCCTGTTAGGGATGCACTGTTTGCTCAGAAAGATGTGACACCTCTGGTGAAGTGTGCTTACACTCCTAAGGGGCGGGGCATGTCCGGGGCTTTGTATGCCTAGAAAACAGCAACAAATTCAGTGGTCTAACCCTTGTTTGGAGACAACCTTCCCTTTTTGCTGTCCCCAAAACAGACAAAGAGCTGCTCAGAGCATCTAAAGCCCTCTGAGCATTCCAAATAAATGTGCTTGTAGAGGGGGCTCTGGCCTGAGTGATAGTGTCTGTCACCACTAGTGATAGTCCACTTATATTTTCTGTGACTCATCCAGGGATGAGGCCATTATTGGACAATATGTTGTCATAAATCGCAGGTCAGATAAGAAGTGCCACAGAAATCAGTCTTAGGCCCTGCTCTTTTATCAATATATATGCTTCCTCTAGGAGACATTTATAGAAAACATGAAGTCAGTTTTCACTGTTATGCTGATGATATTCAACTTTACATCTCCCCAGAACCTGTAAAAAACCACATTTTTTTCTTGGCTTACTGACTATATTAATAAAATCTAAAAATGGTTGGTCATCAGTATACTTATGTTAAATTCTAATAACACAGAGGTATTCATTATTGAACCAAATACCTCTAAACAAAAAATAATGAAATGCAGCATTTCTTTAGATTGTGCTGTTGTGTCCTCTTGCATGGTTAAAAACCTAGGTATGAAGTTAAATAGCAATCTGTCATTTAAAAGTCACATTTCCGATGTGTTTTGCACAACCTTTTACATTACAATATTCTACCAGCATTCTATGCATTCTGCTTCAAAGGCAGAGAATCTTATTCAGATATTTGCAAAGTGTGTTCTTGCAGTGCCTTGCTGATGTTTATATGATGTTTATAAGCATGCACAGCAGCCAACTAATTGACAGTTTAGCCTGTGCTGTCACACCAAATGATGGAAGCATGTCTCAGTGTGAGCACAGCCCAAAAAGCTGAGGCAGATTGTGGCCATCTGAGGGAGACCGGTTCCAAAAACATCCAGGTATACACGGGTGGAAGAGCAAAAAAGATGCTATCCACTGGTGCCACTCTTTTAACAGGAATTTGCTCTTCAGACTGGAGCTGAGAAGGGGGAGAAAAAAGAGAAAGATTAAAAATTTTTTTGGGAAACCAAAAAAAAAAAGGGGGGGAAAAAAAAAAAAAAAAAAAAAAAAAAAAAAAAAAAAAACCACAAAAAAAAAAAAAAAAAAAAAAAAAAATAAAAAAAAATAAAATTTTCCACCAAGGAGAGTGAGGCTTTTTATTCATTTTAATTATAAGTGTTGCTGAGCATATATTAGTAGATTAGTAGATTGGCCCTACCTGGACAACCTTCAGTCCCAAGTCTAAAGCCATTCCTTCACAAGTCTCTTTCTTACATCTCGGCCTCTGAAAGTTTTACTCAGATCCCAGATGTTGAAGACCTTCTTCTGCCTTTCAAGTTAGGTTGTAGCTCGTTTCTTCATCATCAAACTGGACTTCAGTATTACTGGGTAAGGTGACTTAAACTTGATCTTGCATTCTTTCAGCTGCTTTTTGATGTCTTTATATTCTCTTAATTTGCGTTTTACGCGACTCATTTGGTATATTTCTCAAATCATCCTTAATTTGCAAACTGGTATAAGTGCATTTCTCAAAACTGTGTAAAACAGGCAAAGCACAGTGGATTACCTGCAAAAGCCTGTTACTTGCTCAAAATCCTTAATTAATCTCTCGAAAGCAAGTATGTATGTCAATGAATATATCAGTGCCATCAGAATGACAAGTCTTTATGTCACTGTTTCCAAACAACATAGGCAAAATGATTAGTCATGTTGTCGGTATAATAGTGTACTCTGTCAGTAATTTTACATGTAAACTATGGCTATGGTTTGGATGACAATGGCAGTATGGGGGCCATTGATTAAAAGAGCTTGGACAGGATACGCAGTTACGGTTTTACTAGTGGTCTAGTAAAAAACAAAAAACATTACAATGTCTTTGTGATAGGAGGAAAAGACAAGCAAAAAGAGGACAATACAAAATTAGATAGATAACCAGAACTTTGCATGTGTATGCAGAATTATATGAGGAATTACAGTGCAGTCTGTCTACACCTCCTGACTTCCCACCTTGTCAGGCCACAGATTTTTATCCCCATCACAGCAGATATTTTTCCTTGCAATGCAACATATCACCTGGAATGTCTTATCCAGCCCCTGCAGGCTGTCAGGGACACACCCTCTTTGCCAATCACATCTACCCGCTCCCAGTCACCAGAATTCTATTTACTCACGGCTGTCTCCGCTAATCACCCACTCTATTTAAACAACAGTCACTCCTCACCTCTTCATCCGGTCTACATGCTAGGATTTACCCAATCCTTCTTCATTGTTTACTTACCTGGGATTGTCTTCATCAATCCTCATTGTGGATCATCTCCTGTGCTCTTCTGAGCACTCTGACCTATTACACAACTTTGAACATTCTAAAGCTAAGTTGCTACAAAGCTAACTTACATGTTCATAAACATTGGTGATGTTTATTATCACAATTACTCTGATTCTATTGCTGATGTTTGACTGCTGTTTGTTGTCTATGTCTTATTACTGACCTCTTACTCCCTTTATGTATTTTCTGACACAGGCATCTACTGTGATGTCCTCACATGCTGCAGCCATTGCAACCATCTGAGTGTGGTTGGCAATGTAGTTGGCAATCATAGACCTTCCACCTCCATACTGAATAGAACTCCTCAATTGGGTTAACAAATGGGGAATAAGGTGGGAGAAATTCCATCAGCATCCTATGGTAGGTCACAAACCATTGCCTGATGGTGTTGGAGTAATGGCAATTCACATTATCCCAAATTACCACATACTTTGGTAAATCATCTTGAAACAGGCCCCTTTCATCATCAGGGATGTGATCCATGGAGAGGGTCTCTAAAAAGATGAGGAAATGCCCTGTGTTGTATGACCCTATAAGGGGAATATGAGTTAGCACACCATGCTCTGAAATAGCAGCACACATAGTGATATTTCCTCCCCTTTTGCCTGGCATATCAACAGTAGTTCTGTGGCCGATGACATTTCCACCACACCTTCTGTTTTTGGTCAGGTTAAAGTCAACTCCAATTCCATTATTATATCCCAGAACAAACAAAATTAGTGGGTGAATTATAAATCCATTTCCAAATTGGACAAGATACTATTACTATTACATCACTCAATTTAATAGACAGCACTCTGGATGGAGTGCTTTTTGACACAGACAGAGCCATTATGTGGCAGGTGTTGTGAAGAGAAAACAAGAAAATGTGAACAACCAGGACAGTCTGAATCCTACAACTTGTTTAAAGATAGATGAACAGATGGAAACAAGAGCTGGATAGAAACCCAAAGGATGATGCAATAATGGCAGTCTTACTCAGAAATTAAATTAAGCTATGTCACCACCTATAAAAAAGGTTAGAAGATGTGGTGGGCCTGAACGCCAAGACACATAGGGATTTCTTTGACCATGCAGTCGAACAGTACAGAAAGAATGAACTGAAAATGAAAAATAAGAAAAAGAGCTACAGAGAAAACTAGCACAGCTACAACTTGAAGAGCTGGTAAATAAATACAAAAAGAAGACACAAGCTTTACTGTTGTGTCTTTAAGCTTTACCTGTTCAAGCTTTATCACAACTGCCCTTACAGCACCACAACAACAACCATCAGCACCTTAAATAATTTGTGTAATACTTGGACAATCAAATAACAGAAATGGAGGAAGGAATCATCAAAGAGGAAGTGGACAAGGCAAACATAAAATGCCTGGGGGTGTGGACAGCCTGGACATAATAAGAGTGACTGCCCCAACAGTTAATAATAACCCAATCAGAATTAAACAAAGGGCTTTTTATGGCAAACACAACAACTACCGAATCAATAGCAAGGACAACCCCAGGTTCTGTGGCAAGAACAGTAGCCTTAAGGCCCAGTGAGTCCATGGTGTTGCTCAGATCAGGGTTGCTAGGAATGTCCAGAGGATCCTACTGGTGGAAGTCGGCTTCCAATGATAACCAGAATAGCTGAAGAAGAACCTATGCTGCAGGTTGTAATCAAGGCAAAACTACGCCTATGATGGTAGACACTGGAGTAGTGACTACCATCATAGTAGTCACTCTAGTGACCAGAGTGTTCCCTGATAGGAGGAACAAGACGTTGTGTTGATGACTACACTAGGGGTTCGTTCTTGGGAGCCCATTTGCCTCAGTTCTTTGCATGAAAGACCAATGAAAATTGGCAAGTGGAATTTGCATTCCAGTCTTCACCCCAGATATCTGGGTATATAGCAGGCTCACTCAGATATTGTAATATTGTCAGAATAAGGCCTAAGCGGTGGCCAGCCACTGAGCAGAAGCTGGGACAGCGTCCTCTCTTCTCCATAGGAACACTATGGACACCACATCCTATTGGTAGTGTCATATAGTAGATGCAACACATGGACATACCTGCTTGGTAGTACATAAATGGAAAACTACTGAGAAGGCCCCTATACTTGAGAGGGTGCCTAGACTCAGAATTAAGGGGAAGACACAGGGTTTACTGACAGGGAAACTTGCTGTGGATTAAACATCATATGCCGTTACTCAGCAGTGGGGAATCCATATGTATAGAGCACCGAGCACTGGTATACGGGCTTACCTACAACGAGGGCCATGTACACCAGTACCAGGCCTAGTGAACAACTCCTCCACCAAGTTGTTCATCAGAGGTGCTTAACAATGACCCTCAAGGTGTCCTCCAAACAGGATTGCCAACAGCTCCAGGCAATTTATGTGCCAACGCAGGTGGTGCCCTGTCCAGACTGCGTGCTTGTTGCACATGCAACCATGCATCTGGACACCTGTCCTAAGGGAACACCTGCCCGCAGAAAAGTCAGGTGAGACCACAGGTTGAAGGTTCGGCAACACTGTGGGGTGTACTACTCATCTTTGTACACCCTTAAACATGTATACCAACTCCTATTCCATAAAAGCATTAAAGCCATATAATAGAAAAGAGTGAGAGTTGACACATTAAATATTAATTTATTATTGTATTTATTATTGTAATTTATTAACATGATAAAAAACTCTGTCTCCCAGATGGCCAGTCCGCCCCTGGTCTCATATGCATCAGCCCAAGCAGCACTACCACCGCAGAGGATGCCATATGCCTCAGGAGCCTCTGAAAGAGTTCTAGAGGGACTGTTCCTAAATGAAGCAGGCAAGCACTGACTGTGCCTTGTCTTCTGTGAGACAGGCAGTCATACTGACCGAGTCTAACCGAGAAAAGAGATGCTCTGCACCAGGGAGAGCTTGCTCTTTATCCAATTGACTTGGATCCCAGTCTCAGTCAGTCTAGGTCCCGTAGCACTAGGTCCCTGTGGTTGCACAACAAATCTCGTGAGTGGGAATGAGCCAGTTGTTGAGATAGTTCAGGATGCGAACACCCTGCTCCTGAAAAAGAGCGAGGGCCGCCTCCGCCACCTTGGTAAAGATGTGGGCAACAGGACTAGATCAGTCTGTGTCATGAAAAGTACACATGAAAAGTACACATTTCTCAGGTCTATCGATGTGAACCAATCCTGCTGGCGAGCCACCAGTATAATATGCTTCTGCGTGAACATCCAAAAAGGCAGTCTGTGGAGTGTCCCATTCATGGTACGCAGGGTAGAATGGGCCACAGACCACCCCCTTTCTTGGCCATGATGAAGTAGGGGCTGTAGAAGCCACTGTTCATCTTAGCTAATAGAACCGGTGACAAGGGGCCCTGCTATGTCCTCTGGTATCCCCGTGAGTAGCTCTCTCCTTGCATCACCCCAGAGAAGTCGCCATCCAAGAACAGCGCACTCTCT
Source organism: Chromobotia macracanthus (assembly GCA_036877525.1). Lineage (NCBI taxonomy): Eukaryota > Metazoa > Chordata > Actinopteri > Cypriniformes > Botiidae > Chromobotia > Chromobotia macracanthus. Next base: position 6,931,544 of record JAZGTH010000001.1, on the reverse strand, counting down.
GGTGCCATGACCGTCATCGCATCATCCTCGTGAGCCCAAAATGAGATGTGATCTTGCACTCCACCGGTGTCAACAAGTGTACCGGGGGCTAGGAGGTCCATGGGGACAGTGCCAGGAAGGGAAACAGACAGGAAGGGAAATTGCCTCCTGTAACTGACCTGCCAAAGTGCCCAGGGGGAGTTGGTGGAAGACGGGACGAGGCAAATCATAGCTGAATGCAATGTAAATCAGCAGCAGAAAAACTCTTTAAAGACATTTGTTTCCCAACACTTGAACAATGTCATACAGATTCTTTTAAAGTTTGGACACAAAGTGAGGACACAAGACCTCACACACTAAATTGCAATAATGTAAGCCTGTATATAAAATGTATATCTAAACCTCTAGCAACAGTCTCTGAGGTTATTCCACAGAGTTATGAGATTTGCAAAAATCAGACACTGGTGTTTCTCCTTGTCTACTTGTACAGGAAACAGCCAGTGGCAGCGGCTACCTTTTTTTGTTTTTTTGGAGGAAATAAACTGAAAACCATATTGCAAAAAGGATGAAGAGGCCTTTGTTATTTTATTTACCAATTTGCATGAGGTTTAGGGATGCAGATCTTTTACTCCTTCCTAGTTATTTGTTTGGTCATGTGATCACTAGATTTATTTATTTATTTATTTCCAATACAGGAAAGAAACACAACCAAAATTAGTCCGTGGGCTTTTCAGCATTCCACAAGCGTCCAACAGAAAAATCCTCCGTCCCGTCCGTGCTATGTTCCTCGACCCCAACCTTCTGCTGCAGCCCCGTTTTAACCTGTCCCTTGACTCACTGCAAAATGGGAACAGCTGTTAGAGTTCATTACAAGGGAGGTGTTTCCCTTAACAATTTCGTCTCCAAACCTGTCTCTCCACCAGCAGCGACGACAAAACCTTTGACAGAACGCTTTCCACAGTGTTGTTTTGAAGTTGCTTATTTAGAAGCTTTTGGCAAGCTAATTAATAAAATGGTTAGATTTTTTTTAAACAACCAGTTGTGTTTCACCACAACTAATGCTTATCTGAGAAAATTATGAGGTAATGGTGGCAAGCAAATGGGCGTCTGCCAAAATGGAAAAGGGAGGAAGACACCTGTTCAAGACATCTTTGGTTTTGAGTGTATATAAATAGGGACTTATATACAGGGACATATATACAGAGTTTGTCAGATGATCAGATTTGTTGTCAGATTTGATATCAGATTTGTTGTCTTGTGCAAAAAATGTTGAATTGTTTGGCACCTGCAACCCTACTCAAGAGGCTTTTTTGTGAAAGTGCAGAGATCGACACCTGCTGTGTTATACATAGTTGTCATACATATTCTGTCTTATTTAATATGACATTTAATTATGAGGTTTCTTCCAAGAATTTTATTTATTAGATATTATTTTTGTTTTAAATTTTAAGTTTTGAGGGTTTATTGTTTATACCTTACTTGTTGTTTATAGGCACACACACACACATACACTATATATATATAAATATATATATAGTCATAATCATAATTTTATCTAAGTTTAAAATGAAACCGTTTGAACTGCTTTTAAATTGGTGTGCAAAAACGGTATTGGAAACGCGCTATATAAATAACACTGAATTTAACTGAATTGCATAAATATGTATTTTACAATCCCAAAAATGTTCACGTAAATAACTTAAATTCATGTGTTTTAAACAATTTAGAATTTCTAAAGACATTTTTACTAACACTAACGTGGTATTTTTTACAACATTTTGCCGCTAGGAGGCGTGATGGACTTGTTGTAGCCTATGTTTGTTGTTGTCAAACTCCATAGAGTTTTTTTAACTGGTAGCTCGTTCTAGACAACATTTCCTTGATCTGTAAACACACGTTCATTTTTCAACCAACTATTAAGATATATGTAAAATAATCTAATCTTTATCAAGAAAGCGTTTTATGTTTTCGTTTAACAAAGACTCATCCTCAAACATGTTCGAGGGGAGCCTCCCATTTTCGGGGATTGCCCAATGAGAAACCCTTATTCCATGCCGTCACAAAGCTATGCTCAAATTACGTTTTGTCCATCCAATCAGCTGCTGAGGGATCCGAGCAGTGCTTAAAAAGTTTGGTCAAAGAATATATATTTGGTAGGAGGATGAGAAAAAAACAGACCGACTTTTAATTTAAAATCGGAAACGCAGGCAGGAAGACGCGAAGACCCAAAGACGCAAAGACCCAAAGACGCGAAGACCCAAAGACGCAAAAACCCAAAGACGCAAAAACCCAAAGACGCAAAACCCAAAGACGCAAAACCCAAAGACGCAAAACCCAAAGACGCAAAACCCAAAGACGCAGTTATCTGTATAGTGATTATTTAAACTTCTTGATAGGTATGTATCTGAATAACTAAATATTCACGGTTGTTTTTATGATTTCATACCAGCATTGTATTTCATGTCATTTAGATGTCTTGTATCTGAATCTGAAGGTTTTAAAATAGAATGTCTTTTTGTTTTAAGTCGAAAATTGATTTGATTACAGAAGTGTCATAAGGAATGACGTTTTGCAATAACCGCTGCTTTAATGTCAGCCAAGCAGTCTGTTGAATCAGTATTAAGGCAAGCAATTAAATGGAGTTGTGTTTATACTGCAGATATCAAGTTCTGAACATTGTGTTCGGTAGTCAGTTTAGTAATTCCATTGATTTTTATAAACTTGGTTAGTTGGTTAACTAACCAACCTCTGGGCACAGTAATTTATTATATCAGTAGTAGAAAACTGATTATGGGTGATGCATTATTGAGGATTATTTTGTAATCTAGTAATATAAATTGCTCCGCCAATCATATTGTTTCTGACAAAAGAGGCTTCCCTGAAATCAGATGTCTACTCCACCACCCAATGCCCATTCCGTCGCCCCCCAAAACGCTGGTATTGCGATTAGTTTAATTTGTATACTGTATACATCTGTTGCTCATTTGAAGGATATGGATTGTGTATTTGTCAAAGTAGGTTTGATATAGCACAAATATGGCCACTTCAGCCAGTTCCAAACTGAACAAGGCTGTAAAGCAGCAGTACATGGAACTACCTCAGGGAAACAAGGTTCAAGCCATGTACATCTGGATTGATGGAACCGGAGAGGGACTGAGGTGCAAGAGCAGGACTCTTGATTCAGAACCCAAGACCATTGAAGGTGGGTACTGTGGTAATTCTATAAGATATTTCATATCAATATTTGTTTCAGTTTATTTAAACAAGCAAAGATAAAGTATGATGATTATATTAGCATTTTCAATCAAGTTTTGTATACTTCTTGCTGGTTCTCGTTAGAACTCCCTGAGTGGAACTTCGATGGCTCTAGCACATATCAGTCTGAGGGGTCCAACAGTGATATGTACTTAATCCCTCAGGCCATGTTTAGGGACCCTTTCAGGAAGGACCCCAACAAATTGGTCTTGTGTGAAGTCTTTAAATACAACCGCAAACCTGCCGGTGAGTATCAGCTTTTACTTACAAATACTTACTGTAATTGTTATACAGAAGGATATCAGATTAAACCTGTGTGCACTATGTATTAATGGTAACTGTATTCTCCGTAAGAAACCAATTTGCGCATAACATGCAAAAAGATCATGGACATGGTGCAAAACCAGCATCCTTGGTTTGGAATGGAGCAGGAGTACACTATTTTTGGCACAGATGGTCATCCATTTGGTTGGCCCAACAATGGATTTCCTGGTCCTCAAGGTACGTGTCACCTATGTTGGATACAAGATGTCTCCGCATCTTAAACCTAAAAATGGCTGGATTGAGGACATTAATTAGCTTTGTGTGATTAGGGCCATACTACTGTGGTGTGGGAGCTGATAGGGCCTATGGACGAGACATAGTTGAAGCCCATTACAGAGCTTGTTTGTATGCTGGAGTACAAATCTGTGGTACCAATGCCGAAGTCATGCCTTCACAGGTGAAATACTCTCTAGCAAGACAATAGATTGTAATAATTAAATGTTTATTTTAGTAAATAAGTTGCTAAAGTGACTATATTGTTGTATGTTCAGTGGGAATACCAAGTTGGCCCATGTGAAGGTATTGAGATGGGAGATCACTTGTGGATTTCCCGCTTTATCCTGCACAGGGTTTGTGAAGACTTTGGTGTTGTGGCTTCTTTAGACCCAAAACCTATGTCAGGCAACTGGAATGGCACTGGCTGTCACACCAACTTTAGTACCAAAGAGATGCGAGAGAAAGAGGGTTTGAAGTAAGTAACAAGAAACCCCAATGTTCTTGACTTGGTACAAGCTAAGCTCAAATATCGGTATTAATGGCATAATGATTACCACACTTTCTGATAATGTCTGTGTAAAGTTATGTCCACTATTTGAACTTGGTTGTTATGGTGATTAAACAACCTGTAAATACCTATTTACCCTTCAAGTTTCACACTTACTGTAAGGATGTAATGTGGCTTCCTTGTTCACTTAAAAATAAGAAGGTAGTTTGCGAAACCTGTGTCTTGACTCAGCAGAGGAACAAAATTGTTTTCTTTCTATTATATAAATACATACTGACTCCAGGTTTGTTCTAATGTGTCCCTGTTGATGTGCTATGCTGCCAGCCACAGATATAATGGTTATTTAATTATAATTAATGATGTTGATCCATCTGGAAAGTTCCTCCACGTTACTTTAGACAAAGTTACAGCTCAAATAGTAGTTGTTAGGCAGCGTTAATGTAATGCTTGAATAAAAATATGAATAAACTTGTACAAATGCTCTAAATGTTTGTTGCACCCACAACACCCCATGTGTTAAAAGGCTGCTGTTTGCTAATCAGACTTCCCGTTTCATGTTAGACATATTGAGGCAGCAATTGAGAGACTAAGAAAGAGACACCAGTATCATATCCGTGTCTATGATCCTAAAGGAGGTCTGGACAATGCCAGACGCCTGACTGGCCGTCATGAGACCTCCAACATCAACGAGTTCTCTGCTGGAGTGGCTAATCGTGGTGCAAGCATCAGAATCCCCCGAGCTGTGGGCCAGGAAAAGAAGGGCTACTTTGAAGACCGTCGACCCTCAGCCAACTGTGATCCATACGCTGTCACTGAGGCTCTTGTACGCACATGTCTGCTCAATGAAGAGGATACAGAACCTCTGGAAGTATTGGATTAACTAATTATCTGACAACTTTCTACTATCTTGTGGGCAGTGGACAGTGGCAGTAAATGTTTAATTACTTTAGTAGTGAATAATGTTAAATTTTTTTTTACTGAAACGAGGGATGCCACTAAATTTATCACTTCCCTGTTTGTTGTTTGTTTTAGAACCTGCACAAAACAGCTTTCTTTCTGCCAGTTTTTTTCTTCTTTTCATTTTGTGGATCTTATAACTGGCAAAAATCTAGTTTGATACAGACATAAGTGCACTTCAGATCTTTGAAACTATAGACATTTGTTTTAAGTACATTTTACTTTTTAACACGATTTTTATAAATTAAATGCAGATAGTATTTTAAGGCCTATTGTAGTCAATTTAAGAATTTTATTCACTGGTTTATCTTTATAGTGTGGTATTGTTAAAGGGACCAAAATGCATTGTTTTATACTGATATGGCTCTGACTCTTGTTCAAAGAGATGTGCATTTTATTATTGCAGTACCAGTTGTATTGTGGGAAACATGGTTAGTTTGTCTCTTTGCATTAAAATATTAAGATAGTTTTACTAAAATTCTTGTTCTGTGAATTTAGTAGTGTAAATGTGTTTTTGGGAGGGGGCTGTATTAGCTTGTAAATTATATTGTTATACAAAATGTTAAATGTGCATGTAAAACAATGTAATAATGTAATGTTCTGTGTCTGCTGGATGTTTTTCATCTGAAATGACTTCATTAATATGATCTCAAGATCATATCAAACAGTTTAAGAGTGAAATATTCATTAAAAAGTGGGTGGTTGAAAGCATAGATGGGTAGAGGTACAGTTGTTCTGGTTTGTTTTAATGTGAAGACTGAGTGTTCGGTGCAGGAAGACCAGTTGCTTATAACAAAGGAAGAAATGGAAGGCTAGGTAAATTTAGGCTTTAGTTTGAGCAAAATCCAAATGTTCTGGATAAATAAGGTGACTGGATTTTCATTGTGGTTCATTGTCATAACATATTTTATGCTACACCGCAAACCTACTCTGTGGTTGGCTGTTCTTGATCCCAAGCAGATAGTGGAACAACCAGCAATGAGCGCTGACACTTTAAAGCATACTGCACAGATAATTATTTACTGAACAAAACTAAATTTTCATAATTATTTTATTAACCCCTTATAAGAATCAGTTCATTACATTAATGTTACATTGTAATGTTACAATGAAATAATGAATATTATACAGCATTTATTAACAGTTATTTTCCATATACACCCAACCCAGATACATTTTTTATATTTAAGTATAAAGTAACATTATTTAAAGTACTATAACTAGCAATGAAAAAGCAAATATTAATATTATCTTTCCATGTTGCTAGAAAGAAATAGGTCTTAATGCATCTAATCCATTCTCATATTTAAACTTTTTAATTAAAGATTACAAATGACATAACATGTTCATTCAATCAGTGCAATCGGTCCAACCAGACTGTCAAAATATGTATTTGCATATCTCCTTGCACCACATTCATGTGTACTTGGGGAGGTGTGGCTTTGCACTCTAAAGGGTTCACTTTTCAAAGCTAGCTTGCTGTTGCTAGCCTTTCCAAAATTGCCTACACTACCTTCAAAGAGTGCTCAGCATTTCTTCAACCTTTAATGATATGAAGATACATTGTAGCTGTACTGAGATGAGTGATGTGGTATTGAAGGCAGAAAACCCCTTGGGTAGATACTATGTTGGACAATGTGTGTAAGAGTTTAAATTAACATTCTGTGATCCTAAAAAGTGCCAGTTTTTATGGCTTATCATGTGTCACGTTTTTTGAATTACATTTAACAAAACTTCAGTGTTTTTTTAATCTAAAGTCCCTGAGAACTACTTTCAAGATTTGAAAGATAAATTCTGTCAGTTTTAATTTAAAATAAAAGTAACCATAGATGCAACAGTGTGAAGGACCACGTTTCACACAAAGTCGTTTCACACACACTCATCAACACAAGTTAACAATTTTAAGTTGTAAAAATGTTTCCATTAATTAATGTTATTGCTTGGTGATAAAAAAAGTTATTCAAACATTTTTAAATTAGTTTTTAAAATGTTCTTAAGAATAACGTTTTTGATAAACAGGTATGATATATAACATTAAAAAATGTTTTACTAATGCTACTGCAAGAACATTTTGAATAACTTGGAGAGAACTTTTAAAGAATGTTAGCCAACTTTCTGAGAATGATTCCTCTTAGCTGGGATTCTGTAACAAGTTTTCATTAGAGCACAATAAGCAATAAAAAATAACTGCGGACAGATCAGTGTTCAAAAATCTTATTTTCTGAACTTCCTCAAAGACGCACAACATTGATTTATAATTAGTTCACTTTGCCTTGAAGTTTAGTTGTGCTCCATTTCTGTAATTAGCAAGGAACCTGGGAACAGGTCCTGGGAACAGGACGAGATAAATACAGAAGTTTTGTCCAGAAAAATAAGTTGTATGCAAGAGAGTAATAGTAATTCTTTGCTTCACAAGCACCACTAATATATGCATACTGTATAATGCTGTAGGCCAGGTATTGGTCTTAAAGGTCTTAGTTCAACCAAAAATTAAAATTATGTCATTATTTATTTATTCTCCTGTACTCTAACCTTTAGAATCAGAATGAGCTTTATTGCCAGGTATGTTTACACATACAAGGAATTTGTTCTCGTGACAGAAGTTTCCACATGATTAAATGACCTTCCATAATGAAATTACATAAAAGCAATAACAGAATTGTCATTTTTAAATGGACTACCACTTGTAAGAACCACTCACACATAAACAGTCTTAAATAAGGCAGGCCAAAGCTATCTTTTGCTAGTATAAGTCTTTTGTGAATATTATATAATTATTTTGTGTCTCAATTCAACATTAGCAATGAAGGCCTCAGGCCTGAACCAAAATGGCTGGTTGGATCTCACTCATCGGTGTTCAGTGCGTTTTTTAATTAATATCAAAACGCCTTCTTAGAATAATGATCTCAGAGAGACAACCTATTCTTAGTGATGCGCCTCCCTGTATCTGCTTCAAGCAGAACACTAAAACTGAGCTTTTAAAAAGGGTAGAAGACATAAAAGAAGTAAAATTGTGCAAAATTAATAAAACAGAACGACAGCGTGATAGTTTGGGAAGTAACAGGGAGATTAAATTGCAAAACATGAAAGGAGAATCAGGCTCAGCTGCCATGGTAGCTCAAAAGAGCCAAGATAATGTGTTTTGTTTAGTAAATGTGGTGGATGGGGCATTTGCAGTTATTTAATAGACTGGAGCCAAACATACATTCCCCAAAAACAAAGACCTGGTCATCTGCTTGAATGAACAACTTGCTAGCCTAGTCAGATATCACACAAAGAGCACAGCACAGATGAAATTCTTAAAAAAAACCTTAATGTTGAATATGCCTTAACGTTGCATATTACGGGGATCTAATGATAGCTAAAACAAATAATATTAAACTTTATGTAATCTTTGAGAATGTACAAGTTGTTATGATATTGAAAAAGCAGTTTGCTATGAAGATAAAACAGATGATATCCAATATCCATCAGACCCAGAAATGTCACTCCACTACAGCTGTACATCAAACTGTCTGGGGGTAACATTATGTAATATAAAAGTGAATAAAATGAATGAGAATGTTAAATTGAATGAGGTGTAATCTTGCCATCTAATTAGCAACAAATTAAAGTGCAGTCACAAAGGAGAACTTACAAATGTTTGAAAAATATTAAATAGGGCAGTGTTCTGATCCAAAGTAAACAAACAAGTGAATCATCAGTCATTACAAATAAAACTGAAACTAATATCAGCACAAACTCCAGGTTTGTCAGGCTGGAACAGAGGGCTTACATTAGTGTGATTCTGCTTGGTTGTGTGATATGATGGAAATTTAATATGTGCAGTAAAAGTTTGCAGGGCTCTCCATCTCCTGTCTATGCTCACTCATTGTCCTATCAAGGATTTTTGGTTTAGAGACTAGACAAGACTTAGATTTTCTTTTGCGGGGGGTGGATTTTGTAATTAAAATACTTTGAACTGAGCAGAGTGCTGAAGTACTTGTTCTCATAAACTAGTTCACAGCATATGTCACTTCTAACTTTAGATCATATCAAAAGTTTGGATCTTCAAAAAAATGGAATATACGATTAGATATGAGAATTCTAAATTAAATGAGGTTTAATCCTGCCATCTAAACATCAGCAAATTAATGGAGTCACACAGGAGAATTTATAAATGTTTGAAAAATACAAGTGTTTATAACTGGAAGGGCTGTGTTCTGATCCAAAATTAACAAGTGAATCACCAACCATTACAAAAAAAACTAACATCACAATATAAAGCTTATGAAAAACTTTTGCCCTCATCTGACGTAAAAGGAAGAAGGTAGAAAGCCTGCAAAGTGACAACCCAGAATTTAAAGGATGTGGCATTTACATAGCAAATTAATTGTTGGCCATCTTTAGCATTCCAGTCCTCCACACCCATGTGCTCCTAATGGAAACAATGAAACAAAACACAAAAATAGAACAAATATGTAATAAAGAATTCCAACCATCCTCGCCATACTGCATTAAGGCAATAACTACTGCCAAGGTCAGAAATAAGAAATAACCATAAACAACCATAGGAAATAAAACAAAAACTAACATTGTTTTCTTAAGACAAAGGTTATGCAACCTTTCACCCTCATCCAACTCAAAAAGAGTAAAGTAGAAAGCAAGTATCCCATTCTAGGTCTAATAACCACCATGGAAAACCCAGAACCCGGAGTTTCTTATGCCCACAACTGACACAATCAGCACTGGAAAGATTACAAGTAATTGCATTCTTAGAAAAATGATCCCACAAGGCTATATTATTTTCTTTATTGATATACAGAAGCACAATAATGCAGAAAAGATATGTGTTAGTATTAGTGGTACAAGTGGTATTCTTTGGACTTTGTGCATTATTTTGGTTTTCAGCAATAAAGAAACATATTTTTGAAGATATTGTCTAATGAATCTTTCTGACAATAATTTAAATCTGCACAGAATTTTAAAGATCGCCACTCCTGTGTGAAGTTCCAACCTACTGACAGAGTATTGAAAAAGCAAACTGAAAGAGAACTTAAATGTTTAATCACAGAACAAATTACTGAAGTACAGGTCTGTATTGTAAAAGCTACTGACTTTGGTTTGGAGACTGTAAACATGTTTCACCTGCTTCCCCTTTATAACAGTGCTAACACCCACCATCCTTGTTTTGGTGTCAAGCAGCACAAACTCAGGAACAAAATGTTCTTCTGAGGACTTCCCACCCCCCTCACCCACGTGCAGGTTTTGCCCAAAGGGCAAAACTTGGCCAGTGTAACTCTATGACACAGCATTAACCTTCATTTTTTTGCCAGGCTTGAACTGAGGGCTCAAATTGATTCTGCTTGGTTGTGTGATATGTTCAGGGCTCTCCATCTTCTGCCTATACTCACACACAGTCCCAACAGGTTTTTAAATTTAAAGACTAGACTTCAGATTTTCTTTTGTGGGGGGTGGCTTTTGTAAATAAAATACTTAGTAATACTAATTGTACTCATATAATTAATTTAAAGCATATATCATTAGAATCACCCAGCCAGAATTAATTTTCATCCCTTTTCATTCTTTTTTCAGCCCTTTATTCAAACTGATCTGAAACTCATTCAAATATAGAATCTTATGAATAAACTAAAGTTTGTGAAAAAACTTTATGTTGGCTTGAGAAAGTCTAGTCTAAAAGTCTGAAAGTTAAAAATACTATAAAAAGTTTGAGGAAATTAAGATTGTAGAAGTTTGTAAAGCTTAAAGGTTTAACGATCTAGATAATTTAATCAAACTTTCAAATATTATTACAAATTAAAACATTTTTAAATGCAATGTATTACCATCATGTTATGTACACACACACACACACACACACATACATAAACATATGCTAATGATTTCTGAAGTATCAAGTGATAGAAAATGTTTAATTAATCTAATGGGCTTCTGGGAGTTTGAGTTCTGACAATTAATATTTAAACAAACATCAGCCTCTTGGCCTATCTGAACATTCCATCAATGTAAATCTAACAGATTTTTGGGAATTTCAGACCCCTGTTTTAGGAAAGTCCAATCACTTAGAAAAGATACAGCACACTTCTTTGGAATACCCCGAAGGTCTGTGGAAAGTTTGCTGATAGTAGTTTGAAAGCTCTAAGAGTCAGAAATTATGATTTAGCATGTTTTAACATGATGCTAACATGTTTTAGCATCAATTAGCAGATTATAACGATGCTAGCACATTTTAGCATGATGTTAATATGATTTAGCATGATGTTATGTTTTAATATGATGTTAACAGATTTTATCATGATGCTAGCATGTTTTAACATCAATTAGCATGATGTTACTAGATTATATCATGATGCTATCCCATTTTTGCATGTGATAGCAGAGCTATGACATAGGATGGTTGCTATGGTACAGTAACTGGTAGCTAGGGCATAGCTATAAAGTTGTAATGGTAATTGTAACATAACTGCTTTTAAAACCGAGCAATATGAGCCCATCCCCAAGTCTCTTCTGATGCAGAGTTATTTATCAAAATTTAGCCCAATGTTAACTAAATATATATCATATACATCTATACAAATATGGCTTATTCATGATGCTATGCAGTTGCTAGGGTGTAGCGAAGAAGTTGCCTGAGAAGATGCCTTTGAATTTTATGGCCATTTTTTGGTACGCCCAAACATCTTTGTACATCTGATGGCTTAAAGTCATAGCACAACTCTCCTCAATAAGCCAGTCAATTTGACCCTTCATTCATGGGTCTACAACAAACAGTGCAGAACAAGTTATGTACCAAAGTTTTGTCCAGAAAAAGCATGCAGGAGAGTAATAGTAATGCTTTGCTTCCCAAGCATCACTAATAATAATGTTTAAATCAAACAACAGTATGTTGGCCTGAGACTACCAAGAGCATTTAATGTGCCTCAGCGTAATTTTTAACAGTATCTCCAAGACACTAAAATGGATATGTTCAATGCAGTTGTTTTGGCTTCAACATTAATTGTTTTTAGACATTCCCCTTTAAAATAAATGAAGAACCATATTTTTGCTTTTCGATTTTTCCATATTTGGTTTTTGACATCTGAAAATCGGTACAATTTAACAGTTTACTCATGGAGGCACATTTAGATCCACATCTAAATGGGACACATATTTGGGACTGAATGATATGGGGCCTTAAAATTGTAGCTCCCAAAAGAGAAGTTGCTTGAGACTCTAAAAGGACATTAATATATTTCTAATATGTCTGACAGGCATGTAAACTTTGTGAAAAGAACAAAAAATGTGTTTTTCCTCATTTTTGAACTGTCACCATATAGGCACATAATGTAACAAGGATTGCTCAAGTCAACAGATTTTCCTTTTAGATCTAATAATTATGCTGGCATCTTCCTCAAGAATACCCCCTCTATTATGGCTCCAAAGTTTAGGTGAAAATTGTAATTTTGTGGTTTACTCAGTAACTATTCATAAGTGGCATTTAATATTTTGCCTTTTATCTCTATTTATGTTGGTCTTGCTTATTTATAAGTATAAAAAAATTATGCAAAAAAAAAAAAGAAAACTGAGCCTGAAAATTTTCAGAATTCCGTCATTTGTTTTTTAAGACATGTCATTTTGTAAATGTCTTTTATAAATCTATATTGTGGGAAAACAAAAATAATGGACTTGTAAATTTTTCTGTCTATTGAAAAAGAGCAAGATTCTACAAAGGTATGGTAGAAAACAGTTTCAGGGCAATGAAACTGCTAATGTTCTAATTGAAACTCTTAAATGTGTGTGACATTTGTGCTCAGGTTTAACTGGATAAACAACATGACACACACTCTAATTTTCATCTGTCATATCCTTTACATATGATGCAGCAATGGGGTCATCCTGAGACTAAATATAAAGCTCATGAGTTTCAGTATAATCTGGCTGGCACAGAGACACTTCTGTGTTTTGTATCCAGATAGCTGCAACAGAATTCACATATTTACTGTATTTCAACATTAAAAACTGCACTTTTTATGTAGTATTTATATATATATATATATATATAAACTTTCTACATCTGACATCTGACTCATCAGCTCTTGTGATGTTGTCTGATAGAAGTGTCCAGTGGTGGCACCTTTTAGAATCAAAACTGATGCAGTAGGACATTGAGTGTATTGTCCATTGTTTCATTAATACTGCATATTCAAACTTATTTTAAGTACGGCTTTTTGCTTACTGTTTTTTATTGCTTGACACTTCACACAATTTATTAGTCCTGCTGTTGTCTGATTTCAGGAGCAACAATGTAACCTGCATGGGTGAGGCATTAGTTTTCACACCTGTTTATTTCACTTTAAATAATTCATAGTATTCAATAACGTCATCCATCACGCCCTGCTGTCACACTGGTAGAATAGGCAAACGGTTAAAACAGAGAACTGGGAGATCTGAATCTGGGAGATCTAAATATCAATAATGTTTCATAAAGGCATTATGATGAGTAGAACATTATAACGTAAAAAATAATAAAAACTTTTTAATAAATAAAAATATGATTTTTATGATGCTCCATAACGGTTTGCTTTTAGCTTAGCCATTTTTACATATAACATATAACCTAATGAACTTGACTAAATAATCTGGTTCATTAGAGCAGCTCTTAACTTAAATATGGTGCCAATCTGATGTTTGATCACAACCTGTGTCATGGGTGCCATAGTTGTTTAATGGATTATTCAACAGCACAAAATCAGCACAAGTGATCAGTGCTTTTTTTAGATTCCTCTTCTTTTCATCACCTGTGAATTCTAAAAAACACAATCCGTTTCCTTTTATAAAATAATGACATTAACATGTTGTTACCAAATAAAAGCTAAACAACTATGCAAGTTAGATTTAACACTGTATTACTCATTTTAATTCACCTCACGCAATCATACACAGACATATTCAACCTATCTTAGGCTATGTGCCCACACCTCTGTCATTCATCAGAAAGCGTGACACACGCAAAGTTATGCTGCGTGGCAGGTGCATATCCTAGTGAAACCAGTTTGTCTGCTTTGAATGGCTCACGTCACAGAAACAAACATCTAAGCTATGTATGTCAAATGTGATTAAGATGTTTAATCAGTTAAATCATTATTGTACAATAGATTTTTAAAAATAATAATTACATTAAAGCACATATTAAGTACATTTCTGTGTTTTGATACACCATATATTACAATATATTGAATAATATATCAAACGTATATTTTCTACAGTTGTTTAATTGCAATCTTGTGTGCTTAGGGTCCCTGTCCTGTTGGAAGATGAACCTTTGCCCCAGTCTGAGGTCCAGAGCGCTGATTTTCATCAAGAATGTCTGTACATCCTGACTAGTTTCTCAGTTCCTGCCACTGAAAAACATTCCCACAGCATGATGCTGCCACCACCATGCTTCACTGTAGGGGTGGTATTGGCCAGGTGATGAGTGGTGCCTGGTTTCCTCCAGACATGACATCTGCTATTCGTGCCAAAGAGTTCCATCTGTTTCATCAGGCCAGAGAATTTTGTGAAAATGAATTTAATTCATTTTAGAATAAGGCTGTAACATAACAAAATGTGGAACAGGGGAAGCACTATAAATACTTTCTGAATGCACTGTATGTGTGTGTAACATATATGGCAATATAATTCTCAATATAGGGACAAATATGTCATATATTACATTTCTGTGTGGAACACAAGCCTGGGCTCCTTTATCAAACAGGGCCAGGCAGGAACAGAGCTTCTCAATGGAAGCAACGCGTTTCTCAGCGTTTCTGTGCATACTCCACTCCCAAACAATCAACACAAAGCTTGTGTGTATCCTTGCCTGTAATATATCTGGGGCAAGGAGGAACACAGGGCTTGAATTTATTGTTCTTGCTCACCATAGAAACTTTGTTCCACACACAAGACAGACAGGTTCACACAGAATGCTTGTTGTAGACCAGAAGTTAACCTGTGTATGTTCCAACGACCTTTTGTAGCCTCTGTAGTCCGTCGTCATATGCCACATCATCATGCAGCACCAATCAAGTCAGACTAGTTTCACATGTGCTTCCGACACTGTTAGACTTAGGATGTTCCACAAAGTGTCACGATGCAGCGGTAGTTACCTCAAAAGGGAACTGCATTTACCAACAAAATTCGGCATACCTCAAAGAATGTAAAGAAAACTCTCATAATTTTTAGACCAAAGTTTTCAAAGGTTATAAGCAAAAATATTTATTTTTTATACCCCTGGACAAGTAGGTGGCGCTGTTACAAAACTGTGTGTTTAACCTCAAATCATGCCTGTAATGACACATGCTCATTTTTGTGCCAACACATGAAGCATTGCCAAGATACAGCCTCATATCCCTTTTAGCATGCTTGTCATAAAATTCGTAGACATGGTATACGAATGGTAGGTATACCAAGAACGGTAGGTATAATCAAAAATTCCATAATTTTTTGTTGTGTGTCTCTACATGTCACATACTAAAATTCATGCAAATCAGACAAATGCTGTAGGAGGAGTTTGAAAAAAAATTTCTGAAAATTTAAAATGGCAGAAAAATTCCATACAGCCTCATATCCATTTTGGCATGCTTGCTGTAAAATTTGTTTTTTTTTTAAAGTGATAAAAACAAGAACAGTTGGGTGTATCGAAAAACTTTTGATAACTTTTTATCGTCATTGTCTCTAGATGCTATGTACCAAATTTTGTGCAATCTGGACAATAGCCCTAGAAGGAGTTTGAGAAAGCAGGTTTTGAAAATTCAAAATGGTGGAAAATTTTCATGACAGAAAACTGACATTGGGTGCATTGGAATTGGCATGAGCCACATAATTAGAAAAAAAATTACAAGTCAAAAGTTATGAGCATAAACATGAGTGAACTGTTGGTGGCGCTAGTTCTTGTTTTGTCCAGTAACGTTTCAGACGGTCTATGGTTAGTACTGATCTAACTGGCAGTGATGGACCAGTTTTAGGACGAGGTAATTTTTTACGTAAAGGAGTTTACAGGAAGTTATTTATTTCCTGTTATAAATTTACTTAGATCATTAACCGTGAATGTTATGGTTCCTTGGAAGCCTGTCTTAAACTTATTTTCCTATGTGGTATCTTTCTTCTACATTGTGTACTTTCCAGTGTACATTCCTGGTAATGTCATGAGTTCCTACATGACATCCTATTAGACTACAGCACTGTCCTGCAGAGGTTAGCTCCAACTATTATCCAACATTATCGCTACTCTTGAAATAATCCTAAAGATCTCTTCTTTTAAAAATTAGAGGGAGGTGTGTTTGATTAGGGTTGAAGCTTAACTATACTGTGTAGTGGCCTTCCAAAATCAAGATTGAAGACATATTCTCAAATCAATGACGTTAATTGCAGCCACACAAAAGACACAGGACATTAAAATTATCACAGTTGTTACAGTTATGGAAATGAAAAAAACAGGATTTAATTAGTAAATTTAAATCCAAATTGAAAATACAGAAAAGAATAGCAACCAAACCATGCATAATCAAATACAATATCAGAAGAAGAATACAGACGAATTGAACACTCTTTATACATACAAAATGATTAACTAAACAAGACAATCATAGGTAACCAAGGAAACCAAAAGCATAATAGGTAACCAAGGAATCTAGCAAAACATAATAGAAACCATGAATAAATGTCAAAATAAAAGCGTTTATGACTACACAGAACCAAAACAGGCAAAAAGTAACCTTACACCCCTACCCCCACTTGACACTTCTTACAAGTACAAGGAGCAACAAGGCAAAAGGGAGAGGGGGTGCCACCAAGGAGCCAGGAAAGGAGGGGTCAGTAGCGTCTGGACCACGGGGGATTAGGAGCCAGAAATTAAGCCAGGTTCAGAAGAAAACAGAGTCTCTTTTGGTGGTACTGATGGACCTGTTGACTGTGGTCAGAATGGAGCTGGGAAACCAACAGGGCAGAAAGGTGAGGAAGACTCAGAAGAGGCCAATGGCACAGGAGGATGTGGCTCAAGACGCTGGGCATAATAAAATGCTACTAATTCGCAGTTGGACAAAATTAATAAACTTCTTGTCAGCGTTAAAGACTTGAGTGTTGTGATTTTTCCCTGTTTCTTCCTGTTCCTGTTTGCCCTTGTTTAATTCATTATGTTCTTAAGTCATTAGTTAATGCCCATCACCTGTCTGCCCCTCGTCATCTGCCCTAAGTTCTCCTTTCTTTTCAGTTCAGGGTCGATTATCGTTTATGTCATGGCAATGTCACCCTGAGTTTTCTCCTTGGCCTTGTAATGTGTGGATTATCATTAAAAGAGATTTCTGTGGATTACCTTTGCCTTCTTTGCCTTCCTTCCTAAGATATGTGACAGAATAACTGACCAAAAGAAAAAATGAGGTTTGAACTCACCTCTATTAACATGGCCCCGAGGGGTACTGCTAACAACCCCACTGCTAGCCCATCACTGCTAACTTTTTATATTTTTTAGATTTGTGGAATTCGTGCTGGAGTTTGTGGACAGATGCCATCTCACCGCATTTGATGACCTCACCTTAATGGAGGGATTTTGGTGCAGGCTGGACGATGAACTCGTCTTCGTCATGCCGAGGGCTGGTCCATGCTGGATGCTGGAGAATTATATCAACTTTGCGCTCTGGATTAGCTTTCATGTTAGGCGAAGCTAAGTCCAGTCCTGGGTCATCATGTGAGTGCCACAAGCCCGGAGACCTCATCTGTCATGGCCGCCAGCCCAGAACCCAGCTCACCTCAGGACTCCACTCCTCCGGCTCTGCCTTGTCACTCCTCCTTCCCTCCAGCTCCACCTTTGTTGCTCTGGCTCTTCTGCAGCCATCCAGATCTCCATTTGCGCCTCGATCATTGCAGCCACATGTTCCACCTTGGCTCTCTTCTCCGCTTTGGCTCATCTGTTTCCACCTTGGGCTCCACCACCACATGTTCCACCGCAGTCGGTTTAGCCCCGTGGAGTGGTCAGCCCTTCCTCCTCCATGGCTCCTCCCTCCGTCGGCTCTACAATGGGGCATCATCCTGACTGTGGCCTGGGCTTCACCTGGCTCCTCCTGCTTCAGTTCCCTCCTGTCTCTGTCCCGGCTCTTCCTTCCGTCTACTCCTCCATGGTCCCTCCTGGCTCCATCCTGGCTCCTCCCTCCATCAGCACTGCACTGGTCCCTCAAGTCTCCTCCTTGGCTCCTCCCTCCATCAGCACCACTCTGGTCATCTGCCTACCTTGCTGCCTGCCCTTCTCCTGCCTCTCGTCCTCCTCCTGGACCCCCTCCCTCCACAGTTGGTCCATCTACGGCACAAGGATGTTAGGTCAAATGTTAGTTCAATCCATCACCTGTTTGCCCCGCGTCATCTACCCTCCTTTCTGTTCAGTTCAGGATCGGTTATTGTTTATGATGTGTATTTCTCCATGAGTGAACTCCTTCGCCCTGTATTGTATGGATTATTGTATGGAGTTTATGTGGATTACATTCGTCTTCATCGCCTTTCTTCTTAAGATACATGACACTTCTATGTCATCAGCTTAATAGTGTAAAAAAAACTGTACCAACAAAAAAGACACACCACCCACAATACTGACCTTAAAGACACTGAATCATTAATTTTACAGTCAATTCTATACATTTTCTATTAAATAAATCTTACCAAAATACTAAATGACTGGAAAAGAACTTGGTTACATTAACAGTTAACTATCATTATCACTGAATGTTTACTTGGTACATTCTCTCAGATAAGAACTGAGATGATTTCTCCCAAGGTTTCTCTTCACTACTAGCGCTTTCTGTTGTTTTTGGTTCCTTTCCACACTTGGCTTGCTCACTGTGGGTCTATAGAACCTTATAAAACATTATTAAAATTTGT
The DNA here is from genome assembly GCA_036877525.1 of Chromobotia macracanthus. Classification (NCBI taxonomy): domain Eukaryota; kingdom Metazoa; phylum Chordata; class Actinopteri; order Cypriniformes; family Botiidae; genus Chromobotia; species Chromobotia macracanthus. The sequence continues at coordinate 6,912,424 of JAZGTH010000001.1, read as the reverse complement.
AGTGTAAATACCAATACCACCAATGATCCTTTGGTGTTATGTTTGTTCTTACCAATTTAATATGAGACTAGCACTGACACTATGTAAATCAATGTTATGTTATGTGTTATGTAAATCAATACCAAACAGAACTGAATAAAAAATTAACTAATTTGTACAAAGAAGTTTAATTTTAGCACAGAGGCAAGCCCTGGCTTTACTGAAAACTTGATTGATTCAGTATATTGTTTCTATATGTAAATGATATTACAGTACATACAATTTACACTTCAAAACTCAAGTCAAGTTTAAGGGTAGAAGTCTCTTCTAAAAAGTATAAACTGCAAAGTGCTGTTTTTGAGTTTCATGTTGGTCCAGTCTGGTTTATAGCAAAACTTAGCTTGCAACAAGTATATGCAAGTATATGTTTTAATCAACAGTATATGTTCAACAAGTATATGTTTTAGTTAAGTTGACGAAGACAGTCTACTTAATCTAGTAAAACAGGTTCTAGCTGGTAGTCACAAAACAAAACTGAAATTAAAGGTTTAACAAACCTGTAGTGTATTAAAGGCTATATAAAGGGTCCTAAAAAATGCTCAGGTTGGATTACACTCTTTGAGTAATTTAAAGAATAATCATATTTTTATCAATTTTATCAAGCATACTACATGAAACAAGGCTAAAACAAGATTCAAACAAAAAGCACAAAAATGCTTTCTGGTGTACACATCCATCATCCATCCATCATCTATACTGCATATCTTTACTGGGGTCATAGGTAGTGCTGTACACATTTTGACCATAATAAAAATAGTCTAAGTAAAAGTAACTAATACAAGGGATACCAAGATCAAAAATGATATTCCCTTCCATGTCCTCTTGGAAGAAACGCTAGCATACAGAGTATAACTGGGATAGTAGCGACCTCTGTTGGGTGCAAATGCAGTAAATTAACAATACATTAAAAAGCAAAATAAAAAAGCAAGGCCATATTTCCCTCATCTCACTTCACATTAAACCCAAGGGCCAGCTCATTTAATAGGGCCCAAGCACTAAAATTGCAAATGTAGCACATACATACATGCACACACCTGTATGAAACCTGATAAGTGTATTGGTCATGTTGACCCAAACAACTTTCGCACTGACACCCCTTAGATCGGCCCAACGGGTAGGAAGCCATTTTGGATTTTCAAAAAATGCTTTGAACTTTTAAAACTCCCAGGTATTTCATGTGATTGTCACCAAACTTGGTAAGCATCATGCCAAGACACTGAAGATTCAAAATTGTGATGGAATTTTTAATATTTTAAAAGATGTTGCCATGGAAAACAGGAAGTCTTTAATATCTACGGCATGAATCAAGCAATTAAAGTCAAAATTGGCAAATATGATTATTGTGCTGGGCTAATGACATTGATATGACTATTGTGAGTCAAAGTCATAACACCACCAACTGTCAACAGAAAGTGCACCACTTTAATAAACATTAAAAACATCAGAATAATGTAGAAGCAATTATTAGTTGTAAAATTATTAGCTGTTAAATAAGTTCTTAAATGATTTGTGGTAGCTTACATATTTTTGCCATGACAATGTCAAACCTTAAAACCACATTCAGGTTTATTTAAGGTGCTTAACAAGCTTAAAATGTCATGAAATTTAGTACACGCATCAAAGTGGTCAGCCATTAAACAGGGGCTTAGATAGGCGTAGTTGTTTGACTAAAGTGATGGGGTTAGTTTTGCATGTGGTCACCAAACTTGGTAGATGTATTGTTCTCATCAAGCCAGACAACTTTCAGAATTACACTAATTAGCTCCACTCTACAGGATATCCGGCATTTTGAATTGTAAGTGGATTATTTGTCACCAGGCTCCAATATTTTAAATACTCCTTCTAGGGGGGACAGAGGACATGTTGAAGATACTAAATTGTGAACGGATTCTTGATATCTCGAACAGTGTTGCCATGGCGAGGCAATCAATTTAAGGCAATAAATGCAACAGGAAGCGTTTTATATCTTCTGTATGCACTGAGTTACATCAAACTTGGGAAACATGTTTGGTGTTGGGGGTTGATCACAATGATGTGGCAATTGTAAGTCACAGTCATAGGTTGCGTTTACACTGCATGTCTTAATGCTCAGATCAGATTTTAAGTCCATATCTGATTTTTTGTCCCGCCTGTTTACACTTGCGCCTTGTATCTGAAGCAGGTGTTTACATTAATCTCAAATTTTGGATGGACTGTTTGAAAACAGTCATTATTTTTGAAGCTCTGATTGGTGACAAAAATTACAATACACACTTCAGCTGTAAAGGTTTCTCATAGCTGATGAGTCTCTAGTTTAGACTTAAGACTGAAATTGTAAGAAATGTACTGGTGTTGCAAGTATGTAGAGGCAGAGTGATTTCAACTAATTTCAACACTAATTTATAAAAATAAATAATTATGCTAGAACTGTAAATAAAACATCTGTAAATAAAACAACTGTAAATAAAACAACTGTAAATAAAATCATCTTGGTGTCAGAAATAGCCTTGGTGTCAGAAATAGCCTTTCCATAATAACCTGTATTACTGTGGCTTTTTTGGAGGTGAACAGGAGGCAGCAATGTGACAGTTATTACTGTGGCTTCCAAGATTAGTGTGGCATTAAAACTGGTAAATGGCCAGACATCTCTATAGGGTTTACTGGGGCTTTTGGGTAGGGTACAGTGGCACTGGGGGTAAACACTGGGGCAGGTTTTTAGAGGCCTGTTTTTTGGTAGGGTTATCAGTGTGCCTTATCATTGAGACGGTGTAAAAGTTTAACTTCAGTGCCCCATGGCAAACAGCCCCTGTACTGGAGGTCTCTGTAAAATCTGTAGAGAAGATAAAAGATGATAAAAATGACTTTTGTAATCATCAATGGCTGGAAAATGTGGAAGTAGCTGAGCATGCCCTAAAGATTTAGCCTATTTTGAAAATGTACATCAATGGTGCCAAAGCAATAACTGTAACAGAATTATTAAGTCTTTCAAGACTGCTCAGATGATTGTTTAAGATTACCTTTTCCCTGCAAAGCTAACTTTCATTCTAATGGTGCTAATTCTAATGGTTAATGGGCAAGAAAAACATATAATTGTTTTTAATACCAGACCGGCAATCCCATGCTGCCATTTATTAGTGAACATCTCACCAATATGTTGAGGAGTAATGGATTAAGTTTATCAATTATGCAGAATGTAAGCGGTCAGGTGTATGATATTTTTTGGGCATTCGAAAAAGTGTGCAAAATATTCCATAGACTTAACATAGGGCTGAATTTTGTGACGTCATAGGCTCCACATTAGAATGTCATAGAGACTTGGGGGAGGGCTCCTATTGCTCGGCTTAGCAATCACCAATTACACACATTGCAACTTCATAGGCATGCCCTAGCAACTGTCCCATGGAATTACTATAGATAAAACTCCAATAGACTTAACATTGAGCAGATTTTTGTGACATCACAGCTCTGAATCAGAATGTCATAGAAACTTATAGAAGTTTCTATGAAACTTGCATACTTGAAATATATGCATTGGTGTCATAGAAACTTGCCATAGAATGGGACAGGCTTATATCACTCAACTTAGCAAGCTGAAACAAATGGTAAATTTCAACTTTGTAGCTCCGCCTTAGCAACCAGTTACAGTACCCTAACAACAACTCGATTGACTTCCACTGAAAAAGGTGAGAGGCATTAGAACATCATAGAGACAAGTGAGTGGCCTATTTTGACTCAGACTTGGCAAGTAGTCTTTGTCACCATGAAAACTGTATAGTCATGCCCTAGCACCCATTTATAGCACCATAGCAACTAACATGAATTAGCCGTATCTCAACACCAGAACATCATAGAGACATGGAAGTTGTTTTTTCCTGGTAACTGTCTATCTACACCCTAGCAACCATTTAGTGTATTCTAGAAACCATGTAATAGAAATCATGAATAAGCCATATCTCACCATTAGAACACTGTAGAGACATGTGGGCAAGCTTGTTTGACTTGGGCTTTAAGTGAGCTTTAGCTATTGCCCTGGCAATTTCCTGGCCACCAACTAGCAACCATTTACTGTATCCTAGCAACCATGTAATGACATGAATAAGCCATATCTCAGCATTAGAAAATTGTAAAGAGATGTGGGCTGTCAGTGGGCTTTAGCTACTTTAGCACTTCCTGATCACACCCTAGCAACCTCATAACATCACAAATAAGCCATATTCTAGTATATCTATTATGCTAAATCATGTTAGCATCATGCTAAATCATGCTAGCGTCATGACAATTGATGTTAAAATCTGCTAACCTCATGCTAAAACGTGTTAGCATTATGCTAACTTATACTGAAATGTGCTAGCACGCTCATATTAAAGCGTGCTAACATTATGCTAATTAATGTTAGATTCATGTTAAAACATGTTATCATTATGTTAAAATGTGTTATCTTCATGTAAAATATTTTAGCAAGATATGAATGTCTGAGACTAACAGATGATGAGTATCATATTAAGCAAGTTGTGCCGTTCCAGCAAATGGAGATAGCTGAGAAAGATATCATCTTATGGGACAGGGTTATACAGGATTTGCAATACTACCATAAAATACAAACAATACACAAAAATAAAATACACAATACAAATACCTGAAAATTATACAATGAAACAGAATGAAAGAGAATTTGAGAATGCCAATATAGTAGAGTCTTTAGGACAGTAATTATATCATTTCACTAGAAGCAATATTAACAATTTACAAAACTAAGCTAATTTAAATGTCAGCAGTCTCCTAGTAAGCAAGCCAACAGGGTGACAGTGGCAAAGGACTCAAACTCCAATGATGTATAGATAGAGAAAAGCCTTGGGAGAAACCATTCTCAACCTGGAGGGCCAGTTCTCCTCTGGCATGCTAAAGCTGCAATTTTTAACATTCTTGGATATAAACATAGAGTTGATAATAATGATTTATTTATTTATTTAAAACTGTCGGGTCTACTTTTGTGACGAAATGGCAAGCACTAAGAAATGTTACCAGCAGAGATGGAAACAGAAGCATAATGTTTCTAATTACAGCTATAACATCACACTGCTGTGACTAGGCAGGGAACAAAATGTAGAAACTAACTAGACTTGAGGTAGGTAAGTAGATAGTAGTAAGTTTAATAAAGTCCATCATATTCCCACTGATCTGTCTCAGGAGTTGTACCATCCTGTCCCCCTCTATCTGGTCTGGATAAAGTCCGGATCAAGCTGACTACAGGATCTTGGGGAAATGAAAGACAGACAGATTTAGTGTGGAGTTAGTAGATCTGTTCTTATGGGAAGTGTCACTGGTTCCAGTTTACCTAATTAATGCAGCCTAACAATCCTAATGGAAAGTATAAAGGCATGGCACAGTGACATGAACTGATAATTTGGGGCTTCATTCTATTTGGAAACATGACTGACTGCCAGTCATTGCAAAGAAGTTGTTATTGCCATGATGAGCACAGGCAGAAGTCTGTGTCAGTCATTGTTAAAGTTCTACAAACCTGCTTAGAACTATGTTGTGGAAGAACACTAATGACTCTCAAAGACTAATTGCTCTCAATATTTACTCATCCTCATGTCATTCCAAACCCATTGAAATTTTTAATTATGTGTTTATCCATGCAATTTCAATGAATGCTGACTGAGGCTTTCAGGCTTTATAAGTACACAATAGCAACATAAAAGTAACAGAAGTCTTTTGAAGCTATACAATATCTTAGCATATTAATTAATCTGACTTATTTAGGACATTTTCAAGTATTGTAGCAGAGCTAAGAAACACACATCCACTCCATGCATGTTTAAACCGGAAGTCCCCACAACATCTTAGGATGTGAAACAAACCAAAAGTTGTTAATTAAATAGGGAGACAATCAAAAGGGTTTTAAAGACACATACCCAGGGGCCGGACCACTAGGGGCTCACACAAACAAAAAAAAAAAAGTCATATCAATGTCATTAGCACGTCACACCAAATGTGTTTCCTAAGTTTGATGTAAATTGCTTGCATGCATGCTGTAGATATTAGGGATTTTTTTCTCATTTATTGCCATAATTTTATCATCTCACCATGGCAATACCTTTTGAGATATCAAAAATCTCTTCACAATTTTGAATCTTTAATGTCTTGGTATGATATGCATTAGGTTTGGTGATAATCACATGAAACCCCAAGTAGGAATATTTAAAAGTTCACGGCATGCACTTTTCAGAAAATTCAAATTGTCTGACCTTCTTGTGGGTGGGACTAATGGGTGTCAGTGCTAAAGTTGTTTGGGTCAACAAGACCCATACACGTACCAAGTTTCGTACAGGTGCATGCATGTACGTATATATACACCATCTTTTTGTGCTCTGCACCAGGGGCAATATCGAGCCCCCCTGCCCATGTGCCAGCCTTTGCTTTTGCCTAATGACCTATGACTTTGATGTGTGTGCCAAGAGTTTTTGTACATGTTAAGGGGTATAAAACCCCTAAAAATCGTGAACCCACTGAAAAAAGGACTGTAACCTTTGTTCCGTTAGACGGGAGCGAGATGCTGTCGTGCAATGACACTTTAGGGAATGCCCTCAGCGTAGCTTTTGTGTATTGTGTGTATTTTACGGTAGTATTACAAATCCCTTACACCTATCCCATAAGATGTTATCTTTCTATGTGCCATCTCCATTTAAGCTGGAACGGCATATCTTACTTAATATGATACCTATCATCTGTCATGTTAACTGACTACACGTTGCATAGTCTCATGAGTGGAGATGTCCAACCAGCAGTGTCACAGACCTCCTGTAGGGAGACCCCCGACAAAAAGGCTGCATTTTGTCATGAAGTGGAGAATGGAAGGCCTGAAGTACCACAGACTGTGCCACATTTGTCAACACCTTAGGCACATAACATGGCATAGGGTGGAGAATGACTCTCCCTGGAACAAATTCAGGACAAGAGGGAGACATATGTGGAGTCTGTTTAGACTGCCTCTAAACAGATTCCACTCCAAGACAGATATTAGGACAAGCTCATCTCCCAAAAACGTGTAATTATCATAGAAACATAATGGTACATATGTCTCAGTCATACGTGCATAACACCTAAACTAATATTGATTTGATTCAAGGAAGCGGCAGAGAGACTTCAGGAACCAGCTTTGATCAAAGGGATATGTGACTGTAATTTATATATTTTTTTATTTATATAATTTAAGACATTTGGTCAGACAATGGTATTACAGTACCATTTGGGATATTGGCCATAACAATAGTCACTATGTAAGAACAGAGGGTGATTACTGCAATGCTTTATAAGTATATAAGTTTATTTGCAATAGTGGTGGAAAAACAGGTTTACACAACAGTATAAAATGTTCAACTTTATATTGTTCATGGTTCATTCTGACTCTGTTAAACACTTCAATAAACTACTTCATTGTTAAGATCTCCAACATTCTCATCATTTTCTTTCTTACAAGGTCCCCAACCTTTTTGAGGGATGTAACAGCCAGTAGGTTAAGACCATCTTAAGCGATAGAAATTTCTCATATACCTGGTCAATGGGCTCGAAGGGCTCCAGGCACAGCCCTTCTAATGCCAAAATCAGGTTCCACCCCGATACTCTAGACTGGATAGGCGTCCTCATCCTTCTAACACTACTAAGGAAAAATTAGATAGTGTGTCCCCAAAGGTCCATCACTTGTGTGTCCCCAAAGGTCCAACAGTGTGTGGAATGCAGGTATAGCCACCACACAGACCTTAAGTGTGGACAGTGAAAGACTCCCAGAGAAGCGGGCCTGTAGGAATGCCAGCTGCAGACTTTAGGCCCCCCCGATGATATATAGGTGACCACTGATATATATATATATATATATATATATATATATATATATATATATATATATATATATATTGTCAAGGTGAACTAGAACACGGGGGCTCCTGAGGTCTGGGAGGAAGTGCTGCAAGGATAGACAGCCATCATCTCCAGGCAATTTATGTGCCAAAAAAGATGATGACCTCTTCACAGACCCCTTGTAAAGCAGCCCTCCATGACCGCACCCCAACCTATGAGGGATGCATTGGTTGTTAAAAAAAAGAAGAATAAAGAACAGTGAAATATTGTTTGAGGATTTGAGAACAAAAATTGTGGAAAAGCATGAACAGTCCATCTCCAGATATCTTAATGTTTCTGTTTCCACGTACTCAACACTGTCAAGAAGTTTACAGCCCACAGCACTGTAGCTAACTAATTTGTCCTGGATGTTGACAAATGAGAAAAATTGATGAAAGATTGCAAAGAAGGATTGATCAAAGATTGGAAAAGATTGGATACATTAATGCAACTGTTAATCTATACTCATATTTTTAGCAAAATACATGATTCTGTCTATGCCAGCAGTTTGATGTTATAGCTGCTCTCAGCCATCAGGCTAACATAAAATGAATACAAAATCACCAGACCCAAATTAAAAGTAGTTATTACTATAAATCAATACTGAAATCATAACAGCACTGATTATGACGCTGCAAATATATAAAACTTTAAATCAGAATACTGACTGTGACGCTGTAAACATATAAACCCTTACACCAAAGTACTGTTTGCAGCTGTAACGTGTCAGAGGAGAAATGACCCTCCCGGTTCTCCCAAGGTTTTTTTCTCCACATTCATCATTGGAGTTTGGGTTCCTTGCCACTGTTGCCGCGTTGGAGTGCTCACTGGGAGACTGCGGATAATAGATAATAGATATTTGATACTGCATAGTTACTCAATACTTGTTATTGATTGATTATTGATTGATTATTGATTGATTATTGATAATTGACATACCATTGTTACTGTATAATTGTCTATATTTCCTTGTTTTTTCTTTTTCCTCCCTGTAAAGCGGCTTTGAGACAATGCCACATTGTATATAATGCAAGCGCTATACAAATAAAGTTGAATTGAATAAAGAACCTTGGTCAACTTCCAAACAAATTGAATCTGACCTGCAGGCAGATGGTACAACTGTGACCGCTTGGACTATCCATTGCTATCTGAATGAAAAGGGCCCTATAATAGGAGACCCAGAAGGACCCTGCTACTGACCCAGAAACAAAAATCTAGATTGGAGTTTTCCTCGCACCCGAGGAAGCCAAAATCATTCTGGGAGAATGTCCTGTGGACAAAGAAGACTAAAACAGACCTTTTTGATAAAGCACATCATCAAGAAAAGAACACTGTCCCTACAGTCAAACATGGTGGAGGTTCACTGATATTTTGGGGTTGCTTTGCTCTCTCAGGCACTAGATGGTCTTGACTGTGTGCATGGCATTATGAAATCTGAAGACTACTAAAGAATGCAGGGGTGCAATGTAGGGCCCAGTGTCTGAAAGCTGGGTCTCTGTCAGAGGTCATGGGTCTTAACGCAGGACAATGACCCAAAACATGTTTCAAAAAGCACCAAACATGGTTTAAGACAAAGCACTGGATGGTTCAAGTGGCCAGACCTGAGTCCAGATCAAAATCCCATAGAGCACCTGTCTAGAGATCTCAAAACAGCAGTTGGGGAAACCCACTGATGGTTACAGGAAGCGATTCATTTATTTTTTACATTTATCATTATTTTTTCCAATGGATGTGCTACCAAATATTAAGCTGAGGGCATCAATTTTGTCCAGTCCATATTTAAAGATCTGTGTAGAATGTCTCAGACTTGACGTTTCTGGGAGAAGTAGTGCATTTATTATCTGACAGAAATGCAAGGGTTCAAATATTTTTGTCCATGACTGTATGTGTCCCTGGTGCATCTAGAGACTCCCAAAATATGATAAAAGGCCATCCTCTCTCTTATAGTAAATGTGTGTTCAAACACGCTGTTTATATTTGGCTCTACATTTTACATTACATGCAGGCACATTAGAATAGTAACCATAGTAGGCTTCCAGAAGTCTCAATCTAAAATGGCCTGTTTTTGACAGACGATGAACTGAGTGCTTGCATAAAGGCCCAGTTTAAGATAAAGATTTTTTTTGTAACTATGGATCATGCAAAATTACTCTAGTGGAGTATAGTGGAGAACTGGAAATAATATTTTGAGCGCAATGAAAAGAATTCACCCAATCGCAAAGTAGACTGACTCCGTCTCCAAAGCAACGGGGGCTGAGGATTGGTATTGCTGGTGTATATTATGGGTATTGCTGGCGTCTGCTGTCCAAAACATATCACCCACAGAGGATACATATAACACAAACATTTAAAATAACAATATAGCTTGAACTGACAAGCAACAAACAAACAAACAAACAAATAAATAAAATACAAAATAAATAAATTAAAAACTTAAAAATGTAAGCTTCAGAAAATAATCAGGAGGTAACCCATGCCTTTTTTCATTAGTACAGCTGTTTTAGCAGCTCTCTTATTAAGTGATGAGCAAAGAGAATTATAGAATAGTTAGAATGAGATCAATAAAAAAGACGTTAAAAAATAAGTGTGATACTGTTTATTAGAATTACAGAATATGCATTAATGAAGAGATTCCCAACTTAAACTTAAAAAGTAAACAATTGCAGGGATAGTAATTATGAAGAATTTTATAGTAAACATCGTATTATCAAGCACACTTTCATGTTATGTGTTAAGACGAGAATATCATAAAAAGAATCAGCAGCGGGTAGTTTTAGCTGGCATATTTACCATAGTAAATGGTCGGTAAGGCTCATGCTACTGTAGTATTTCCTAGATTTGACACACCAAATCGATGGAAAAATGGCATTTCTCTGAAAAGAAACGGCAATACTACTGAAATACATTAGATCGAAATTTGTGCTGAGTGACATGAAAAAAAGGGAAATTCGTGTCCATGAACACGAATCAATAGATTAAATTTACTCCCGTAAGACTGGGTTGAAGATAGCATTCAGCTAGACTGCAAAAAAGTCTAAAGGAACTGGGGCTTGTTTAACAGCACCCTCATGAGAGCTAATCTCCTAGAGCCTGTTATCAGACAGCCTGAAGCCAAGTGGCATGGGGAAGGCGAAAGACAGCCTCTCTTACAGCAGCTCTTACACAGGGCTTTGGGAACAGAAGTAGAGGGTTGACAGAGGTGTAGATGCATGTGTATGTAACCTTCCTACAAAACTCGAGCCATCCTTTGGTCAAATTTAATATTTAAATCCATTAAAATGTCATTAATTAATTCATGTAATGCTATGACTTCACTGTCATGATTTTGAATTTATGCTAATTTTTTTATTCTTTTTTTACATTAAAACACTATCACACAACAATACAATGCAACAATTTTGTATTTATAGAGTACGCAACTAAAAGCTAAACATGTCACAGATACAAGGATCGAATGGAGAAGTGGGAGTCAAAAAACAGATAGTTTTAGTTAGAGTGAATATTTCTACATTCCTTTGGGAATCCTATAGGCCAGTCAGATGATACTCTGGAGAAGGAAAGACTCATCTTGGTAGAAAAACTAAAGAAAAGAACTAAAAATGAAGTTCTTATCAGTCAGAAAATGAGCCTAACATTTTCACTTAGATGAAAAGAGATAGTAGAAGTGGTGCCAATGGTGTCTGAGGTGCTGAAAGGATGGCCTACCCTGTTTCTTCCTAATGAGGTAAAATTAGGTAAAAAATAAATGAACCCGAAATATTTAGAAATATTTAGATCTAGTCTTAAATTATTTTTGTGGTGTTTGTACATGTTTGTTAAATTAACTTTGTTAAGATATGAGTTCAAACACATCACCAATGTGGACCTCCTCGATACATTTAGATCATCATTACATCAGCATACCCTACAACTCCTCAAGTTACACAGAGCAAGAAAGGGGGCTTTTGACCGGGAGCATAGACAGGTCCAGGACGGCGACGCTGGTTAGCCTGGTGAGTCTGTCTTCTAACAGCATGAAAAAGATGAGTATACGCTAGGTCCTAGACCTCCTCAATGCGTTGAAGCCATTCCATAACTGAAGGTAGGCTGGTAGGCTCTCCTGACCATGAAAACAGTGGCGGTTGAAAACCCAGAATGCACTTGAAAGGGGTCATACCAGTAGATAGTTTCATCAGAGAGTTCTGTCCATATTCGGCCCACATCAGGAAGCGACTCCAATCAGATTGTCTCTTTTGACAGTAGGAACGAAGAAATCTAATAATTTCCTGGTTTAGTCATTCTGTTTGTCCATTTGACTGAGGATGATAGCCGGAGGTAAGACTTATGTTCACATTGAGATGTTTGAAGAATGAAGCCCAGACAAAGGGCTGGAACACGGAGGGACTGTTAGCTAGACCAAACGGCATTACCAAATATTCATAGTGTCCACTGCATTTGGAGAAGGCCGTCTTCCACTCATCTCCTTCCCTTATACGTATGAGGTTATAGGCGTTGTGAAGATCTAATTTAGTGTTAAACTTGGCTTGTCGCAATTGCTCTAGAGTCCCCGTTACCAATGGGAGAGGATAATAGAACTTTACAGCAACTTTGTTTAGTCCACGGTAATCAATGCAGGGATGTAATCCACCATCTTTCTTTCTGACGAAGAAGAAGCCTGCTGCAGCGGGAGAGTTGGAATGTCTGATGAAGACCTTATTTAATTCCTCCTAAATATAAGCCTTTATAGCCTCAGATTCAGGTTGCAACAGGGGAAATATTCTGCCTTTCAGGGGTGTTGCTCCAGGAACAAGATCAATGGCACAGTCAATGGACCGATGAGGAGGTAGCTGAAACGCTTTCTTCTTGCTAAAGGCTTCTAGCAGATCTGAGTATTCCAACCCAATGGTTGGAGCTGAAGCAGGGGCATTCAGGGGACTGGGAGGACTTTTGAGCAATCGCTCTCATTTGGCCAAACAGGAATTGTGACATGAAGAACCCCATTGAAGAATCTGTCCATTCCTCCACAAGATTACTGGATTGTGTGTACAATCCAGTAATTGTACACACAATTACTGGTGATGGAAGAATGTAAAATTAGATGTTCTCTGAATGGAGCATTCCTGTGCGTAACTTAATCTCCTCCGTCATCTGAAGAATGCCACCATCTCCAAGAGGGCGTCCATCTAGCACTTCCACTGCTAAGGAGGAATCACAGGGTATTAGTTTAAGTTGATGTTGCTGTGTGGACTTGTAGGACACAAAGTTCCCGGCTGCTCCTCAATCAACTAATGCTGTAGTATTGATAGATTGCTTGGCAAAGAAAATCTCTACGGATAGTTAAACATTTTATCTCTGGGGGGTAGACAGATTGGTATCACTCACTGGATACTGTTCCTTGATGGGCCTCTTTGGACATGTGGATTTCATATGACCAGCCCAGCCACAATACAGACAAGTGGTGCTGTCTTCGGCGTTGGCGTTCTTCGGGAGTTAGGTGATCGGGAGCTAGCTATATCAGTTTGATATGGGTTAACATCTCTGGCACGAGAGGGACAGCAAGATCAAATGAAATTGTCGATTTGGATGGAAAGTTCAATGTACTCACTCAGATTCTTTCCTTCATCATGGCAAGCAAGCTCAGATTGTAATTCCGGTTTTAACCCTCTTCTGTACGGTAGCTTCAGAGTTTCCTCTATACATTTAGTCTGGGCTGCAAGAGTGCGGAAACTTAAAGCATATTCAGCAGCAGTCTGTTTACCTTGACTCAGTGTGAGAAGTTGTTCACCAGGACTCTTTCCTTCAGCTAGATGATCGAAAACCTCTCGAAAGAATTGTAGGAACCTCTCGAAGGTAGGAAAAGTAGATTTATCTGACTTCCAAACAGCTGTTGCCCAGTCCAGGGCTTTTCCGGTAAGTAGGGAGCAAACAAAGGCTACATGGCTAGTTTCAGTGGGATATAATGAAGGGTGTTGTTCCACAAACAGAGAACATTGTAACAAGAAACCCTTGGATCTAGATGGATTCCCATCAAACTTATCAGAAAAAGTCAATCGAGGACTCATGTGAGATGTTGGAGCACTAACGATGCTGGAAGATGCCTGTGGCATCACCATTGTTTCCCTTGTGGGTAACAGTAATCCCTGGAGGGTTTTAACAAGCTCTTCAGTGAGTGTAGTTAGCTGAATGAGCTGATGGTGATGCATGGTTAGCTGAGAGGCTTGCGTTGTTAGCTCAGAAGATAACCAGGATATGGCTGCTGTAGGATCCATTTGCAGCACTTTATTAGAGAATAACAGACAAGCAGGTCAATCACTAACAAACAGGTACAACAGGGGCAAGGCCGATCAGAATCAGAAATAGGCAAGGGTTGAGGCAGGCAGCAAACAATCAGAGTCCAGTATACACAATCCAAAAGGGAGGGCAGGCAGCAAACAATCAGGAATGATAAACAACCCAATCGGTGATAACTAGTAATCCAGACACAGGGTAAAATGCTCACTAATATTAACCATGGCAAAACAAGACTTGCAATGAACCAGAGTTTGCATGGAGCTAATATAGTGAGGGAAACAGGTGCAAAGGTAATCAGTCCCAGGAATGCGGCCTGACTAATATTCAGGTGACAGCTCCCTCTGGTGGTTCAAAGGAGGCGGTAGGGGAGCCTCCACTGTAACACCGTGAAGATTCATGTGCACTGTTTAAAAAAGGTTGTAATGGTGAGTTTTAAATGGTGAGTATGTTTCATTGTTAATCTTTGCATTGACAGTAAATTGATTCTGATCTGATTTTTGTTTTGCTTTTAAAACAAAATTTAATTTTTTTCACTTTATAATTTTTTAAAAGTGTCTACTTTTACAAACTTTGCTGTTGTTTTGGACGAGGCAATTGTTTTGAAAGACATTTCAGACTTACAGTCTGCTGTATCTTACCTGTTTGGCCTTCTTTATGCCTTCTATATTCTTTATACATATATATTTGAGGTGATTGAGGTGTTTATGGAAATGGGCACTCACTGCTCTGCAAGGGTCTCTAAATGTTGTTTTGTTAACAAACTAAAACACTAACAATAATGTTAAAATGTTAAACATTCAAAGGGATTGTTTAACCTAACATGAAAGAATGTTTGATAGTATTAGAAAACTGATTTAAGTTTTTTATTTCATTAACATTTTTTATTTTTATTGTTTGTATCACTTTTATTTAATTTATGTTTTATTATTGGTTGTGTGTTTATTTTTCATCCTTTCAGGTCCTTTGATTGTGCCATTTAATTTTTTCACTATTTTATATTTGTGTTAACTGATTGTGATTTTTGTTGAGGTTTTAAAAACTGTTCAGTTTGAATGTGCATTGATGTTTTAATGTTTTTAAACATTGCAAGGAATGGAGTCAAAGCCTTTACATGGTAAAAGTTAAATCTTCATTTATGCATTTTTAGTTCTCCCCCCACCCAGAATTTTTTTACATTATTTTTTAACGTTTTCTTTTTTTTTGCCCTTTATATTATTGACAACTTGTATTCCAGCAGCACTAGCCCAATTCTCTGACCTTTTAATCCAAATCCAACTCAAGATTCTTTCTGCTGCTTTTATGGTAGACTTGATGGCTGTTCTCTTTACAGCTCCTGTGATGCCGAGCAGGGTGAAACTCTTGCACAAGCCTCTGCACCCCTCTGCACCCCACCTCAGCTCCTGTGATGCCGAGCAGGGTGAAGCTCTTGCACAAGCCTCTGCACCCCACCTCAATGGGTTCACAGTGAGCCCTCCATCCCCTCCTCCGGCACTCCTCTATAAGCTCTTGATACTTAAGCCGCTTGCGCTCATTGGCCTCTTCCATGCGGTCCTCCCAAGGGACGGTCAGTTCCAGCAAGAGAACCTGCTTAGACGAAGCAGATGTCAGCATCACATCTGGTCTTAAACAGGTCAATGTTACAAAATCTGGGAATTTGAGCTGCCTTGAGCTGCCAAGTCTGGTGCTGATGAGAGCAAGCTGGCTGCTAGTGTTGGCTGCAATCATGGCTTCTCTCCAGCCTTTACAAAAGCAATTCTCCTTTGACTGCGGACAGATTAGGGTAGACCTACTTCACAAGGTTACATGTACAACCCAGAAGTACATAAACTTATTTTCTGGTCAATGCACTAGCTTCCTTTCCTTTACAAAACATTCTGAAAACAATTTGCATAGAGTGAAAGCAGATAGGCATGTAGGGTTTTCTTAATGTGTCACATGTCCCATGCTACATACAAATTTAAATAGCTATGAATATAATAATCCCATTAACATCCTACAGAAAATATTCTTACTCTAATTGTAGCAGGGATCTCCTCTGTAACAATAAGTAATTTATTCCAGTTTAATTTTCCAATTCATTTGAGGAACATGTCCAGCATGTAAGAGCAGTCCTGAAACGTCTCATTGAAAATCAACTTTATGCTAAGGAGGAAAAGTGCAAGTTCCATTGTACCAGCACATCTTTCCTGGGTTACATTATTAGCTAAGAAGGGGTCGCTATGGATGAGAGAAAAGTCAGAGCTACAATGGGAACTACAATGCTTCATAGGCTTCACCAACTTCTATCGTAGATTCATCAGAGGTTTCAGTTCAGTGGCAGCACCTTTAACACTGATGACTAAGTCAAACAACTCAAAATTAAGATGGTCCTCTGAAGCACAAGCCTCCTTCGAGGAACTTAAATCTCATTTCACTACGGCTCCAATACTTCATCTTCCTGTTCCTGATCGGCCCTTCATAGTTGAGGTGGATAATGATGTACATGGAAGATTTACAATAATACTGTTGTATTTTGCAGTTGTCACTTTTTATTATAAATATAGTTGTTTTGTATTTCTTTTATTATTATTGTGTCTATTTAACTGTGCTTTCTGTACAGCTGGGGGGGGGGGGGGGGGGGGGGAGGGGGCGGAAGAGGGGGGGGGGGCGGGGGGGCGGGGGGAGGGGCCGGGGGGAGGCCCGGGGGGAACCCACCGCCCCCGCGGCCCGCGGGGGGGCGGCCCCCGAAACCCGGGGGGGGGGCCCGGAGCCGAGAGGGGGGCCCGCGAACACAAAAAAAAAAAAACAAAAAACCCCCCCCCAAAAAAAGGGGGGGGGGGCAAAGGGGGGGGGGGGGGCCCCGGGGGGGGGGGGGGGGGGGGGGGGGGGGGGGGCCCGGGGGGGCCGCCGGGGGGGGGGGCCCCAGAACCCAAAACAAAAACAAAAAAAAACAAAAAAAAAAAAAAAAAAAAAAAACAAAAAAAACCAAAGAGGAGAAACCCCCCAAAAAAAACGAGAAACCCGGGGACGAAAGACCCCCCCCCCCCCGGAAAAAAAAAAAAAGGGCCCCCAGGAAGAAAGGAGAAGAAAAGACAAAAAAAGAAACAAAAAAAAAAAACCAAAGGAAAAAAACCCAAAAAAAAAAGGAAAAAAGGGGAAGAAAAATAAAAAAAAAAAAAAAAAAAAAAAAAAAAAAAAAAAAAAAAAAAAAAAAAAAAAAAGGAAAAAAAAAGAGGGGGGGAGAAAAAAAAAAGGGGG